>CM055979.1:11475000-12040000 GCA_029531755.1 Holothuria leucospilota
AAAAGGGGAAATATTTTTTAATGTATTTTATTTTTTTTTCTTCGCCTTAACGAAACCGCGATATATCGATTTCCCCGTACAGTAGGAATTAGCGTTATATATATATGTTTATATATATATAGGAATAAATACATATATATATTTATATATATATATATATATATATATATATATATATATATATATATATATATATATATATATATATATATATGAAACACAAAGTCAATTGACATACGAAGTACAAAACAAGCGTATAATTGAGCTTGGAAATTTTCGGTTCCCCTGGAACCTTCTTCAGCCAAGATAGACTTAAGACTAATGCGAACAGACAACAAAGTAAACAAGCAGGAATCGCTCAAGAAGCTTTGTAGAATGTGTAATGGTTGAGAGGGCTCAAATCTCTGTTGAGCCCGTTGGTGTGTGTATTGAATTTAAGGATAAAGTTTAGTTCTGTATGTTTGCGGTGTCGAGCAGAATGAAAGTTTGAACCAAGCAGGTCACATTTCAAATTTTGGAGGGAATGATTGGCCAATGTAAAGTGTTCGGCCACTGGAAAACCGCGTGTATTGTCGCGGATAGACTTCTTATGATTGTTAAACCTATAGCGAATTTTAGTACCAGTTTCACCAACATAGAGACCATTTGTACACATAGTACAATATAGTAAATAGACCACATTCTGAGAATCACAGTCAAGATTGGGGGGTCTAATAGGAAATTTTAAGCTAGGAAGGCAAATAGGTGAACCCAGGGACATGTGCTCACAAATTTGGCACCGGGGTTTATGACAAGGAACGTTTCCTAGGGTTGGTTTGAAAGGTGAAAGTTTCGAAGACGTAATCAATTGACGAAGATTGGGGGGTTGACGGAGGGCTAACAGGGGTGGCTTGATGAAGGTGTTGGGGAGGGAAGAATCACTTTTAAGAAGAGAAAAATCTTGTTTGATCGTGCGTGCGTGCGAGGGAATGGGTGAGTGGGTGGTGTTCCAAAACCAGAGGAATGCGATCGCTGGTCTTTTAAGATTTATAGGTAAGGAGGTCCTACCGTTTAAACTTATTAGCTTTCTCTATACCCTGTCTGATGACACTCATGGGGTAACCGTTTGAAAGAAAAAAGTGAATGTCCTCCTTATCAGAACAAATCCGTTTAATCCTAAGACATTGGCTATAAACAATTGATTTTTTGAGACTGAGGGGATGGGCACTTTCGAAATGTAAGAACTGATGGTTATCGGTGGGCTTATAGTAAACGGATGTGGACGGGGAGTTTGAGTGTAACTTAACTAAAACATCTAGGAATGAAATTTGGGAGTCAGAAACCTCAAAGGTGAATTTTATACTTCGGTGAAAGGAGTTGACGTGGATTTAAAAGATTCTAGAGAGTTCAAACCGTGGGGGCAGATAAAAAATATATCATCAATGTACCTATAGTAGTGAATGGGTTTAAGAATAAACGAATTTAGCATCTCTGATTCAAGTTTCCCCATAAAGATATTTGCGTAACAAGGAGCCATCTTGGTTCCCATGGCGGTGCCTTTGATTTGTAAGTAACTTTTATTGTTAAAAGTGTTACGGCTTGTGGTCGCAAGTCAAACCAATAACAGCGAAAGATCACAGAAGAACTCCTCTGAATTTGTGTCACATGTGTATTTTGAATTTTGTAGAATTAGGGTACATTTCAAAAAAAAAGGAAGGGAAAACGATGAAAAGTGGACACTGCATACAGGCGTACTTATTCGTCATTTAAGGTGTGCCTAATCTTATCATACACCTGCTGCAGTGTCCATTTTTGAACCCAACTGTTCTCTTCATAGATGACCTTTACCTGTCAGGAATGGAAGTAGTAAAAGAAAAAGGTAAAAAATTAATAAGTGTGAAAAAAAAATTGTTAAAACAGTATCAGTTGAGGAAGTTAAATATAAACGAAACATACACAACTTACTACATATTAAAACTGATATCTAGATTGAAATAAAAAAAAAAACAAAATAAAGTCTTCAATCCAATTTGACGCCCTGTGTATCATGTCTGGTATTAGATAAGTTCCCAAGTCCAATGACCTCACTTCTTCTTAATGCCCTCTGCTACTATATCCAGTTTTTTATTTTTTTTTTTTTTATAGTATCGTGATGCATGTCTGGCATTTACTTACGATATTTTTGATGTTGGCCTTCGTCGAGAAAGACTTTCTCTTCGTGTTGTAGAGGGCCATAATTTTTTCAACTTCTTCTAGACTGAAAGATGCCCTTTCACGTTTCTGCAAAGGGAGCCATACAAAGCAAACGATGGTAGGATATCGAAACCTTATGAACTACTTGAGTAGCTTAAATAGACTGTGAGATGCCACGGACACAGTGTGATCTAGGAAGAGCCATACAGTTCCAGGTACAATTTATGACTGCATTTGGTATTCATTCAGACAATAGATCCACTCGACATTTGTCAGTAACCCCTTTAAATTGTAAGAAGTCAATTAGTACTATGAATGAGCAGGCCTATTGTGCATGATATATAGTGTATGTTAACCTGTAGTGTATTGTAAAATAATTTGAATTGACATTTCAACCCTAATAAACACCCCCTTTTTGAAAAATTTCATGCCCCCAGTGCATTTAATAGAGTAAATATGGTATAGATTTCTCATGCATATGCACAGGCCTTTGAAATAAGAGACTAAGTCTGATCGAAATTAAGTTGATGAGAGTCATGGCTACCTGAACCTAGTAGGCCCTTTCCACTTTCCATCACATTCACGGTCACTTAGCATCAACTGCACTTTAAGGCAATGGTGTATTGTATACATGCTAACAATGTCACATGTTGTTTATTATGTATTCAACATTAAAACTGTTGAAAATTGGACTTCATACTTACACCTTTTTTGTCGCATTGTACAGGTGATGATGGTGGTACATACTGCAAAGATTTAAGGGAAAAGAAATAACCACATGGTGATTTGTTTTACTGATCATGATGTGATGTGAGAGTAAAGAAGAAAATTGACAATAAAATGCAGTTATATTCAAAGTTTTGTGTTGCATAATTTGGTAATTGTTGAAATTCACAAATATGAGAAAAGCTAACCAAAGCTTTGTTCTGTCAAGTGAATCTTTGCATGACATAAGCAAAGCATGTTGCGATTGATTGTAGTGCACATATCTGCTTAAAAGGACACGGAGATTTTTAAATTGGAATAGGTGCTAATCCGGGGCGTCAATCCGTATTGAAGTGTTGGGGGGACACATGACCAGGCGCATAGCCAGAATTTGTTAAGGGGAGGGGGGGAGGGTGAAGCGGTAGATTTTGCGAGGGAGCGAAGGGGCCGAGCTCGAGTGCGCTTGCGCGCAATGGGGGGGGGGGTGTTGCCCTCCTCCAAAGGTGAGAAGCTTTTGTGTTTTTAATGTGAAAATATGTGATTTGGTGCATACTTCATATGGTATTTTGTATGCATAAGGAGACATTATTATGTATTTTAGGAAATATTTTTAGGAATAATTATATAGAAATGCACATGTATTGCTGGCAAATTATTTATCATTCTACAAGTATGCAGAATCACATAACAGCTTCAAACAAGTGTTAAGGTGTTGCTTTTGTACATAGGCCTACCACTAGATACCATGTGTTCCTGATATGGTAGGCATACAATTTGTCCCCTTCCTGTATCGATAGAGTTGGCAAGTATGCTGCCAGTGCTCTGCGCCATCTCATGGGTTGGCACGGAGTGCGAGAAAATGTGGTCCAAAATGCCTCCCAGATAGCTGGAAATGGCACTTCCCAGGCGTATTTAATGTATATATGTATAATATTAATAAGGGCATGTCTTTCTGTAGGCCTTTCCCTGTGTCCCTCTTTGTGATGACTGACGTTGTCCTATTCTAGTAAGAGTTAGGATTCAAATCCTCGCCAGTGTTTGGATTCAAACACTGGCGTATAAAGGATTCATCTTTGGAGGGGGGCAACTGCGGGGCCTGATCGCAGACCTGGGAGAGGGGTCTAAGGGGACACCTCCTCCCCTTAAAGAAATTTTTGAATATTTAAGTACCCTCAGATGCAATCTGGTGCAACATTTAGCATCACTTGAAGCCAATTTTTGTGTTCCATTAATAAATTTTTTTTTCAGAGTTCGATGGGGGGGGGGCACCCCCACTGCCTCCCCTCTGGCTACGCCAATGATTTCAAAGTTAACATGACCATCACATATGATCTGCTAATTGAAATACACGGAGTCTAGGGAATTACTTCAAGATGTTACTTTAATCATGTCCAAAAATAGCTGAAACCACGCTCTGAAGCGTTGATCACTGTCAGAGATTACGGACCCCAACCACGCCCGTAGCTATGATCACATGCTTCTGGGTGTGAAGACCCCCAATTTGGACTGGTTGGATGTTTTTCTAACAGAGCGGCTGCGTTTTAATTACTCTTTGTTATGTGCTCTGCGTTTTGTATACAGCTGTGGTGATCCTTCCTTTGTCAGTACATGAAGTTGTCGTCCTGGGGGAGAGAAACTTTGAGAAATTTGCGAAATTTTGTTAATTTAAGGTTGCTCAGGTGCAAACTGGTACTATCTTTGGGATATTTTTGGAGCTCATGATCGTATATGGCTGGAAAATGTCCATAACTTAGTGAATTCTAATTTTCTGGCTACATAGATGCTTTTACTAACTGAAGTGGTGACGCATAAACTGCACCGTTTTTATGCACCATGCGTTTGCATACAGCAGTGGAAACTGTTCCTTTGTCACTAAATGAAAGTGCCCCCCTGGAGGAGGGGTGTCCCCTCCCCTTTAGAAACTTTTGTAAATTTAAGGTTACGTAGATCCAAAATGGTACTATCCGTGGTTATTTTTAGAGCCGATGGAATACGTTTTCCACAACCTTCCTGAAGCCCTCCCCTTGTGGCTACTTTTTTGGCAGTTTATCCGCACAAATACCAACAGAAACTTTCTTGGACTATTATGAAAATTTTTCTTTCCTTCATTTTGCATTAAAAAGAGCATCTAAGGCTGGCAAATGCCTGATAGGACCTCCTGAAAGCTCTGGATCAATTATATAAATGGGGCAATGGCGTAATGTTATTTCAAGTTCCTGACATGTAAAATGGTATTAATATAGATTATGACGCTTAGCACTTTACATCTATGGTATTTTTACTAATTTTGAACGAAAGTCCAGACGAACAGCTTCCAGCAATGGAGAATCGGCAGGAGGGAGAGAATAGGCGTAGTAAAATGATGTTAGACCTCCCTGGTAGTTGTAGCAAAAGGTGTGAAGGACTAACAAGCGCGTTTCAGCTCTTTCTTCGTAAGTGTATTAGCAATCACCATCAATACCTGATAATGGCTTTGCGCGAAGCGCTCGGTAAAAGTTTTTAAAAAATGTATTTCGGGGCCCCTATACAGATGTTGGAGATGTATCTCTGTTTTTCGGAAAGTGTTGTGATCAGAATAGTTCTTTGTATGGTCATGAGATGGAGTGCAAACCGGTCCCCCTGTCCCCCCACCCCCAGGATTGACGCCCACTGTGCTAATTAAACAGACTCTTTAACACTCATCAAAATAGGGAGATATTGAATGGTGCAAAACTAGTGCCAGCTAGGTGGTGGGCAGGGAGGCGGAAATGCACCACCATTTCCCAGAGTCTTTTCCAAACTCATTGAAAGCCTTTATGTGCACTATGAAATGCCATACCCAATAGGCAACCAGTGGCATCAAAGAATCACCTGTTGTTGCCTTCAAGACAGAAAGATTATCCAATAACTTCGAATTTGTTAATTTCATGCAATGGGAAACCAAGAAAGTTCCAAAAGTATTTTTCGAATTGTCTTTGATAAATACTCAAAAGTTGGGAAGATTAGTTTTGGATTCAGTGTTCATCTGGCAGCTGGTCAGCATTGTCCCCTTTTACAACCCATATCAGTGAGCCTGGTGACCCATTGCATGCAAATACTAGTGAAACACATGAGACTAGGATACATCTGTTCCTCTAGTAATCACTGCCATCCCAACCTTACAAGTATGCTCTCATTCACTGTTGATTTTGTGTTGTTTTTAAGGGTCCCATATCACTGTATCTACCCATATTGTGCCACACAAATCTCTTCTAATGGTATCTAGCAAAAACAGTTGTTCCCAATAAGTTCAAATGTTTTCATTGCGACTGCTTTTGGTTCGATGATAAGAGAAACCTATGC
Organism: Holothuria leucospilota; assembly: GCA_029531755.1. Classification (NCBI taxonomy): domain Eukaryota; kingdom Metazoa; phylum Echinodermata; class Holothuroidea; order Aspidochirotida; family Holothuriidae; genus Holothuria; species Holothuria leucospilota. The sequence continues at coordinate 11,481,199 of CM055979.1, forward strand.
ATTCATGATGGCGTGTGTATGTGTGTTTGTGACACTTTGCTCGTTAACACAATATCTCAAGAAGGGAAACTGACAGTTCTCAAACTTGGTACACAGATATGCCCCATGTCGAGAGGAAGACCCCAATTATTTTTGGTGGAGGTTAAGGGTCATCGGGGTCAGACACTGAGAACATTGTTAAGCTTGGTAACACGCATCTCCTGGTAGGAACTTAGTATGTGGATGCGTTATGGTGAGAAGATGGACCCTATTGTTTAATTTGGTCTGGAGTCATGCAAAAATCATTGTCCTCTATGAGAAAAGCCGCAGTCCCGATTAGCATACACACGTTTGATCATGGGGTGTTGGAAGATATTTTCCACAGTAAAATACAGTTACATACTGTTCTGTTGAAAGTGAATGCACAGAAAGCATTTGCCGTGTGTGTTTCTGATTAAATAGTCGATTCTTGAAACATTTGCCATATTAGTCCCAAATCACATTAATTGGAATGACCAATCTTGCATCTTCGTCATCATTGTCATCTGAGTTTCTTGTGTTATCACTGTCAAATAGTGGGGGAGGTGTGACTTGTCTTGGCGGCGGTAGCTGAAAAAAAAGAACGTAAAACAAATTTCTTTAAAATAGAAGTCACTAACATTCCACCAGTCCAATTTAAAATTATGAAACCATGTTGTCTTTATTCATGAATGGATTGTACATCATATAAACCCTACGAAAATGTTAGCATATACATCAAATTTTAGCCACACTTAGGAACTTAATACCCAAATATTTTGTAAATTTTTTACTTATGTTTAATGGTAATATTCAGTATGTACACCAGGCGCGGATCCGGGGGGGGGCTGGATCCCCCCTCCTCGCCACGAAAAAAAAAGAAACGAAAGGAGAAAATAAGAAAGAAAAGGGAAAAAAAAAAAAGAAAAGGAGAAAGAAAATTAAGAGCAAAAAATAAATAAAAGAGTCTAAGAACGTATTCAAAGTATACATTTCTCTAGGGGTTGGGTGGAGCTATAGCTGGATATCTCTTTAGATATCTTTCAAAGTGGTTGGCGAAAGGAGAGCTACAATGTTCGAAAACAGGTGAATAGCTGAGTAATGATCCTTGAATTAAGATCTAAATAAGTAACCATCGTGACATATGCAGTATGGGCCCGGCTAGCTGCACTGAAATTTAGTAACAATTTTGTGTTAAAGAGTGAAATTTTTTGTAATCTAGAGGGATTGAGAGGCAAAGTTTTCTCCATACAGACCTTGCAGAATGAATACAGAAGACAAGCTGTCAGGTGACGTGCTATTGTGCACAGTGGCATCAGCTGTTGCAGGCAAAGTAGCGGCGTGCATACCCTATTCGATTTCGAAACTCTGAAAAATTTAAAAATGAACTCAAAAGGCTTCTACGCTACAGACAGTTGCGTCGGCACAGTGGGCAATGGGTGACGTGTGTCCCCCTCCCCCATTGATTCTTGAATTTTTTTAAATGGTCTAAAAAGTCGTTTAAGCTACAGATTTCTGTGGGGGTGTAGGGTGAGATGCATTTTTCATGATTGGTTTATTTGTTCTAACAATTTTCTTTCACATACTGTTCTCAAACTATCATAAGCTTTGGAAATTCTTGACAACTGCCAAATTTTCGCACGCGCCGCTAGCGTCAAGCCTTATGTCAGAGTTGTCCTTATTATCAATAGCTTTCGGTAACTACTCACGGGGGAACAAAGGAACAAAAGCGCTTTTTAAGATTTCTCAGTCAGAAGATTCGTTTCTGAATAGCAGGTTTTGTCATGGACTAATATTTTATTCAAAATTTCGGCGCGCTTCGCGCGCATACGAAAGGGTTTACACCCGATTTCATATACCATTGACAAAGCTATGACGCAAGAAGTTATTCCAGTGCAAACATTTTTCTCTAAAACGTACATCTCCTTCTCTGCAGTGCTCTCATCATTATGGGATCTTTGACTAGTCTAGCACATGATTTGAAAGATTTAAAGTACGTAATTGCCGTTACTTATTTTCCAAACATTTTACCGCGACGTTCAATAACGACGAAAATCTTTTCTGAAACGAATTTTGCCTGTCCACCACCCCTCGTGCTATACTTAAAAAGAAGGTGATACATCATATCTCCTCCCATATGGATGTCGGGTAGACAGTGAGAATCCCGTTGGTTCTTCTTTTGTATACTGTAACTAATTCAGAGCTCCGGGAGGCGCTATACTGTTCTCTGTCAACCTTGGATATCCTTTTAAAGTGTAAAGGAAATATTTTTTTTATAGTCCAAGAATGTTTCCGTGGACTCCACGCAGGTATAATTGCGTGTACAATTTTCCCATGGTCGTGGTTCATGGGGGGACGCGTCCCCTCGCTTTTTTGGAAGGGGGAACATCGTCAAAAAGTTCCCCTCACTTTTTCAAAAATGATGGAAGAGACTGCAATTATACCTAGGAAAACGAATTTTTTAGAAGGAAAATAACCTAAAAATCCTACACTTTTGTTGCACCAAATCGCATCTGAGGGCATTCAGTTCTAGAAAAATTTTCCTTAGACCCTCCCCCATACCGATGATCACAAAACGTATTACCTCCCCGTGACGCAAATTCTGGCTACCACCACTGCTTCTTCCACCAGGACGGCAATTCACAAATGTGAAAAAGTCCCCCCCACCCCCACTTTTGGAGATGGATCCACGTCCATGATTTTTCCTGAGACTTAAGGTTTGAAGACAATATATTGACCGTCTCCTACTTCCCTTTTCACCCGAACAAAAGTTAGAATTCACTAAACTGTGGACATTTTTTAAACAAACAATCACTTTAGAATGACCCAAAATACTACCATTTTGCATATAGGCCCCCTAAAATTAACAAAAAATTTTCAAAGGGGAGGTTAAACCCCTTCCTGGGATTGCACTCTCATGTACTAACAAGAAAAGGCTCTCCCACTCTTGTATATAGCGTATACAAAATCCCACTGCCTAAAAAGGCACGATTTAGCAGTTATCTGCGATTCCCCCAATCACCCACTCCCGCCGGCACCATCAGTCATAGATTTCTGTTCAGTAATTCATAAAAAAGGTAATATATCATCTCTCCTCCCATATGGATGTTAGGTTGTAAGAGTCCTGTTGGCCCCCCCCCCTTTCAGTGTACAATTAATACAGAGCTCTCTGGAGGCTCTATACCGAAAATTTTCTGCGCGCTTCGCGCACAATTATTTACGCTTACGGAGAAAGGTGCGTTTGTATTGAGTGATGGATTTACTTTCATCACTTTTTACCAAAAGTCATTTGAAATCTTTCACGATTTTTGCAAAGTCTACTCAATATTTCTTGATTTTCGCTTGATCTGCGCACTTTTAGCCTTGAATTGCTTCTTTTACTATCAATAAGGTCCCAAACGTATTCGCATTACTCATCGGTGGGGTTCTACCATAAGCCAATTATTCGTGTGCACAAACGTGATTTCAGAGCAGCCAGTATTGTAAGGATGTGAAGCAACTGACATTCATTTTTTCACCTCCTCTTCTTATGAGAACTGAAAACTTAGTATCGAACCCACCTTCTAATTGATCACAAAAGGGAATTGACACCTTTAGCCATAGCAATGGTTTCAAATGTAAATTCAAATTTTCGGCGCCCTTATCGCGCAATTGTTTCATCTGACTTCCTATATCCGAATACCGTATAATGAAAATAAAACACTCATTATGGCAAAAATCATTTCAAGTTCAAGTTTTAAGATAACTTAGATTCTCCGGAACTTCTGCACATACACATCAAATTCCATGCAACATGAAAAGGTATAAAATCTCACTGACATAAGAACTGGAGCCGATTTCTGTGCTCTTAAAAATGCAATATTGCGAGCGCTTCCCGCCCCTGGACCCCGCCAGGGCCCTAATGCGGGCCCCTGGACCCCACGCGTAGGGACTCGCGCTTCGCGCTCGTGGTGCACATGGGATTTTCCATCTTGGGCCCACCCCCCTCAAAATTTCTGGATCCGCGCCTGATGTACACTGAGTTACAGCAATAGACAAGCTATGTAAGAGTTCAGTAAATTGTAATGAAAGGTTGCCTACTCTGACTTGTTCACTTGATAATGACAAAGCTGTGAACATACAGTGACTCCTTCCCACGGGACGTAGCTAGGATGAAATTTTTAGTGGGCCTAGGTATCAGACGGGGGCGTCACTGCATCGATAGCCGTCCTTAATTCTTACACTTTTAATTATGACACGTACATTTTTTTTTTGGGGTGGGGGTGGGGGGGGGGTGACTGGCAAACATGGGGGACTTCCCCCGGTAGCTACGCGCCTCCCACCCCCCCCCCCCCACAACGATCAAGTTAGGCCCTAGAATGTGTCCTGTTGCTTGGCACATGTTTTTGGCCTAAAACAATTCGGCCCATAGCATACATGGTGTGAGGGAACTCAGGGAAGCACATGTTGTATTTTTGTGCACGTATTTTTTACGGCAATTTCAAGGGAAAATGCAGTAAAAATATTGCATTCATTCTAAATTTATTAATGTACGCGTATTCTAACTTATGAATAATCCTGTTGATGTCTCGTGATGGAGGTTTTGTTACTGACTGAAATGTTCGATTCACGAAGAATAAGACATTAGGTGTGAAATATTTTTGTTATATTTGCAAAGGAATGTCATGCAGTACGGAAGGTATTTCAGTATAGATCAAAGGGACGCCATTTTGCTGTTTACAGTATTGCATAGTGATAGGGCAATCGTCGTATACACAAAGGCGAGACGATGCACACGGCACATTGTCTGGTTTCCTCTTCCTTCTGTGATTGGTCCATTGTTAATATTTTGCCACTCTCAGCCAATCAACAAGCTATCCCAAAATAGTATCCTTCCTGCCTTTAGTCTAAAGGCCGTACGTAATCACACGCTCATCTGGGAAGAAAGTATGTATTCATATTAAGTTCGGGCCTAGTTGTCCCTTAGGGACGGGGCTCCATTCGGGGAGCAGAGCTCCTTCGAGAGTAAATGGACGTTTGGTTTCGCCAGTTGGCTTTTCGCCTGAGAGTGGAGGGGACTTTTCAAAAAAGTAGTCATTTTGTATGTCGTCGAGAAAATCAAGAAGAAAATTCATGCATGCCGTGTCTGGTCTCAGCTATACTTGTAGAGTCAACGTTTACGATCAACGTAACCAGGTTCATGTGCGAACAGATGGCCCGCCTACCATTCGCCAACCTTCATTTCATCATGGCATGTAGATAAATGGCAATTTTATCGAAAGTTAAGACATGGCAGTTGAGCCAACCAACCTTTCTGATCTGGCCTTCAATTTCCAACCGTTCTGATCAGGCCTAAATCTCTCGTGATTTTCGCAAACGTTTGGAGCATCCGTCGACGACTGAACGAACCGTTTTTAGCTTAACCCAGGACTCAAAACTGCTGTCCTGATTTAGCCAATGTTTTAAATTTACCGACCCAGTCGAGCTCGACGATAGATTCACCCATACCAACTCGATGTTCAAGCTTAGACGACGGTTCCACTCAAGTTCACAAATCACACTTTAAGGGTGAGTTGTGCGCAATTTCCCTAAATCCCGTGGGCCCTCTCCAAAGTATGTTCAATAGAATGGCATTCATTTGATAATGTGTGGAATCTATTTCGTGGCAGGGCTAGGCTATATTAAGCCGAGTATGTTTGCCTAAAAGAAACCGGAGATTGTATTTTTCGTGCAAACGTAGAAAATTTACCAAACAAGCTGATATATAGGACAAAGATTTTGTTCACACGTTTTTTAAATCCTATTGTACCGTATCGTTTCGTGTAGTCAATAATATGCAGTTGTGTCAGGACAGCTCATTATGCAGAATTCGTAAATGCTGCACATTCCGTTAGGCTGGTGTGGTCGAAGGTGTGTCAATTTTTAGCCAATCAGAGTGTTTGTTTACTTTTGTACTACGTATTGTGGTCAGTGGCAATTAAAGCACTGTTCACATATACGTGGTGACCTTGGTTCTTACTCATACCTATAATACACATTAATAGTGTTTTGGGTATGCATATTTATTGCATTTCACTTAGCAGTACATGTACATACATCTGCATTGCCAGTGCTCATGATCATGATCCTTGTTATCTATTTTTGCCCTGTGCACATGCATGTACTACCACGTAAAAAGAAGCATGTATCGTCATTTTGGATATAGTGTAATTCATCCTTTTTGGCCGGCCATTGACTCAAATTTCCCCATACTTTTGAAAGAAAGATCGATAATAATCATCAAGGAAATTAAGATTAAACACTTCATATTTCCGTATTTTTGGACTGAGCTTACACGCCGGTCAATCTCCACCATGAGCAGGGGTTTCCTGCCCAAATATACTATACACTATTTAACATTGTGACGGGTACAGGCTCTCAACTACAGTATTCAACATGATGGAGGAAGGGTCTTTCGACTATTTAACAGGAATAACCATTAATGTGCAAGGTTTAGCTATATTCCCAAATAATTTTTGGGGAAGTGACTGCTCTTTTCCCCAAGTTACAATGAGTCAGTCAGGGCTCCAAATAAGCTTGAAAAAAAGACACAGCTAAAATAAGCAAATGAGCTGTTGGTCTATGTTATTTCGTAGGTCATTGACTGAGGGGCACCATGGCCATCAGTAAGGGCATGACAGACATGGCTGTCAGTGTTGCCGGTTATTTCGAGCCCTGATGTATCATAATTCTTGACATCGCATATCTGAAATAAAATCATAGGCCTATTATACACTTATCAATTGAGTGACTCACCCCACTACCACGGACATGGTCAGTCATTGTCCACGACTTCATTGACAAAACATGTACATGGACGCACCCCTCAGTCACTTTTGTGATGGACAATTTGTGTGAAATGACACACCCCTCGGTCACCAAACTGACTGACAAAAGTAAGCACGTATATGAGGAGCAATGCTGAACTTTGTCATCTTTGAACAATTAATAACTAAAGGCCCACGATGACTCAACCCATAGTCAGCAAATTGACTGACATCTGAGGTAAAATGACTCACCACTTTGTCAATCTTGTGGAGGACAATATTGGTACAATGATGGACATGTGAGTCACACTGTCACTGGTCAATGACCCACATTTGACTGACCATCCCCGGGGGTAATGTGGTGCGTCATTCAATTGATAAGTGCATTAAAATCGCAACATACCCCAGAAGTTCCTGGGCGAGTATGGGTTGATGCCGGAGCCTGTTGCTGTGCAGATGGCAAAGAAGTCTAGAAAATAAAAATGTCGACGACTTGTGTTACAGAAATCAAATTAACACTCGGTTAAAAAATAAAATGACTTTATCAAAATACAGTTTCTGGAAAATGTTGAGAATAAGTAATGTGATGTATCAGCACAGTGCCTCCTCATGCTGACAGAACCAACTACCCGGGTTGTTTGGGTCGGTACTTCTTGAAGTTTCTTGCTTTAGGCAGCACCGTCAACAGTGCATGCCCAAGACTGCTATTCTTTTTCGAGACATGCCAATATTCACTGAACTCATGCATGGTTAGTACATGTTCTAACATATCTAATTTCCGGTATCATGCGCAAAGAGAAAACAGCTTTCGGGAAATTATTTTTCTTGATATTACAGAAATTTCGGGGTATTTAAACTGGCATTAGAAATAAAGGAAAATTAAGTCCTACCTTAATTTTAACGAAATTTCAAATAATAAAATACTTACCAACCTAATTGACTTTACTTACATTAAGATTCCCTCTCTATAAATAACTTATCTTGAATCTTTGAGCCTATTTTGTGTTATGGACCATGCCTAGCTGTCCAAATATTCACTTCATCTGAAAAGAAAAGTTAAATTTCTTGTTAAGCTTTTCTTCAAGTACAAAAATTGATAATAACAGATGCTTAAAAATATTACCATAGTGCAAACTATACATATAAACACTGACTAATTTTGGGTCTCAGTAAAATTTATCCACTGCACTCTCCACTGCTGCTGCATAAATACTTTCAATGAGGCATGGCATTTCACACAAACAATGCAAACATATTTGCCACCTTGAACTAAATCAATGTGTGACTCTTTTTTTTGGATTTAGCTATTATATACTCTTTTCTGAGGGAAGGAAGACTTCTTTATAAGTATTGCATGCCATCACTCTTCTCCAAGCAGTGAAATCCCTGTTCCAACATACACAAGCTTGATTATTGCATACACATGCAACTCAAATGTGAAGTTCCTATAAAACCTTAAAAAAAAAAAAACAAAAAAAAACAGTGACTTATGTATGGACTCTGGAGTCATTCTGGATTTATTTCATGTTACCCTAAACATACAACCATCACCTTTATATGTAAAAGCAGAAATATCTGTTTAGTTGAAATATGAAGAAACAATTCTTCCAAACAACACATTCCAATAACTGCAATTATCCACAGGTCATTCTTTTCATTCAGTGTTATAATTATGTTTACTGAAAGAATTTATACAACTTTTGTACAGTTGCTTGTATACATTTAGCACCTTATGGATTTATATCAACACAGCTTAAGAGGTCTGAATGTCAATTGAAAAGTGTGTACTTTACCATAATTTTCCCACCAATTTATGTTAACGGAGGTACTCCTGTTTCAAACTTCTTTGTATAGCTGAAGACACAGCCAATTAGCATGTAAGAGACTTAAAGTTTATGCATTGTATTTTATGCTCAAAGAAACAGGGTGTATCCATTAATTAGGGGTCCAAAGTGTGACAAAGGGGTCAAAATTTAAAAACCATTTAATACTGGTGTAAAGTATATTTTCAAGAATGTATATGTATCTATTTCTAAAATTTATATCAGTCCTGGCTTTTGTTTAAGACATCCAGGTTATTGATCAACTCTATCTCAAAGCTCCTTTCAAAAATGGCAGAGGTGACTGGGACACCAAAATTGGCAATATGTGCCTAGAAAGTTTATAACTGTGTAATATATCCAAGTCTTTTCCTCACTTTTGGTAAGGCATAAGTGGCAAGGACTTATGACAGAAACAAGTTACACCCACTGAAATTGGTTGTATGCTCAATTTAGAATAAAAGCTCACACCATGGTAAGGGAAATCATGTAATATTTAAACTGAAACATATTTATTATCTGTACAGTTTCCAAAAGATAGAGCAAGTAGCTGCTTGAAAATAAATAAACACATAAAACATAAACATTTTTCAGAGTTGTCCCCAATTCATCCAAATATCTTACATTTTTGAGTAACTGGGTTACAGACGTTATGTGTCGGGTGTGACGGGACACCAAAATCCCAGTAATACTGACACAAACAATGCATAAAAGGTTTCACGTAGCATTTACAGAGTACTGTATTCAAGTGGGCAACACTAACAGTTCAGACAAACCTATTTTTTCTTGGAACATCGGATATTTTTACTGTCAGTTGCAAATTTTCTTATGTTACATATAGGGGTGACAGGCAGGGTTCGAAATAACGCATGCACACGTGCACCAGTGCATGTAACTTTTTGTCAGTGCATGCAACTTTGAGTTGCTTACCTGCACGCGTGCATGTAGGCCTAAGCCCAATGGTAGTTAAAAGAGAAATGTATTAAAGGTAGAGGCACAGATTTTCCGCTTAAAAAATCACCACATTCCGTTTTTAACTTCTAAAATTCTGTAAAATTCCGTTTCAAGCATAGACAAATTCCGGAATTTTCGTTTGAAGCCTACTGTGTATGAGCAGCCTATGCTAACACACTATTGCATAGGCACATTGCAGCCTATACCGAGAAAATTTTGACGATTTTCAATAAGTTGCGTCTCCTTTTTGGATAGTATCTTTGATGGATTTTGATAATTTAAGGGGTTAATTGCCTTCATTATAGATAGTAAAATGTCTGTGTATCTCTTGCATAAATGCAGACATTCATTTGATATGGTTTTGGACAATAATAGGTCATCTTTTCTATCAAAAAGTTACATGTATTTTGAGCTGGATAAAGTTTTGCTAAATTCCGCGGAGAATTGCCAAGGTTCCCTCCTTTTTTTTTTGGGGGGGGGGGGGGGCTAGATGTAATGATGGTATCACCGTGCATGCCTAGCCATTGCTAGGTGGCATACATCATCTCACTGATTGTTCCTACACGGTCAAGGCTATTGTAAAAAGGGAAGAAACAGGGGTAAATTAGTTTCTTAATCTTTCATTGTCATACTTCAATGGTGCATGTAAGAATTTATTTGTGCAGGTAAAATTTTAAAGTTACATGCACAAGTGCATGTAACTTTTTTTTTCTAATTCGAACTCTGGTGACAGGGTCCTATTGAATTAACATGTGGTGTCCCAGTCACACCTGACCATGTCAACATTACTGTATGTTGTGACTTCTTAAATCATTACAAAATTGCACAAAGTTAAAAACTAAACTGACTTGAACTAAAGTAAGAAAAAGATAGGAAGGATTTATCAAATAACAAAACAGCTTCATATTTACAGTAATAATGATTGTCGGGTGTGACAGGGACACCAAAGTGTGACCGGGACACCAAAAAAATAAAATAGATATTCACACTCTCCATACATTTTTCAAGTTTGTCACTTTCTAATTACTTTCCACATCTTTATGATGTTCATATTATCCACCTTAAATCATTTATTTTGATTTTTTTCAGTTTAAAACAGTTTAAATAGCTCTTTGTTGTTCTTAAATGGCGGAGGTTACAGTGGGACACCATTTTCCCCTTTCAACCAGATAGTGGACATTACATTACAAAATGGGGAAAAAGGGTAGTATCGATAACCATGTGCACACGTTACAACTCAGGCATGTATGAATGGGATTGGCATAGTTGAGGTGATATGAGAGGGTGGTAATTTTGATGATTTTTTGCGCGATGTGACATGATCAGCGTGACACCAAACACAAAATGTGATTTCCAATGGGTGCCATTATTATGGTTGTCCTTGTACTGCTCAGGTTTAGCATTTTACTTAAATCAGTAGAGGTTACCAGTAATTGGACATAGTGATTCAAGTTTCCAAGAGTAACACAGGGAGATGAGGCCTTGTATTAATGTCCATACTAGTATGATGTGACAGGTGGGACAAAGCGTCACATCCGCCATGCCAACTTTGAAATAGGCGCATTTCGTTAAACATTGTCCCTTAATCTGGAAACTCACATTGTTTGTTTGTCTGGTTCTAATATCTCATCTGACATAACTTTAGGCTATCCAAAGGATAGAATAAATTTTTTATATTGTAATAACTGAAGTAAATTACCCATGTCACAACTTTTACAGATAATCTGGTGGGACACCAAATACATGCTGGATAATAAAATTGTAAACGATAGATCAACAGACCGTAATTGGACATTGAGATACCACAGTTAGTGATAACACATAGAATATTAAACACTTTCAATAACAGGAATCATCTCTAGCCTCAGTTTTAACCATTCTCTATATGCCACAAGTGGCGGATGTGACGGGGACACCATGGACCCCTAATTTATTGATACACCCAACACTTAAAGTAGAAGCAGTTAAATAATGTTTTTATTCTGTTATTATTGCATTACATGCTCAAAGTCTCAAAGTGATAAAATCAAATGGACACTCATGCTATCCAGGTTTTTGTCAATTGAATTTCTGGTAAAACATCCTTAAAACTAGAACAGCAGTGCTGTTGTGTAGCTCACACAATTTCACTTGTCCGTTAAAAATAGGAACTCAACGAACCAAATTTTATCATTTATTCATCAACTTCCACAAAAACCTCCTTACCTTACAAAGGCAAAAGGCAAGAGAAGAGCATAATAATAAATGAACTCAAAACCCAACCGAAAAATCACAAGCACATTTAGGCATGTAAACACTGCAACTGACATCAGTTGATGACAGATCTACAAATATCACTACATATTTCCTAAAACCAAGAAGGCCTGTAAAGGTTACATACTTTAATTAGCAGCAAGACTGAAATTAAACTGATGTTATTGTTCAAGTTTTCTAAGTACATTTAGTTGCACATACAACTCCACAAGCAAACACTGCATAGGTTTGCACTCAATCAAAACAAACCACAGCTCAAAAAGCTGCTACTGGGGTTGAACTCAAAACAGTTACAGTACTGCAATTACTTGACTTAACCATCTCAATTGATCCAGGAACAAAGTGGGACATATCCCCACAACATGTTAAACCATTTTCCTTCCTTGTAAGCCAAACTGACCACAGAGTTGCTTCAAATTTTGTTACCTATAAGAATTGTGATTCAACAGGCCACTTGATGCACAAAGACTGATGTGTGTGAATGGATCAAATTTCAAAACAAACCTGCACAGGCAGTTGCCAGACAACACACAACCAAGTACACTGCTATAAGTGCAATTAATAAACAGCTACCTGTTCAGCAGGCATAGTTAACTCAGCAGGCTGAATTTTATATGCTGGCAATAGTCTCTGGTTAAAGTGATTGATATTAGTTACAGAGCTAAAAAATATATTGAAATTAAAACGCTCATTTCATAGACGTTACCCCGAGTTTCATGCTTACACAGCAATGCACCTTTGATACAAGAAAACAACTCAAAGTTTTGAGAGAAGATTGAATGTGGAGGTGCTCAATGATCAATGTTTTCAAGGCCGGGAAATCCATCTGATCATTACAAAGTATTTTTCACATTTATCTGTGTGAATGCATGTGTCTGTGGATAAAACATTTTCTCCAGTAATCCTCATATGAAAACTTGTTACTAAATACTTTAATGGAAGACAACAGCATAACTAGAACAACTGTATCTGCTTGCAAATACATTTTGTGGTACTGCTCAGTACAAGTGGTAGTTTGTTATTATTCTTGACATTTAAGAGGAAGCTTAAGTTCTGCAGAAGGTACAATTGGTTAAAGGGTTGCAGAGTGAAAGCTGCAGGGCAAACTGGTAGGTCTTTAGGGTGAACTAGTCAACACATGGGGACGAACTGCCTATTGGTGACGAACTGGCAGCGGGTTAAACGACCATAAACCATGTAGATCATACACCCAAAGTTCCCAAGGTCAAAAGAAACATCCAACTGCATTGTGTAACACATAAAGACATAGGCTTGACGTTATAGAAATATATGGTGTTATTTTCTCTCGTATGGAACTCTCCAAAAAACAAAATAAGCCAAAATGTGACAAGTAGGGGATGCAGAATTTATAACTGACCCCATGAAGTGAGAAATACAGAGAAGTATTGGAATGCGAGAATGCTCTTGAATATATAGATCACTTGGCAAGATTGCCCAGTTAATGAGAACTTGGGAAAAATCCCAAAGCACTAGTACTGGTACAGTATACACTGGTTCAGGACACAATGTTATTGTCAGGACTAATAAGGGTGGATTAATACTATAATGGTTGAAATTCACTTGTCTTAATTTTGATCATTGTGTGTGTCACTGTGTGATCACATGCTTGTTGAAATTTTATCTGTAGTCATGAGTGTGAGAATTTATACCAGTGGTGGTATATAGTACGAGTACTGTTTGGAGTAATTACGTATTCTATTATATCTAATTTTCGATATCATGTGCAAAGAATAAACAGCTGTTAGCCCGAATTTGCAAAACATCGCTTCCGTTTTTTTAAGGGAACTTTCTCCGCTTTCAGGAAATTATTTTTCTTGATATTATAAAAATTTCATGGTATTTAAATGGGAATTAGAAATTTTTGAGCGAAAAATGGAATTTTTTTTTTCGTAATCTGAGAGCCCAATATACTATTTTCAATGGATGCAGAGTTCATGATGTCTGTACAAAATTGTAACAATGCTTGTGTCAAGAGGTCATGAAACTAGGTTATGAAGTGCGGCAAGTTTGAAATATTTGTGATTTTGTGAATCTGGACTTTTCCTGGGTAGCAAACTCATGAACTTTGAATCCATTGGGTCTGTTGGGTGCAAAGTTAAATTACAAAACGTTCCCTGAACAGTCTAGTAGATGATCAGGTGGAATAAATGCCAATATTGTAGCGTACATGGGCGCTACGATAATAAACGATATAAAATAAAGTATAATTTTACGGTTCGACCATGTCCATTTCCTCCTCTTACTAGGGGCACTGCAGTCCTCCCCGGAGACGGTCGAATGGTCACGGGTGGCCAGAATGCGCAGTATTATAGTTGCGTTTATTTTACTTAGCTCTGGTCACCGAAGTGGTGTTATTACCAACATGACAATTGGGGAGTTTGATGATGCACAAGAACATTTAAATGGTGCCTTAGTGCAGCATTTTATTGTCAAAGTAAGTAAAACTTGATTATTTAAATAAAATATCGACAACTGTGTGCTTAATAACCCTAAAAACATTTACTGTTATTGATCCCTTTCTTGAAGTAAATGTCAAATGTAAATGAAAAATGTACACCTTTAAAGGTGGAGAAGGTAGTTGACAGTCATGGCACACGTGAAAGGGCTATACATGTGAGGAGCCTTAATGATGGGGAGGGGGTGGGGTGGTAAGAGTCTCGGTTACCGTGAACCTCCACTAGAATATTTGAAAGTGACATAAATTCTGATTTTATATCTGAAACTGCAATATAATGGCCAAGCTCACACAATTCAAGCTGAAAATATTTCTGGCAATGCCACTGGAAAAGAATGTGTTGTGTAACTTCTTTACGAAATTTGGCAAATACATGGATCAGAAATTTTATTAAATGTCTTGTATCAATGAGTAGGGCACGGCTGTCAAATGCCACCTACACCTGTTATATTCCTTGCAGCCACAAGCAATAACATCACATAAATTGGGCCATCATATTGAAGAATCAGATTCCATGACTTACTTTGGGATGACAGTTCCATCAGATTTAACCAGGCTTAGTGATTTCATTGCCATATGATACTGTTACAAACCTGAATCACCCACATGACAAGCATGAGATCCCCTCACATACCTGTATTTCCTACTTGAGATCTCATGTTAATAAAGTCAAAACCTTTGAAATATTGTGATCCAAAATGTTTCACCTTCACTCAAAACAATAGGGATATACACTATATGGCCATGTTCATGCTAAATATGAACAATCCAGGGATTTCACTCATCTTTTTTTCAGGAGTCACTGACCCTTGAGAAAATTTACAATAGTCAAACTAAAACAGAAGGGGTCAAAATAAATTTGAATTTATTGCAACAAACTTTATTCCTGCTTTTTCTTTATTTTCTATATCATTACGTATTGTAACGGTGAAAAGCTGTGCATCAGTTTGACCCCAGAGGTTCTGTGCCTGTGCCTCAAATCAAAAGTTATGTGTCATTGACCCTGGTGCCCGAGTCAGTGAAATCACTGACAATCCACATGCCAAGTATGAGATCCCTCACGGTTATCCGTCTGGAGATATTGTGTTAACAGATTTAGATTTTTGACCTCTGCTGGCCCCAAAGGACCTTTAACCTCCACCAAAAACAATGGGGATCATCTACTCAACATGGGCAATCCACATCTTACATACGAGATCCCTCACAGGTACTCTTATGGTTTACAAAGTTTTGACCTTTAACCTGTGGTGACCCCAGATGACCCTTGTCCTCCACCGTAAACAATATGTATCATATACTTAACATGGACAATCCACATGCTAAGTTTGTGATCTGTCACAATTACCTTTATTGGGGGTATAGTGTTTACAAGGTTTTCACATTTTGACATCTGGTGACTCAAAATGACCTTTGACCATTGCCCCCCAAAAAAAAAATAGGATAAGCTACTCAATATGAGCAATCCGCATGCTACTGTGAGTATAAGATCCCTCACTGTTACCATTCTTGAAATATAGTTTATAAGGCTTTGACTTTTTGACCCCTTGTGACCCAAGATGACCTTTGACCTCCACCAAAAAAAAGGTATCATCCACTCAATATGGTCAACCCACATGCTAATTATGAGATCCCCTTTGAAGAAAAAATTGTATTGAAAAAAAAAATTACATATTTTAAAGAACTAAAAAAAAAAAAATCGGCATCAGTGGGGGAGGGGGAATTGCCTCCCCTTGTGTATGCCACCCAGGGTCCACACACTTTTTGGTGAATGAAATTCCAGACCTTTTCAAGACATTTCCATAGTTTTCCATACCCAAACTATCACATGTGGTCCATACTATAAGTGTCAAACATACACACCCACAATGAGGCATAGGAATGGGCATATGATATGTCTAAATTTAATTTACCCGATCGTCCCAGTAAGAACTTTGGTCCTATATCTAGCTACCAAAATAACCCCAACCACTTAAAATGACGTTCTGACTGTGTGACAAACATGGTATCTCCATTTCTTATTCTAGTGTTGTCCTAATCAATTAAGCCACAAAGTGGATTTCATAGAAAGGGCCTTAGGCCCCACATGGTACCTCGGACCCAAACATCCAGAAAAAATAAATATGTTATTAATCAAGCATCATTATGACAGGTGGTCAACTGTTTAACTCTGACTGAAGGTATTAAGGTCAAACATTTTGCAATATTTCACATAATGGATGCCGGGCACATCTTGGACCTTGGGCCCAAAATGCCTGCACAACCTGAAGATACCAATAACCTGGTATCATTATGACAAACCATCAACATTGTACAAGAGAATCTGTTGTTGAAGAAGCCTTTTGCAGCTTTTCATAAAATGGGGTCATAGGGCCCACATGGGATATGGTCAAAAATTCCAGAATACCACGCAGATCACTATAACACCACTATAACATTATAACATCCCGTCAACTCTCTTTAACATTAAAAGGTGGAAAAATTAATCACTTTGCAATATTTCACAAATTAATGGACCCTACGTCCCATCTTTGGCCTTAGGCCCCAAATTTCTGAAAACCATGCAGGCACAGTACTGCTTACGGAGTATCATCATGACAAACTATCAACACTGTACAAGCGAATATCTGCAAGAGAAGCATTGTGTAGAATTTCATAAAATGGGCCATAGGTCCTGCATGGGACCTCACATCAAAATTTTCTGAAAACCCTAAATGGCCCACCACCCAAAGGACATTATGTGCAAGTTTCATCGAGATCCCTAGAAAGATGTGCAAATAACAGCCACTTGTGTAATCGTGATATATGCAAAATGAAATTAATGTCAAGAATTGACTGCATAATCTCTAATTTTATAGTCCTGCCAGTTCAGCCTTCATTCACTTACTTCCTTTACCACTGCAATAATTTAATGCAAGAAAAATAGTGAACAACATGGAGAAAAATTTCTATATATTTGGTATGCGAATTCAAGGACCTTCCAGGCCTGGAATACCCCCTTTTGATTATCTCGACCTTTTCCCGAACCCCTATTCCCCGATTCATTGCCTGCCTTCTGGAAGGAATCATAAACTGTTTTTGCTTTGTACTGATTATGAAAGTTAACCCACAAACATATGGAGAATAACATTTTTCTTCATTATTTCAGGTCCACAACCACAAAACAGCACGGACATATGGGCCAGTATCTGTGGTCCTGACAGAGGAACTATATGAATGGTGTCTGGCATACAGGGACCTCGCAAGACCGAAAACACCTGGTGCACAGGCTGACACGGCCAACACATTTTTTATTGGCAAAGGTGGTTGTGCCCTCACACGTGTGGCCCAAGAAATTAACAGGCTCGGTCAGAGCTACTTAATAGACAATCTGACGCCTTTAAGTATCAGGAAAACGGTATCCAATAAGGTAAAAATATCTTAAATTACATTCCCAATAATTGTTTTCACCAGAAAATCACCTCACTCAAATGATTGAAATAACATCTAGTGCTGCAGCTTAATTGATTAAAGAAGGGACATTCTGTGGTAATTGCGACATCAATGTTCAAAATTTAAGTTGCATCATTAGAGAATTTGTTCCCTTGAAGGAAGGACAAAATTGCCTGCATCTGCTTCAAGGATTATATTCTCCAGATGTCACATTTTTGCGGTTAACTCACTTGCAGTGGACACCAAGTCGCTTGAAGCATTATGAAGTAATCTGCACAGTATACAAAATTATTCGCTGGAAATGAACTTCATGGATAAATTGACGTTAGAACAAATTTCAAAACAGAAAAATCGGTCCAGGTTTGGTGGAATTATCCATAATTTTTAGCATGAAAACTGCTACAGAACGATGGTCAGTTCCTGGCTCTCATGCTGGGTAAATATTAGCTCCGACTAAGCAAACAATCGCTTGTGGTTAAATGACGTCAAAAAATCGGCCATCTCATGCCGTGGTCGGCCAGTTCGTTACGCCGGTCTTCAAGGGAAGAGATTTTCTCATGTTATTTATCAATTATTTGCACTTTTGTGTGGCCAAGGTATTCTACTATCAAGATTTAAGACATTTTTTTTTTTTTTTGATCAGGCCATGCACTTTTTAAAATTAATGTTCTTAGACAGAAAAGTATAAAAATGCATTACTCATGTGACAAACTATATTGTGGAATATTTTTTAAATTTCCACACGAGTTATTTCATATATGGACATAAAGTACCCCAAAACTCAGTGTATGTTCAAAGCAGAAAATTATCTATTTATTAATTATTGCCTTGTCTAATGGGTCATTTGTCCTTCAACTAACATTTTTCATCAAAACGTTTAAATATCTCAAAATTGGTATTAGACACTATAAGGAAAGGTTAAGGATCCTCTACATTTAGATAGTACCCCACAAAACTGTACTGTTTAAACAAGTGTTTCATAAATTCGTCTGTATTAAAGACAGACAGACATCACCCCAAAGTATATTTTTAGTGTAGGGGTATGAAAATTCTCAGTTGGTGACTGCTCTTTGATTGACATCAAAGTTTGAAAATTTGAAAGATACAGAGTAGCTCACATTCCACACAAAGCAGAGACAGTGCTTTTATTACATTTTATAGCCTTGTATGCTCACAAGGACAGTGGCCTTAAGCAATAAAACAGGTTTATTCCTGCACAAGGAGTAGCTTCATACATTTATGGGAGGGGCTAGAAGTTGCATAGTTGGGAGAATTGGAACTGTCTGGGATGATGAAAATTCTCCTTTAATATTTAAGACAAAAAATGTATGTCATGGGACGATTTTGTTAGTCATGGGACAAGTCCCATAGATACTTTACAGTAAGACTGACAACACATGGTATGCTAGTACTATGGGTTTTACCTTCATATTGCAAGCATAAGGTATTTGTGGTATGTTTCTGTTAAAGTTCATAGTTTGGAAGGGATTATTTGGATACTAACAAATCTTGCTATTGATTATTCCACCTGACCATGTATAACAGTAGGTAATTGAATAAAAGGCTCGTCTGAATTTGTGTCACATGTGTAATTCAAGTTGAAGTTCTTCTCAATATAGTTTATTAATCACTCCTTTAAAAGGTCTTTCCGGAAATGGGTCATTCTCAGTGCCAATGATTTTCTGCTTCACAAATCACAAAATTCCATATTTACTTCCCAAATTCCTTAAAATTCCTTTTCAAGTGTAACCCATTTCTGTGATTTTTGGAGTTTAGAGTAATTGTTGAAAACAGGTCCTAAACTTGTCTGGTTATGATCCCGAAGGCAGCAAACACTTGTAACACACAAGCTACCTATAGCATACCAAACTAGAAGCATGGGCAAACTGGTTTTCGCAAATGTCGTACTTGTTTTTTGATCATAACTTCAAGGTGTTTTGATGAAGTAAATATAAATTTGCCACCATTGTAGAAGTTAAAATGTCTATGTAGGTCTTTGGTATATGCGGGCATTCATTTGTCACAGTTCTGAAGAAAACAACTTTTTTGTCAAAAATTTACAACTATTTTGAGCCTCATAATTTTTGTTAAATTCAGTGAAATTCCGTGCAGAAAAGTAAATTCTGTATTTTTTTTTTTTTTTTTTTTTTCATGTTTTGGGCCCTACATTCCAGCAAGGGTTTTATTGATTTCTTTCCAAAAAGTTAACAATAAAACAATAGTCTAACATGTCTTCCTTGACACCAGAAGCAAAGAAACAACAATATCACCTTAATGGCACATAGTTTTGGGAGTGACTGTACCCAGAAACCTACGTCACAAAGCTGTCCCATGACTAACGGTTGATCAATTAATAAAACTTCACATTGGAGTAGACTTTGATTCCTACGTCTTTATCATTTTTTAGAGGCATTCACACTCTATAAACTGATAACATTACAGGTTTGTCATTCTTTCAACTATTCCTTTTATGAACCAAAATGTTCTCTGAAATGTCCCATGACTAAAACAATGAAACACCACAGAATGTCCTTAAACCAAGATTAACATAAACATGCCACAACCAATTATGAAAATGAGGCATCAGAGCAATTGTGATAATTAGCAGATAATGACTAGTGTGATTGGCTTGTCTTTGTTATAACCTGGATGAGATGGTCCATGTTGGGATGAGAGTATTTAGGTCATATGGCGAGCAGATTTGGGTTATGTTTGTTAGAACATATAGAAATGTCATGAAACTTGGGTAATATAAGTGTTCATGACAATAATCTCTTCTTCACAGTCTTTTGAAACACAGTCTGCCCATAGAAGAGGTATAATCGCAGAGCACATGGCACACAAAGAGGCCACACAGGCCCACTACTACAGAGCATGCATCTCAGCTGATATGGCATGCGAGGCCAGCGTAACCATCACCAGTCTCTTGGATGGGGTATGCACCAAATTTTTTCATGGTTCAACGTAAAAGGTATCCCAGTGACTCAGACCTGTCACATATGTACTATTTTGTTGTAAGCAAGCCAAAATTATTTAGTGCTTTCAGCATCTTCATGTCACATGCTTTTGTCGCACTTAAGGTGAAAACAAATGCAGTAAGTATACAATGTGTGAAAAAAAGCACTTGATGCAGCATAAAATCACATTATAGAACAGAAAGATGAATATAATTTAGATAAAATGAAACCCAAATAGCACTTGGCTTAGCAGATTACATATTTATCAGCTATATGAACAATGCTTAATAATGCTTTCAATGGAAATGTTGAACTGTTCCATGTGGCAGTTTCCCCTTGCATTCTTTTTGTGATGCAGCCACCTCACAGTTTTTGGCCACCGTGCACCTCACAGAAATTTGCTATACTTGCCACATGTACTGTGATAGCTATGGAAGTATTGATAGTTCTCCCTCACCTTTGGTGCCAAAGCTGGCATAATCATTACCTCCATGGACTGATACCACCTCACACTCTCTAAAACCCAGGAAACCCCGCCATGTGGTACCGTAACCAGCAAAGCCTACTCTGATGGAACAGGTCTAGATGATCAAGGCAATTAAAGATTCATGTAAACTCATTAATGCCATTCATGAAGGCGAACAAACAGACAATTTGAGTTCAGCCAGAAAAGATAATATCAGGCTCAGACATGGCTGTTGACTAATCAACAGAAGAATTCTGCTTCTACATATAAGATACAGGGTGTTTCTGTCTGGTCAGTCTGTGATCACCTGATTTAAGAAATTAGACCATATATTAAATGGTCATGACCAACCACAGGACTAGTACTATGTGCAAAACAAGTACATGTACTAACCATGCATGAGTTCAGTGAATATTGGCATGTCTCGAAAAAGAATAGCAGTCTTGGGCATGCACTGTTGACGGTGCTGCCTAAAGCAAGAAACTTCAAGAAGTACCGACCCAAACAACCCGGGTAGTTGGTTCTGTCAGCATGAGGAGGCACTGTGCTGATACATCACATTACTTATTCTCAACATTTTCCAGAAACTGTATTTTGATAAAGTCATTTTATTTTTTAACCGAGTGTTAATTTGATTTCTGTAACACAAGTCGTCGACATTTTTTATTTTCTAGACTTCTTTGCCATCTGCACAGCAACAGGCTCCGGCATCAACCCATACTCGCCCAGGAACTTCTGGGGTATGTTGCGATTTTAATGCACTTATCAATTGAATGACGCACCACATTACCCCTGGGCATGGTCAGTCAAATGTGGGTCATTGACCAGTGACAGTGTGACTCACATGTCCATCATTTTACCAATATTGTCCTCCACAAGATTGACAAAGGGGTGAGTCATTTTACCTCAGATGTCAGTCAATTTACTGACTATGGGTTGAGTCATCATGGGCAGAGTTCGAATTAGAAAAAAAAAGTTACATGCACTTGTGCATGTAACTTTAAAATTTTACCTGCACAAATAAATTCTTACATGCACCATTGAAGTATGACAATGAAAGATTAAGAAACTAATTTACCCCTGTTTCTTCCCTTTTTACAATAGCCTTGACCGTGTAGGAACAATCAGTGAGATGATGTATGCCACCTAGCAATGGCTAGGCATGCACGGTGATACCATCATTACATCTAGCCCCCCCCCCCCCAAAAAAAGGAGGGAACCTTGGCAATTCTCCGCGGAATTTAGCAAAACTTTATCCAGCTCAAAATACATGTAACTTTTTGATAGAAAAGATGACCTATTATTGTCCAAAACCATATCAAATGAATGTCTGCATTTATGCAAGAGATACACAGACATTTTACTATCTATAATGAAGGCAATTAACCCCTTAAATTATCAAAATCCATCAAAGATACTATCCAAAAAGGAGACGCAACTTATTGAAAATCGTCAAAATTTTCTCGGTATAGGCTGCAATGTGCCTATGCAATAGTGTGTTAGCATAGGCTGCTCATACACAGTAGGCTTCAAACGAAAATTCCGGAATTTGTCTATGCTTGAAACGGAATTTTACAGAATTTTAGAAGTTAAAAACGGAATGTGGTGATTTTTTAAGCGGAAAATCTGTGCCTCTACCTTTAATACATTTCTCTTTTAACTACCATTGGGCTTAGGCCTACATGCACGCGTGCAGGTAAGCAACTCAAAGTTGCATGCACTGACAAAAAGTTACATGCACTGGTGCACGTGTGCATGCGTTATTTCGAACCCTGATCATGGGCCTTTAGTTATTAATTGTTCAAAGATGACAAACTTCAGCATTGCTCCTCATACACGTGCTTACTTTTGTCAGTCAGTTTGGTGACTGAGGGGTGTGTCATTTCACACAAATTGTCCATCACAAAAGTGACTGAGGGGTGCGTCCATGTACATGTTTTGTCAATGAAGTCGTGGACAATGACTGACCATGTCCGTGGTAGTGGGGTGAGTCACTCAATTGATAAGTGCATAATAGGCCTTTGATTTTATTTCAGATATGCGATGTCAAGAATTATGATACATCAGGGCTCGAAATAACCGGCAGCACTGACAGCCATGTCTGTCATGCCCTTACTGATAGCCGTGGTGCCCCTCAGTCAATGACCTACGAAATAACAGACCAACAGCTAATTTGCTTATTTTAGCTGTGTCTTTTTTTCAAGCTTATTTGGAGCCCTGACTGACTCATTGTAACTTGGGGAAAAGAGTAGTCACTTCCCCCAAAATTATTTGGGAATATAGCTAAACCTTACACATTAATGTTATTCCTGTTAAATAGTCGAAAGACCCTTCCTCCATCATGTTGAATACTGTAGTTGAGAGCCTGTACCCGTCACAATGTTAAATAGTGTATAGTATATTAAGGCAGGAAACCCCTGCTCATGGATGGAGATTGACCGGCGTGTAAGCTCAGTCCAAAAATACGGAAATATGAAGTGTTTAATCTTAATTTCCTTGATGATTATTATCGATCTTTCTTTAAAAAGTATGGGGAAATTTGAGTCAATGGCCGGCCAAAAAGGATGAATTACACAATATCCAAAATGACGATACATGCTTCTTTTTACGTGGTAGTACATGCATGTGCACAGGGCAAAAAAAGATAAGTATCATGATGTCAGTCGGCTAGAAGATTTTCATGTTTGTTCACGACAAGTGTGACGAAATTGTGTGGTCTGCTGTCATTCTCTACTGAGCACTGGCAATGCAGATGCATGTACATGTACTGCTAAGTGAAATGCAATAAATATGCATACCCAAAACACTATTAATGTGTATTATAGGTATGAGTAAGAACCAAGGTCACCACGTATATGTGAACAGTGCTTTAATTGCCACTGACCACAATACGTAGTACAAAAGTAAACAAACACTCTGATTGGCTAAAAATTGACACACCTTCGACCACACCTACCTAACGGAATGTGCAGCATTTATGAATTCTGCATAATGAGCTATCCTGACACAATTGCATATTATTGACTACACGAAACGATACGGTACAATAGGATTTAAAAAACGTGTGAACAAAATCTTTGTCCTATATATCAGCTTGTTTGGTAAATTTTCTACGTTTGCACGAAAAATAAAATCTCCGCTTTCTTTTAGGCAAACATACTCGGCTTAATATAGCCTAGCCCTGCCACGAAATACATTCCACACATTATCAAATGAATGCCATTCTATTGAACATACTTCGGAGAGGGCCCACGGGATTTAGGGAAATTGCGCACAACTCACCCTTAAAGTGTGATTTGTGAACTTGAGTGGAACCGTCGTCTAAGCTTGAACATCGAGTTGGTATGGGTGAATCTATCATCGAGCTCGACTGGGTCGGTAAATTTAAAACATTGGCTAAATCAGGACAGCAGTTTTGAGTCCTGGGTTAAGCTAAAAACGGTTCGTTCACTCGTCGACGGAGGCTCCAAACGTTTGCGAAAATCATGAGAGATTTAGGCCTGATCAAAACGATTGGAAGTTGAAGGCCAGATCAGAAAGGTTGGTTGGCTCAACTGCCATGTCTTAACTTTCGATAAAATTGCCATTTATCTACATGCCATGATGAAATGAAGGTTGGCGAATGGTAGGCCGGCCATCTGTTCGCACATGAACCTGGTTACGTTGATCGTAAACGTTGACTCCACAAGTATAGCTGAGACCAGACACGGCATGCATGAATTTCTTCTTGATTTTCTCGACGACATACAAAATGACTACTTTTTTGAAAAGTCCCCTCCACTCTCAGGCGAAAAGCCAACTGGCGAAACCAAACGTCCATTTACTCTCGAGGGAGCTCTGCTCCCCGAATGGAGCCCCGTCCCTAAGGGACAACTAGGCCCGAACTTAATATGAATACATACTTTCTTCCCAGATGAGCGTGTGATTACGTACGGCCTTTAGACTAAGGGCAGGAAGGATACTATTTTGGGATAGCTTGTTGATTGGCTGAGAGTGGCAAAATATTAACAATGGACCAATCACAGAAGGAAGAGGAAACCAGACAATGTGCCGTGTGCATCGTCTCGCCTTTGTGTATACGACGATTGCACTATCACTATGCAATACTGTAAACAGCAAAATGGCGTCCCTTTGATCTATACTGAAATACCTTCCGTACTTA
This sequence comes from Holothuria leucospilota, assembly GCA_029531755.1. Lineage (NCBI taxonomy): Eukaryota > Metazoa > Echinodermata > Holothuroidea > Aspidochirotida > Holothuriidae > Holothuria > Holothuria leucospilota. The sequence continues at coordinate 11,506,498 of CM055979.1, forward strand.
CATGACATTCCTTTGCAAATATAACAAAAATATTTCACACCTAATGTCTTATTCTTCGTGAATCGAACATTTCAGTCAGTAACAAAACCTCCATCACGAGACATCAACAGGATTATTCATAAGTTAGAATACGCGTACTTAATAAATTTAGAATGAATGCAATAATGCATTTTCCCTTGAAATTGCCGTAAAAAATATGTGCACAAAAATGCAACATGTGCTTCCCTCACACCATGGTATGCTATGGGCCGAATTGTTTTAGGCCAAAAACATGTGCCACGCAACAGGACACATCCTAGGGCCTAACTTGATCGTTGTGGGAGGGGGGGGGGGCCTAGCTACCGGGGGCCGTCCCCCATATGTTTGCCAGTCACCCCCCCCCCCCCCCAAAAAAAAAAGAAATTGTACCTGTCATAATTAAAAGTGTAAGAATTAAAGACGGCTATCGATGCAGTGACGCCCCCGTCTGATACCTAGGCACACTAAAAATTTCATCCTAGCTACGCCCCGTGGGAAGGAGTCACTGTATGTTCACAGCTTTGTCATTATCAAGTGAACAAGTCAGAGTAGGCAACCTTTCATTACAATTTATTGAACTCTTACATAGCTTGTCTATTGCTGTAACTCAGTGTACATACTGAATATTACCATTAAACATAAGTAAAAATTTTACAAAATATTTGGGTATTAAGTTCCTATAGTGTGGCTAAAATTTGATGTATATGCTAACATTTTCGTAGGGTTTATATGATGTACAATCCATTCATGAATAAAGACAACATGGTTTCATAATTTTAAATTGGACTGGTAGAATGTTAGTGACTTCTATTTTAAAGAAATTTGTTTTACGTTCTTTTTTTTTTCAGCTACCGCCGCCAAGACAAGTCACACCTCCCCCACTATTTGACAGTGATAACACAAGAAACTCAGATGACAATGATGACGAAGATGTAAGATTAGTCATTCCAATTAATGTGATTTGGGACTAATATGGCAAATGTTTAAAGAATCGACTATTTAATCAGAAACACACACGGCAAATGCTTTCTGTGCATTCATTTTCAACAGAACAGTATGTAACTGTAGTTTACTGTGGAAAATATCTTCCAACACCCTATGATCAAACGTGTGTATGCTAATTGGGACTGCGGCTTTTCTCATAGAGGGCAATGATTTTTGCATGACTCCAGACCAAATTAAACAATAGGGTCCATCTTCTCACCATAACGCATCCACATACTAAGTTCCTACCAGGAGATGCGTGTTACCAAGCTTAACAATGTTCTCAGTGTTGGACCCCGATGACCCTTGACCTCCACCAAAAATAATTGGGTTCTTCCTCTCGACATGGGGCATAACTATGTACCAAGTTTGAGAACTGTCAGTTTCCCTTCTTGAGATATTGTGTTAACGAGCAAAGTGTCACAAACACACGTACACACGCCATCATGAATGCATAGGTTTCTCTTATCATCGAACCAAAAGCAGTCGCAATGAAAACATTTGAACTTATTGGGAACAACTGTTTTTGCTAGATACCATTAGAAGAGATTTGTGTGGCACAATATGGGTAGAAACAGTGATATGGTACCCTTAAAAACAACACAAAATCAACAGTGAATGAGAGCATACTTGTAAGGTTGGGATGGCAGTGATTACTAGAGGAACAGATGTATCCCAATCTCATGTGTGTCACTAGTATTTGCATGCAATGGGTCACCAAGCTCACTGATATGGGTTGTTAAAGGGGATAAAGTGCCCATGCATCTGCAATGCTGACCAGTTGCCAGATGAACACTGAATCCAAAACTAATCTTCCCAACTTTTGAGTATTTATCAAAGACAATTCGAAAAATTCTTTTGGAACTTTCTTGGTTTCCCATTGCATGAAATTAACAAATTCGAAGTTGTTATTGGATAATCTTTCTGTCTTGAAGGCAACAACAGGTGATTCTTTGATGCCACTGGTTGCCTATTGGGTATGGCATTTCATAGTGCCCATAAAGGCTTTCAATGAGTTTGGAAAATACTCCGGGAAATGGTGGTGCATTTCCGCCTCCCTGCCCATCACCTAGCTGGCACTAGTTTTGCGCCATTCAATATCTCCCTATTTTGATGAGTGTTACAGAGTCTGTTTAATAAGCAAAATGGGCGTCAATCCTGGGGGTGGGGGGACAGGGGGACATGTCTCCCCCACATTTCGATGGCAGGGGACACAATATCGAATGACCCCCCCACACACTTCGTAAAGAGTAGTGTCATGGCTCTATTTGACTGGCTTTTTGAGTGGCATGCATGTTTGTTGAAAGTGTTTCGATGCAGATTCTGAATGCAGATTTTCAGGGAAATCCCATTTAATGAAAAATGTTGATGCGCTTCGGAGTGCAACACGGTTTGCACTCCATCTCATGACCATTAATAAAAAGGTAATTATACAAAGAACTATTCTGATCACAACACTTTCCGAAAACAGAAATACATCTCCAAACATCTGTATAGGGGCCCCGCATCAATATGGGATCCCTCAAACTAATTTGTAAGCATGATGTGGAAGGTTGACACTTTAAAGCATGTTGTTGCCGTTATACATTTTTTAAAAACTTTTACCGAGCGCTTCGCGCGAAGCCATTATCAGGTATTGATGGTGATTGCTAATACACTTACGAAGAAAGAGCTGAAACGCGCTTGTTAGTCCTTCACACCTTTTGCTACAACTACCAGGGAGGTCTAACATCATTTTACTATGCCTATTCTCTCCCTCCTGCCAATTCTCCATTGCTGGAAGCTGTTCGTCTGGATTTTCGTTCAAAATTAGTAAAAATACCATAGATGTAAAGTGCTAAGTGTCATAATCTATATTAATACCATTTTACATGTCAGGAACTTGAAATAACATTACGCCATTGCCCTATTTATATAATTGATCCAGAGCTTTCAGGAGAGGTCCTATCAGGCATTTGCCAGCCTTAGATGCTCTTTTAAATGCAAAATGAAGGAAAGAAAAATTTTCATAATAGTCCAAGAAAGTTTCTGTTGGTATTTGTGCGGATAAACTGCCAAAAAAGTAGCCACAAGGGAGGGGGGGGGCAGGCTTCAGGAAGGTTGTGGAAAACATATTCCATCAGCTCTAAAAATAACCAAAGATAGTACCATTTTGGATCTACGTAACCTTAAATTTACAAAAGTTTCTAAAGGGGAGGGGACACCCCTCCTCCGGGGTGGGGGCACTTTCATTTAGTGACAAAGGAATGGTTTCCACTGGTGTATACAAACGCATGGTGCATAAAAACGGTGCAGTTTATGCGTCACCACTTCAGTTAGTAAAAGCATCTATGCAGCCAGAAAATTAGAATTCACTAAGTTATGGACATTTTCCAGCCATATACTATCATGAGCTCCAAAAATACCCCAAAGATAGTACCAGTTTGCACCTGAGCAACCTTAAAGGGGAATTTTCATGATCCCAGAAAGTTCCAATTCTCCCAACTCTGCATCTTCTAGCTCCTCCCATAACTGTATGAGGCTCTTCCTTGTGCAAGAATAAACCTGTTTTATTGCTTAAGGCAATGTCCTGGTGAGCACACAAGGCTATAAAATGTAATAAAAGTACTCTCTCTGCCTTGTGTGGAATGTGAGCTACTCTGCATCTTTCAAATTTTCAAACTTTGATGTCAATCAAAGAGCAGTCACCAACTGAGAATTTTGATATACATACACTAAAAATATACTTTGGGGTGATGACAGTCTGTCTTTAAATTAACAAAATTTCTCAAATTTCTCAAAATTTCCCTCCCCCAGGACGACAACTTCATGTAGTGACAAAGGAAGGTTCACCACATCTGTATACAAAACGCAGAGCACATAACAAAGAGCAATTAAAACGCAGCCGCTCTGTTGGAAAAACATCCAACCAGTCCGAATTGGGGGCCTTCACACCCAGAAACATGTGATCATAGCTACGGGCGTGGTTGGGGTCCGTGATCTCTGACAGTGATCAACGCTTCAGAGCGTGGTTTCAGCTATTTTTGGACATGCTTAAAGTAACATCTTGAAGTAATTCCCTAGACTCCGTGTATTTCAATAAGCAGATCATATGTGATGGTCATGTTAACTTTGAAATCATTGGCGTAGCCAGAGGGGAGGCAGTGGGGGTGCCCCCCATTGAACTCTGAAAAAAAAATTGTTAATGGAACACAAAAATTGGCTTCAAGTGATGCTAAATGTTGCACCAGATTGCATCTGAGGGTACCTAAATATTCAAAAATTTCTTAAAGGGGAGGAGATGTCCCCTTAGACCCCTCTCCCAGGTCTGCGATCAGGCCCCGCAGTTGCCCCCCTCCAAAGATGAATCCTTTATACGCCAGTGTTTGAATCCAAACACTGGCAAGGATTTGAATTCTAACTCTTACTAGAATAGGACAATGTCAGTCATCACAAAGAGGGACACAGGGAAAGGCCTACAGAAAGACATGCCCTTATTAATATTATACATATATACATTAAATACGCCTGGGAAGTGCCATTTCCAGCTATCTGGGAGGCATTTTGGACCACATTTTCTCGCACTCCGTGCCAACCCATGAGATGGCCCAGAGCACTGGCAGCATACTTGCCAACTCTATCAATACAGGAAGGGGACAAATTGTATGCCTACCATATCAGGAACACATGGTATCTAGTGGTAGGCCTATACAACGTGTACAAAAGCAACACCTTAACACTTGTTTGAAGCTGTTATGTGATTCTGCATACTTGTAGAATGATAAATAATTTGCCAGCAATACATGTGCATTTCTATATAATTATTCCTAAAAATGTTTCCTAAAATACATAATAATGTCTCCTTATGCATACAAAATACCATATGAAGTATGTACCAAATCACATATTTTCACATTAAAAACACAAAAGCTTCTCACCTTTGGAGGAGGGCAACCCCCCCCCCCCCCATTTGCGCGCAAGCGCACTCCAGCTCGGCCCCTCCGCTCCCTCGCAAAATCTACCGCTTCACCCCCCCTCCCCCTTAACAAATTTCTGGCTATGCGCCTGGTCATGTGTGTCCCCCCCCCCCCCCCCAACACTTCAATACGGATTGACGCCCCGATTAGCACCTATTCCAATTTAAAAATCTCCATGTCCTTTTAAGCAGATATATGCACTACAATCAATCGCAACAAGCTTTGCTTATGTCATGCAAAGATTCACTTGACAGAACAAAGCTTTGGTTAGCTTTTCTCATATTTGTGAATTTCAACAATTACCAAATTATGCAACACAAAACTTTGAATATAACTGCATTTTATTGTCAATTTTCTTCTTTACTCTCACATCACATCATGATCAGTAAAACAAATCACCATGTGGTTATTTCTTTTCCCTTAAATCTTTGCAGTATGTACCACCATCATCACCTGTACAATGCGACAAAAAAGGTGTAAGTATGAAGTCCAATTTTCAACAGTTTTAATGTTGAATACATAATAAACAACATGTGACATTGTTAGCATGTATAAAATACACCATTGCCTTAAAGTGCAGCTTGATGCTAAGTGACCATGAATGTGGTGGAAAGTGGAAAGGGCCTACGCCGTTTAACTTACTAAGTTCAGGTAGCCATGACTCTCATCAACTTAATTTCGATCAGACTTGGTCTCTTATTTCAAAGGCCTGTGCATATGCATGGGAAATCTATACCATATTTACTCTATTAAATGCACTGGGGGCATGAAATTTTTCAAAAAGGGGGTGTTTATTAGGGTTGAAATGTCAATTCAAATTATTTTACAATACACTACAGGTTAACATACACTATATATCATGCACACTAGGCCTGCTCATTCATAGTACTAATTGACTTCTTACAATTTAAAGGGGTTACTGACAAATGTCGAGTGGATCTATTGTCTGAATGAATACCAAATGCAGTCATAAATTGTACTTGGAACTGTATGGCTCTTCCTAGATCACACTGTGTCCGTGGCATCTCACAGTCTATTTAAGCTACTCAAGTAGTTCATAAGGTTGCGATATCCTACCATCGTTTGCTTTGTATGGCTCCCTTTGCAGAAACGTGAAAGGGCATCTTTCAGTCTAGAAGAAATTGAAAAAATTATGGCCCTCTACAACACGAAGAGAAAGTCTTTTTCGACGAAGGCCAACATCAAAAATATCGTAAGTAAATGCCAGACATGCATCACGATACCATAAAAAAAAAATAAATAAATAAAAAACTGGATATAGTAGCAGAGGGCATTAAGAAGAAGTGAGGTCATTGGACTTGGGAACTTATCTAATACCAGACACTCATGATACACAGGGTGTCAAATTGGATTGAAGACTTTATTTTTTTTTTTTTTTATTTCAATCTAGATATCAGTTTTAATATGTAGTAAGTTGTGTTTTATATTTAACTTCCTCAACTGATACTGTTTTAACAATTTTTTTTTCACACTTATTAATTTTTTACCTTTTTCTTTTACTACTTCCATTCCTGACAGGTAAAGGTCATCTATGAAGAGAACAGTTGGGTTCAAAAATGGACACTGCAGCAGGTGTATGATAAGATAAGGCACACCTTAAATGACGAATAAGTACGCCTGTATGCAGTGTCCACTTTTCATCATATTCCCTTCCTTTTTTTTGAAATGTACCCTAATTCTACAAAATTCAAAATACATATTTCAAAGATTTCAAAATGAATATTACTCATCCAACTTACACTTTCAGCGCTTGTTCAATTGTTGAGATATAAAATGTGAGTTTGTCACAGTCCATCACACGATGATAAATGTTATTTACATGGCTAAACTAGCAGATTTGATCAGAAAAATTATTTACATGTGAGTATTAACGCGGAAACATGAAAAAGTATTTTGGGGTACAGCAGGGAATATATGCCAAAAATTTACGGAATGGTCCTGGCCACTGCACTGGCTATACTGGATATTTATAAGACAGTTGATTGTCTTTGTAGTGTACAATGATGCAACAAATATGTGCAAGCTTGACTGTGGACTTCTAGCATAGTTAAAGCAGAGCAGTAAATAAAATAAGTTGCTGTAATGAAGCAACATGCTGCACAATGTCTTAAACCTAATGGTTATATTGAGTGTATAATATGGCCTTTTTGCTGGAAAATGCAACTTTTGGACAGCCTGACCTCCATTCAGCATGGCGTGACTCCTGATGCTGATTTGTCCTCCTTTTTGAATGTCTCTGAGGTCACAATGACAGATACTACAAATTCTGAAAGAAAAAAATCAATCACCAGTAAATTCATCATACTATGTATAATATTTTGACATGAAGGGAAAACTGCCGAAATAAACCAACCTCAAATAATGAATGGTAATAAGTCAGAATTGCAGAAGACCATATGTTACAATCCTGCAGTCACTTTGATTAGCAAACGCATATACACTGTGTAGCCTGGTGGGTATGTATCTCAATGTCTGTGTTCACAATGATGGTGACAGGCAATGACCTGATGGCAGATGGTCAAGTCCTCCTTTTTAGGAAGTTGCAAATGATCACCCTAGTCCTAGTGTATAGTCCAAAGATATCAGTGGTGCATAAATGTGGAGTTGACTATGACTGTGTAGCAATTAAATGGTGCAGAATCTTCCCATACCCCATGCAAGACCATTTTGGAACAGGGTAATTTGTTAATGGACTTTAATGCCATTTTACATCAGCCATCTTCTTACAATATTGAATGAGTGTCAACATGTAGGGTACAGAAGGGGCCACCCCACCACCCCCCCCCTCTTCTGTCTTTGATATGCCTCACATTGCTCACGGGTCATCCGCCTTTCACATTCTCCAGTAATGTAAGTGGGATGTAAACCCATTGCATTGAATGATTGGATGGATATTTGTGCTTGAACAAATTTGGTTAAAGTCAAATCTCCTAAGTTCTGAGAATTAGTCATTGACACTCTGGTATCAAAGCAAAATTAATTGAACATATGTATATTCAGACAACAAAATTAAGAAATTATCGAAATATATTTACTAAAATTTGTGTATGTTTAACAATTAAACTTAGTGTTTATTCTCTTCATATGAATTTGTTTGTTAGCTTGCCATCACTACATGGTCTTATAACTGAAACTGTAAAGGAGCATGCAACTGAAATGTCAGTGACGAGCATGCAACTGAAATGTCAGTGACGAGCATGCAACTGAAATGTCAGTGACAAAAGTTTGCACAATAAAGTTGGTCTGCATGTTTGATGAGTAGTGATTCTTTTGGTGTGTACATGGATTTTGGATTAAAAGTCAGAGAATTTACATTTATGCCATTTTCATCATCTTTTGGGTCTTATTTCAGCCCGGATTGTCATTTTAGCATACACTTCCTGACTTGCCTTTGTCACACATACTGCTTTTAAAATAGTAAGTACTTGTTGACATATTGGATCACATTTATCCCATCATGTATAGGAATGTAGCTCTTAATTATCATGCCTGTATGCAAATTTCTGTTTGGTTGACATTTTGCCAGAGAGTATCAGCTGTAAGCACAACTAGTATAAAGACTTTTAAGGAACATCTTTTTTTGGATAAGCACCTCCTGCACACCTCTGGTTCATATGCTCTTGGATTGAGCGCCGCCAGTACTGGGTGAGTGGTGTTAGAATGGTGAGCTGCCAAACATGAGAAGTATTTTTGGGTACACAATCAAACAGATATGCCACTAATTTCATCATTAATATTGTGCTGCATATTCTGAAAACTCGAAATACCTTCATATGTCTGTTTGGACAGGTTTTCTGACCTACTAGTTTATTAGACCATGCGTCTGTTAATTGTGCAATGGTGCATGTCTTTCTCAAACAATACTTTCTGTAGTTATGCAACCCATCCATGAGGATGTTGAGGTCATCATGGTGTCTTAATGGTTTGTTCGAGATTAAAGACAACAACTCTGATTATATAGGTGGAGAGTGCTGCAGTGGTGCAACATATGACTATTGCATCTCCAGCAATGTGGTTCCCATAAAATTCAATAGAGCATTTAAGTCTGTTTTGTCTTCCCAGCAAAATGTTTTGGAATAGGGCAAGTTGGAAATGCCTTTTTAACTCCAGTAAATTGTATTATCATGATGTTTCATGTACACTAACATCAAAGCATGAGTGCAAATGAGTGCGAGACAGAAAAGAGCCCACCCCAGTTTTGAATGTTGATAGTATAGTTTCTCCATTTTTAACATGACACTGATGGAAATCCAAGGAACATTTTGTATTTTGCAACTTGCAATACATATGTTCAATCAAATCAAACTCAGAAATACAGTGGAACTGCCGTTTTATGAAATACAACCATGGGAAGATGCCTTGGACTGCACTACATGTCATATTCCCTTCAAATTCTTCCACAGAATTATGTGGGCTTCCCATCCCTTTCTACAACAATTTTGGTCAATGTCACATCTTGTCTCCCACCTTTGAAAAGCTGTTTACACCCTTGTGCCCGTCAAAGTTAAAACTTGTTTGACCATGCATATTCAAAGAGCAAAATTGAATGCACAAGATGCAATTCATTCATGTAATATGTACATGTTAGCATTAGTGTGTATCATCTTGATATAAAATTGTTATATCTTGTCATCCTTATATAATTTTACATTTACCACATAATAACACAATTGAAATTGAAACGGAGCATGCATATTCATGTGTCATTTAAAATTTAACAAATGCATAAAATGTCACGAGTGAAATTTTGTTCAGTTGCATCTATGAGACACATGATGTGTTTATATTGTATAATATTCAAGTAGCAAAATCAAATAAATGCACAAGATGCAATTCATGTAATATGTACATGTTAACATTGGTGTCTATTATCTTGATATAAAATTGTTACATCTTGTCATCCTTTTATAATTTTACATTTACCACATATTAACACAATTGAAAATGTAATGGAGCATGCATATTCATGTGCTATTTAAAATTTAATGAATGCATAAAATGTCACTGTTGAAATATTGTTCAGTTGCATCTATGAGACACATGATGTGTTTATATTGTATAATAAGTAATGTAGTATCAAAACAATCAGACTATCATATACACGAAATCGAGAGATAATATCTAATATACCAATAAAAAAAAAATGAATGGATACGTTATCACATATGCACGACTCTCTGTGGTTTATCCTATAGCATGCTTACACTGCTGTCAATTTTAGTCGATTGGGATCAGTATATAGCAGTGGTTCTTGACTTTTTTGTCCCATTTCCTTCCTACCTTTCAATCAGCCACCCATCCCACCCCCTTCCTAATCAGCTACCCTATGTGCCCCCTCCTAAAATATATCAAAAGTAGTTTTTTTCCATAGTTCACATTCACAGCAAAGAAAGTGCCAGAGGATAATGACCTTTAGGACTGCTTTGTGATCATAACCTGGTAATAACTTGATGAAACTGACAAAAATGCCCAATATCCTTAGAAAACAGACCTAATCTGTTTTCCTAAAGTACCCTAACTTTAATTTGGAGACGATTTTCCAATGTATAATCCTTTACTTTTCCACAAAGTGGTCCTGAATTGGTTCTAGTTAATCACCTCCCTAATATGTGAGTACACTAAAATGGGTCATGTACCGTAATCGTACTACGGTTCAGAACAGAACATTCACCAGTAGCAGATCATCATACTCGAGAGTAATCCTACAAAACTGGAATATTTGAAAAAAGATACTGGACATGATTGGCGATTAATAATTACCCACCAGAGATACCAAAATTACCCCCCATGGGTAAATACCCCAGTTAAGAACCACTGGTCTAGAGTTAGGTAGCCATTCTGAGACAGAAATAAGCAAATTCTGATTCCATATCAATTATTTCCATTTCAAAACAGATTTCAGCCCAACCTCACACACCTTCTTCAAAATATCCTCATCCATGCTCTCATTTCACATCAATGTTCTTGCTTGGACAAAGCTAAGCTCTCTGCTTAAAAACTGGACTTAAAAGGTCTGGTGACATAAAAATGACATAGTCAGATACTTGATGTTAAGAGCATTAAAAACCAGAAAATGGCCACAATTTCCATCAAAATTCATCAAATATTGACCAAATACATGGTTACTTCTCTTTCACATTTAAATCATGAATAAACATCATCTCAATGTGCAAACTTATGACAACAAAGAATGGACGTACGAAATATGGATTATCTTGTTATTTGTCTTTTTTTTTTTTTTTTTTTTGCAACCGTCTTTTGAATGCCACTTGTAGCATTAGTATGCCCATGGGATTTATTTTGGACCTTAAATTTGTCCTCTTTAAAACATAAATATCACTTCCAAAACTATAAACTGTATGATCAGTAATTATAAGCTAATTTATAGATGTTTGACAAAAGAAATGCTGTTCGATACTCCATACTGTTATTTTTGCATGAGTAGCGAATTACTTCAGAAACTGTCAAACGTCGAAGGGGTATACCATGAGGAAGGTATTTGGAATGATTTCAACAAATCTTTCATGTAGGGACAATATTCTTGAACTGCCAATTATGTGAATCTTCTCTTTGTGGTCAGTATTTTTAAGCAGATGTTTTTATAATTACATGTCAATTAAGTATGTGCACTCAAGGTTAATTAGGAACATGCCTGCTTAAAAAACAGAACTCTCTGACCAGACCTCACAAAGGGGAGGTCAGGTGTAATAAAATCCTATTTATCTGGCTATTTCTTTGTTGTAAGAAACAACTATCATTTCTACCGACCATGTACATAAATTTGCATCTCTGTATTCTGACATCTATCTGTTCTGATTAATCTGTCTCAACACTGCATATGCGTATCCTCAGTACTGTTTTTCATTCTAAATTGAAACTGACATAAATGGCGTATGCGTTTTACCATATGTATATCCCTTGACTACCCCTACCCAATTAACCAAGATATATAAACCTGACTCCATTTCCACAACCCTTGATTTAAACAGTGTTAGAATGCACAGATGTCAGAGCAAACAGACGTCTTAGCAGAAAGTGGTTAAAATGGTGAACCTTTTAAAGTAGAATTGCAATGAAATTCAACATAAGGAAAAGTGCACAATATTATTGTCGAGTACTTTTTTTTTAAGGCCTGTTTTTAACGTGTTTCTAAAATGAAGTAAAACAGTTCTACTTTATTTCAAATCAGTGAACTTCCTGCCAGATTTTAACACTGATTTTCACAGTAGTACTGTATGTATGCCATGCTTTCTCCTGTCAATTACACTATACAATCAACCTTAAACCAAGGGCCTGGCTTTACATCGTTTTAAGAGAAGCTGCATGAACAGTACCTCACACAACTTACATTTCTTAAATCCCTCCTCATTGTTTCAAACTCCCCAGGAAGTTGAAGTTGTATTTCTCCACGTGTGTTACACATGCAGATGAAAGCATACCCGGTCCATAAAACTGTTCACCAACAACAAAGGGCGGTGCCGTGGCCTATATGAAATCTCCATGCTGCAACATATTATCTAGAACACAAAGGGTGGTGGAAATTAAATAAGATTGAGCAGACATGTTTAAAATAGAATACATGGTCATTAGGATGTCATTACTTTCAATTTATAAACTTCCCTGATAAAGACTGCACATGAAGACACAGAAAATTCTTTCCCTCACAAAAGAAATATGGAAGACAAACATCAAAACATTGCCTTCTCCAGATTCTCATGTCCTCGAATTTTTAAAACAACATTTTTATAAAATATATTAGCTAGTGCACTTCCAGATATTTCAAAAAGTAAATACAGACACAACTGGTTAGCATCAAAATAGCAAATGAATCAGCACAAATTGCACTGTGACAAACCAGGGTGGGGGCAGACTATACCCCTTGGAGATTAAGATTTACCATTGCCTTAAACCAGCTTAGTATATCTCCAACCCTCTCCTGAAAAATAACTCCAACCCACACCCCCTATGGTACTTTATATGGCTAGGATCCTGTCAATTGTGACGATAATATAGAAAATTGATCCAGTGCATTGGGTACTCATGTGCGCATAGGCGTAGTAGGCGGGAGGGCGGGGGGCTGCAGCCCCCTTCCACCAAACAAAAATTTCTCTGAAAATTCGGGCAATATGCTGCAGATTTTTCGGGCACCTACTGAAAGAAAAATAATGCACTGATGTAGCTAAAGGTAATCAATAGGTTAAAAACACTTCCTTGGTAATTAAAATAAACTTCTGATTTGAATTGCACCACCACCTATATATTCGGTATTAATTCACCAGTGCGTTTTTAATGGTTAGATTTATGTTATGATTATCAGTGGTGTATTTGAGGGGCCACTGGGCCATGCCCCACCCTCACTGATGCTGAGTGCGATTTTTTTAACACAAAATTTCACTTCAAAGGTAGCATATGTGGCACCAGATTACATGTAAGGACACCTGAGTGTACAGCTTTGCTCATGCACTCACTAGTAGTCCCACGGACAAACCCTAGTTGGATATCTGGTTGTGTCTGAATCAGGAAGTCATATTCTTTTATCAAGCAGTGGTGCAGAGCAAGGATCCTCCACCCCACCCAGCTTTTGGGTAGTGGCCAAAGACTCAGAATACACCCAAGTCCATCTGATGTGACATTAAAAAGGCCAGTTCATGAATCAGGATTGAGAATAATTAGTACACTCCTGTCCTGTTACTCTCTAAGAACAGTGTTCATCCACAATCATTCTGATATAGGATCCTTAATAATGAACCAAGAGACTTCCTGACTTACAAACATTGAACTAACTTAAGGCCTCACGACCCCTAATAATTTCCACGCTGACTTACACACTAAATTAGATTTGTTTTGAGGCCCCTGCAGCCTTGTCAAAGTTCACACCTATTTCAAGCTAACCTTCACATGCAAGCTGACAAGTCTGCCAGTCATGGCACTACAAAATTTCCATACCACAATGGTTTAGATTTTGAACTAGAAGGAGTTGAAGTTTTTACAGGTTACACCCACCCCTAGTTCTCTTCAACATAACAGAAATGTCAGCTTTTTGATATGAATTTTAAAAACAGTCTAAATCACCTTCAATTCACCCCAATTTTTCAACAGCCACACTTTGACATAGTGTCCTCTAGATTCATGGAGTTTCAGTACCAACTGGGTTGGGTGGGCTATCATGACAGAAAATGGTCTAAACCGGAGTTAAAAGTACTACTTTTCTGAAAGTGTACATTTGACGCAGGTGAACATTACTCTAATGGGGGTGTCGGGCCTTAAAAGAATGCAAATGTGAAAGCTGCCACACAAATTCTGCCTGAACGTTCCTGATGTGATGCTTACTAATGCCAAAACTTGCTTTTTGTTCCATATGTCCTATTTATAGAAATGGAACATTGTCATAATGGCCTATTTATTCATTTTTGTACACAATTTCCCACACACATTCGTACAGTGTAGAATATTGATATACATGAGAAAGCCTTCCCTTCGTCATTTCTTCTGCTCTGGGTTGAGCCAAGGTGACTTACCATTTATCTAGGGATACACTGGAAGCTGCCGGACTATCCTGTTGTTGAGATCCCTGCGCTTTTCTCTGTTATACTGAACTAGAAGTGGGAAATATGCAAAACTGTGGAAAATCTGAAAAGGACACAATAAAAGGATGCTATGAAATATATCCACATTTCACAGAATGCAGTGCTAAATGAAACTGGGTGTAACACAGGGGATAATAAAAGCATACTTTCCCATATACTTCAACCCTAGCTCTGTCAACTAAAGGTGTCAAATTTTATCACCTTCCAAAATAGACAGCACTTTTCACTTTATTTAAAAGGCCTGATTCAAATTTCAAAACTACAATGACAAGCCACCAATGTTGATTAACAGAAGCTTGAGTAAAGAATTTCTTGTGACATTAACACTGGGCATTTTCTTTTTTTTTCACAGCTCATTAAATTCTATGGCACTGTAGGCATATAAGGCAGAGAGGAACAAAGACAACTGAACAAAGCATGGCCAGAGGAAAAGGAATGGATGATAGAAAGTCAACTGCTTTTGGGCTTCATAACAAGGTAGCCTGCAAACCTCCAACCAAAAATTCCATTGAATGTCCTGAGAATGCTTTCTGACCAAACCTATGTGAATCCTATCAAGTATAAGAGGTTGCCTCAAAATGAGTATAACAGGATTGTTTTCTCACCAGTTCAAAAGTGAAGAAAAATTTCCTTCTCATAATGCTACTCTACTTAGGCCTCTTGCTAAGCAAGCAAGGTGTACATTTGATGCAGACGAATACTACATTGAGAGTGTAATTGAAATTACCCAAATAAATAGCCTTTAAACCCTTCAAATTGCACCCTATAAGGGGCATGCATTGAAGCAAGTTTTGTCCCTCCTGAACCCATTTGTTAATTTGTCCCAGGACAGCATCAATTTGGACTTGGGGTTTAGCAGTAAGAAATCCCCTCTTTTTTGTTTCTGTCAGAATCCATGGGGTGGGGTAGACCCATAACAGTTTGGGACAACAGGAAATGCCTAATGCAGGGAAAGAGATAGTGACAAAATAAGTGCATGTGATAAATACTCTTTGTCCACAAAAAGTAAAATTAGGTTGTGATAAAACACTTTAAAATGAAGCTAAGAGACTGTCTTCATATTCAATCACATATGCCTCTCATGGTGGCCAGTATTATGCCTACTGTAGATCCTGCATGTAACAGACATATAGGCCTAATAAGTTTTCAAGACAGAAGCTGTTTTTACCAGTATTTATCAGTTTTTCCTGGTTTTTACCTGGTTTGTACCGCTTAGCAGGAAAAACTTTTTCCAGGAAAATGCCAACCATGCACTTGCCCTCCTGGAAGTGGTCAAAATGTCAAATGTCAGGTCTCATCCTGACTACCCCTAGTATGTAAAAGCTAAGATACAGCCCATTAAAGATTGGTCCTGAGATTCATTGAAGGTGTAATAATTTGACAGTGGACAGTAAACTAACTATCAAAAGAGCTGCCAGTAGCAGGATTTACCCTTGAGTGCACACAATTAATTGCACCCAATCATGTGTGACTGTAGACATACTGGCCAACAAGCAATTTATAGTGCACCCATGCTTCTGTGAACATTTGTGGTCCACTACCTTTGTAAGTCAATTGGTGGTTATGTAATAGGCCTAACCAACTTGTGCAGTAGAGCATTCAATAAGGCTAATGTTACAAACTCAGGCAGATCTATTATCTCCCCTGTTTTTGGCCAAAAACAGGGGTCTCAGGTTGTATTCCTTATTGGTTGAGAAGATCATAATGTGTAAATGCACTCAGGTATGAAATGACATTGCATGTGTGGTCAACTTCTTATCTGGTGTTTGTTGATGTTGTTCATCCAAGCAAAGAGAGAGGAGGACATATCATCAATAGTGGAAAGAATTCATCATGTTTGCATATGATTTCACACAGTTAAAACCACTGCACACAATGCTGTGCCGCGCTGGGCTACCACATAGCATATAGACCATAATAATATGTGAGTTAGAACCGCCTATATCTACACAAGTTTGACACAAGCTCTACGCAGGTTTCCATAATGCCTTAAGCATGATAAAGATGCACTTACACTGTGTCAAGCCTAGTCTCTTCTGCTCATAACCATAGAAGTGAATTGGCACAGCATCCACCAAATGAATGCTTGCCTAAAACTGCTGCCAAGTTCTAGACTTAACTAATGGGCTGACAGAAATCTGCAATTTTGTGTAAAATCACATTCTGTCTTTTACTTTTCATGACCTTGTTAAATCTGAAGTGAAAAAAGTAACTGCGATTGTGGTCTCAACGTGGTCAATGCCAGGGGCATGTGGTATACAATACTAACATGATATGACATGCATAACAGAGACCTACACACATCATACTGACAGCGCATTGTCCTACAGATATATGAACCAATTTCGCTAACAGTGAACAAACATGTACATTTAGGCTAGCATGATCATCAATGCTACATGTTACCTACAGTTCAAGTTTTAACTAATTCTTACACAATGCCTACATCATTTATATAAGAAGCCCCACATTAGTAAATTTATACTGCCAGTAAAATTCTCTTACAATGCAGGCCAAAGACAGCCTTCAATCACTGCGTAAGATCTGGCTTTAATCCAATGTATGTTTGTTGGCTTGTTGTAACATGTAAACAGTGAGACCTGTGAATTAAAGTATACCATACACAGCTGTGAAGACAATGCATAGCACTTTCAGAAGTAGAACTGTAAACAACTGCTATACCTAGAAGTTAGCCTCCTTAATTAACATTGATGCTCAGCCTCATCTCTAAAATTACGTATGATAACTATTTGTACTAGTCTTTCTTTCAATTTACAACCATCTGACGGTATGGTATCATATTCTCAGAAATTCAACCAAATCTTGCTGGCGAATCACTTGAGTTCTAGCATGGAAGAACTACTATACAGTTTAATGCAGTACTTCCATGGTCCTATATAACAGTCCTAACACATGGCTCGAAATAAGTTTGAAAAAGGGCCAGTCAAAAAGAGCAAATTGGCTAAAGGTCTATGTTATTTCACATGATATTTTTGAGGGGCACCACAACCATCACTAAAGGCCTCCCTGTGTTTCTGATGTTTGTCATTGATGGCTAGTTCATGCCAGTCTTTACATCATATAGGGCCAAATATACTAAGGGGGAGTGGTGGGTTGAAGGTGTTTAGTGAAGCAGGATACATGTAGGGTACCCTATCCTATCTGTTTGAAATGTTATTTAAGACCTCTGATGATGTCAGCAGAGAGGCTGAGTGGGCCATCTTATATGTGATAAAATACTGCACAAATTAAAGCTAATGATTTGGCCTAAATGGGCACTGGCAATTACATTACTGCAGCAATAAGGTTTGAATTTTGATCTAGAAAAATACACACCTTTCAACTGTAACCTATACCTTTCTGCTTTGAGTCAGAAAATAAAAATACTTGTCAATCCTCCAAATTTCCATGGCAACTGCACTTTTTACATGTGCTCTTTCACATCCACATGCTATCAACACTCACTGAACATTAAACTGTACTTTTGAAGCCATCATGAGACATCTATAAGCACTTTTATTGACAGATAACACTTGCCAACTAAGCATTAAGCTTCTTTTGATGTGCTAAATAAAATGCTATTACTGTAATTAGTATTCAAAACATTTTGCACCAATCCTCACACCAGTTATCAATACCAGTAATGCCTTTCCTATCGACTTCATCATACCTCTCCAAGAAATGGGACATAATGCTTATTTTGTACACAAACATTTTGCATATAGTTTTGTGAGACACAGTACATACCTTGCACTAGCTGCTCTTTTTAAGTCCCTCAGGAAGTTTTACTGCTGTATTTCTAGATCTGCAGTACATGCAATGAAGATGAAAGTAATCTCCATACAGGTGTCAATCTAGTAGAGGGCAATGTGGCAGCCTGTCTATGCAGTCAGCTGTACATGTAGTCCTGGAACACAAATGTAACAGAAAAATTAAAAGATTATCACAGTCGTACTTATCCTCAATCCAGTTTACAAATCTACTTTCAGGTGGGAAATAATTCCTAAGGTGTTTGGGACTCGAAAATTTAAAATATTACCACAATCGTAACTTATCCCCAATTCAGTTTAACAATGTACTTTCAGTTGGGAAATAATTCCTAAGTTATTTGGGACTAGAAAATGGTAAACTCATGTTTTTTTTTTATCATTTTCCAACACGCACACAGTGGTAACCATGTGAAACTTGCATCACCACAAAGTAAAGTTAGTGAAAGAACATGACATGAATTCTCTTTTAGCCCAAAGTAATCAAGGGACTGACCACAGCTTATCTCTTGTATCAACACAAGGTAATGCATCTCAGCTCACATCAGCCACAATGTGCATCCAAATGAGTAATTACTTGGTGCTTGCCATCTAGTTAATGAAAACTGCATCATTTGTCCTCCTTAAACTAGACCATTGTTGAAATCACTCATGCATGTCTTGCACTCTAAATGCTGCTTGCACATCTTGGAGGAGTTTGCTTATCTTGCCAGAACCAAAGCAGCAAAGAAACCACAAAACAAACAAAGCAGTCAAGCAGACTTATCCCCCTTTCCCTTGTTGTGCCTGCCAACTCGGGATTTTAGCTGTAAAAGAAGATTCACAGCATGAATCCATTAGCGACAGACCATGACAGGTGCAGTTCTACTGGGTGGGTAGGGTTTAAGGGTGCTTAAGCCCCATTTAATTCTCCCTGCCCCTCAAAATTGTGCAAAATTTTATATAGCCTAGCAGTGGTGAGGACATAGATATATTCAGAAAACATTCCACATGTCTCGTTATCTGGTACCACATAATCCAGCCCCCCTCCCCCAAAGTTATGTCCCTACAACTGCACCTAGACCATGGCTGGTGTCTCAATAATAATCAGCTAAAATAATTTCTTTGAGTATTCCCAACAATGTAGAACAACTCCACTGCTATAGCCACATTACAGATGCTTACTACTGTTCAAGAGATGGTTGCATCATAGTGCAAAAATAGTTGGCAAATTCTAGTTTCGCACTGGTGCCCACAACTAGTTTAAGTATGTGCCTGTGAACTGCAAGATATGATATTTCTATACCATATGCATCAGAATGCTTAAAAGTACATGCCATGAAAAGGTCCCTTGCAGAAATGCACACTTCTAAATTCCCGATAAATGGGCCTTTGATCGGGTTTTCAGCAGAACACTTATACTCATGCACGATAGAAGATTATCATCATGACAACTGCTGGTACTGCTTTTCTGTGTAGAGCTGATCTGGGGAAAAATTATCGGCTTAAGACAGATAAGAACTGCAGACAGGAAATGAGAGTCACTGGTCAGAGGACTCAAGAAATAAACATTACATGCAAGGCTGCACAATTTCTGTCAAAATCTGTAAGGGGCCTTGCTTGACATGTAGTCAATCTGCTTGCATGTGTGAGTTGCTAGTCTAATAAAATTTATGAGTAGTAAGAAAGGAAGGATATTTTCAACAGTAAGGATCGACACCCCTCCAAAGAAGTATACATAGAGCTTTAAATAAAATTTCATTTGCAACAATCTTTTCTTGACAACTATTAAAATTGTCTCCTTATAAATGCCTTGCATTTTAAGTTGTTTAAGTATGGACCACAATGTTTAAGTATGGTCACTCCATAGATGGTTGAGATTCAAACAAGGTGGCACATGGAACACTGTTAAATCAAGAAGTTGCAACAGTTGGAGTTCTGACTTCACAATTCTTCCCAGAGTCATACTAGTGTTTTCCAAGTTTATGTACATAATAAACCTACCATCGAAGGGCATGGTATCATATCAATGTGTCATCAACTCTCACTCCATCCCTCCCTGAGTATTACGTAATAGTGTTATTCTTGGAGTAATACACTGTACGCTGTACATGTGTCGGTGTGTAGTGGTATACAGGACCATATAAAACTGTCCAGCACACAGTATACAAATTCTCAAGCTCACTGTATAATATTTGTGTTGCGATAAATGATATAAAGGAAGCAGGCATATGCACTGAGTCATGCATACAACTCCAAGTCTTTGCATTGCAGAACCATTACATCAGGCCGTATACAACTGAGGAAAATACAAGGAATATCAGAGGAAAAATTATTTACTTGAATGACAACTGAAACAAAATATGAGAGCCGTGAAAAATGAATTCTTCCCAAAAGTAGTGACAGATAATTAAGCTTTGGACTCGCAGGCAAACTGAGGCCAAGTTCGCCAACTTATATGACTTCTCATTCATCTTCTTTACCAATTAGGCTAACATATTTACGATATATCTAAGAAAACACACAAAAAGAGGAATTTACAAGAGTGACATTTGTCGACCTGGCTTGAGAAACATTAGTGCAAAATTCTTTCTCTTGTAGACATGGAATATACTCGGCTGTTGGCAAACAACTTACAAAACTAAAAGAGTCAATTACAATGCCAAGGGCGCAAAAAGAAAAAAAAAGTAGTATGTACGTGAATGCTTTCATATATACATGCAACACTAGTAAGCAGAATGTCAGCATTTTCCAACACACCATGAATAAAGTTAATGCCATCAAAAAAACAAGGCATCAGCATGTCGTGATTTGTGTGACCAATAACAGTCAATAACAAACAATGATATGATCATACCTGACAGTTCAGATATTGCTGGGTTCTTCTTACACCTGTGTGAGGAATCAACCACTCTCCAGACTATGATGATGGCCATTACACATGCAGTCATTAAGGTGATGAAAAGATGACGTAGTCTTTTGATTGCTACCTAGTAAAGTAAACATGTTAAGGTTAGCGTAGGTCTTAAGTATAGAGTGTATGCCAAAGGCAGCAAAATCATACCAACAGACTATACGTGGCCTCTGCTGTGATAATGAGCATGGCCTTATGGAAGCTCAGTACTCTGTACAGGTAGGCTGGCTCAGCCTGTACTACAGTACTACAGTAGTACTACTGAGACCTGTGCATGTGGCATTGCATATCACTAAATATTTGCCTTGCACACCCTCTGTGTATGTATACAAGACCCCCCTATACCATTGGGTAGCACATGCACAGTCAACTACAGCATTAAGTGTGAAGTTTGTCAACCCTTGCAAACTTGCCTAAAAGCTGTGATTCCCATATGACTTTAATGGATTTGACCAAAAAGTATGTTCATTCATTTAATTACCAGACATACAGTATCTTAGGCAAAAACTAAAAAACAGAATAATCCTGTAAATTAAGAGGCTTTAATTTCCCCTACTGTACTGATAAAGAATGCTGTTTCCCATACATTGTAGTACAATAACATTGACATCAAACGCACTTAATGGCATGTGGCATGAAACCAGGGTCAATTTCGGGAGCAATTGATATGGAATACGGAAAATTAATTTTATTTTCAGAGTGGGATATTTGTGTGAAACATTTTAATCATACCACACTGTGTCAGAAAATATGTGGTACATTTAGATTCATATGGAATTAATGAGAAGTACCCGCAATTTTATCAAGCATGAATCATCGAAACAAACAACTTTTAACTTCGTTATGTGCATTGTACTGCCAGTTCTAGTATTTACATAAATGCTTTTATATATACATGCAACACTAGTAAGCAGAATGTCAGCATTTTCCAACACACCATGAATGAAGTTAATGTCATCAAAAAAACAAGGCATCAGCATTTCGTGATTTGTGTGACCAACAACAGTCAATAACAAACGATATGATCATACCTGACAGTTCAGTTATAGCTGGGTTCTTCTTACACCTGTGTGAGGAATCAACCACTCTCCTGCATGCCTATGATGATGGCCATTACACATGCAGTCATTAAAGTGATGAAAAGATGACGTACTATACAGTCTTCTGATTACGCCCTAAATAAAGTAAACATGTTAAGGTTAGCGTAAGTCTTAAGTATATACCGAAGGCAGCAAAATCATACCAACAGACTATACGTGGCCTCTGCTGTGATAATCATAGTCAATCTCAAATCACATTTGAGACTGTGAACGCTCTGATTTATCCCCTAAATGTGTCCTGTACAGTATGCTGTGCCTATGGTCTAGAAACCCATGAACAGCATGTCAGAGGGCACATACGTAGTCAAATTAAAGGAGTTTATTGAGTCGGTTCGTGTATTTTTTTTTTTCACTTTACTTACAGCATGATTGTTAATCAAACTGAGTAATTCTGCATCTATTAAACAACTGCAGGGATGAAATTTAGCACTCGTCCGATCGTCCGTGACGAGTAAAACTTGCATCTGACAACCACTTTCTCTCTTTGAACTTGTCCGATGGACGAGTAGATTTTATTTGTAACTGAATAGTTCCCTACTGTACATCAGCAGGAAAATATGTCATGAAAATCCCCTTTAGAAGTGGCATTGAGACAATGGTATTGACTACCATTCATCATTGTACCATACCAATAAATATGGAAAAATGCAGAATTTAAAGTAAATGTTTGTTTTCTATGGCAGAGACAGGAAATAGAATTGTTCATCTCTTGTTCGTCACTTTCATTCGGACGACCAGAAATTATTTCGGACAACCTAAATTTAGCTTCAGGTTGTCCAATGGGCAACCTGAAAATGTCCTTAAAAATCAGGCTTGAACTGAAATGGTGATGGTAGGGTAATTAAACCATTGAAGTCATTCACAAAATATTGTGACATGACACTTTTTTAAAATGAAGTATAAGGTCTAGTCATATGCATCCTCTCTTCAAAGACAACCAATGAGTGAAGCTTACAAAATTGATTGACAGGCACGTACTGAAACTCCTCTTATGAATTCCTTCTGTAGTGATCAGCCCTTCAGCTGTATACTGTATATGTTGTATATTTAATAGAGGAGGGTCTATGAAGGACTTGGACTAGATAGCAACACAAACTACAAGCTTGCAAGCTCATAAAATTTACAATTTTTCATGTTTTCAGTAACTGTAAGAAGCTAATTAGAAGCATTGCCATGCAATGATTTCATTCAAACTCATCATAAAATGATTGATATGAGCCCCTTTACATGAAGCACTATAAGACTGAGACATCTGAAATTCAATGTGTGAATCTCTGTCATAAAAGTTTGTAATTGGCCTTGGCCTATACCTCCTCTAGCCTACAGTAGATGTGACCTGGTGGTGATCATCAATATCCTTCCAAAGGAAGGGCAACCAAGCTGGAATACCATACTCAATTACAGGATGCACCATACAGTAGATTTACAGTATACAGCAAGAGTAAAGAGGAGCAATCCCCAAAACAGAAGGTTCTTCTAATTTATACCTCAGACCAGGGCTTTAGCCAGAATTTCAGATCAGGGAGTCCACAGCGGCCTGGGGAGGGGTCTAAGGGGAGTGGGTTCCCTTCTGCTGAAAATTTTTCAAATTTGACCCTTCATAGATGCAAAATGGTGAGAAATTTAACTAAATTGGTATCCACAGAAATAGCCTTGAAATTAAGGTTATTGTGACAGTACTGGAATTGCTGCCAAAAGGTTAAACAGAAAGACACAATTTTAAATAAAAGTACGCTATATATCTGCTGTTCATAATTGGCGAACTTTATAAATCAGTAAATTTTCTGAGACAGGGTTTCTGTGGAGAAAGGGGATTGGTTCCCTTCTCAAAAATGTGGAGATATCCCCAACCCCTTATCTTCCCATTGAAAAACTGTAGGCCTACACATGCTATTTTGATTCCTTATAACTACCCCACTTCCCCATTCACATTTTTCGTCCTAGTCATTTCCATCATCTTTGACACAAAACCCTGATTCCACCTGAGACAACAGAAGGTTCCTCAAATGTCTCCTTTCTCACACCACTGACCAGAGAGTTGCCTATACACCAGACACACAATCTTAAAAGCATGAAATCAAATTGTGCAGACAACAATCACATACTAAACATTTTCCCTGTTTCACCTCCAACTCCCAAAGGACTACACAGTAACTTTCACCTCTTCAAAAGTGAAAGCTCTCCCTGGATTGAAGGTCATTATGAATTCAGCCATTAATTGTAGAGAGCTGCAACCACAGACCTTCAAGCATCAAGAATTGGTAGTCATAAATCTTCCAACTTCTAGCAGAAACCCTGTAAGATTTACTTTAGCTGCTTTTAAAGTTTTGGTTAAAAAGTTTTACACCTCAAGGACAGGCCGTCCAAATGACGGCTGGACGGGTCTCTGGCTTAAGCCTTGCCTCAGACTCCATTAGCTTTAGCAACAATACCAGAAATATGGTCTCGAAAAGCTAGCTCATTATCTACAAAAACACCAAGATCCTTTTGACATTAACTAATTCCAAGGTTATGTCTCACCACCAGCATAGGCCTAATCACCCATAGAATACTGTAAGTAAAGGATGGAGCAGATCTACCTAACCTTAAAATTTGACACTTGTCGGGATGAAAGCTAAGCTGCCAGATAACCGACCAGTCAAAAACCTCGTCAATACCTAATTGCAGTAACTCACAATCCTTTTGCAATCCAATTTCTTTATAAAGCTTTGTATCGTCCGCAAAAATCTTTACCCGACACCCAGATATAACATCTGGCAAATCATTAATATAAGCCAAAAACAAGGTCGGGCCCAAAACATTCCCTTGAGGTATACCACTCTTAATATCAGCCCAATCCAAAAAACGAACAACATATACACACGCTGCTTACGATTTGACTGAAAAGATCTAATCCACTCAAGGCATTCCCCACCAATACCATAGCTTTGTAACTTAAGCAATAACCGGTGATGGGGCACCTTATCAAAAGCTTTCATAAAGTCTGTGTAAACCACATCAACATTAAGACCCTCATCTAATGATTTTGTCCAGTCCTCAAAAGTTTCAATTAGGCCTAGGCCTAGCTGAGAAATTAGCTAGGCCTAGGCTACTTAGGCTATAGGCATAGGCCTAATTAGTAAAAAAGACGAAACTATGGATTAGGCCTAGGCCCCCTAGGCCTATATCGAAAATTGATCAAATAACGGTCAGTTCAATCACTTTTCTGTTATTTTTTTTCCAGCGTAGGCTAGGCTATGATGTTGTAACGTTACACCTAGGCCAGGCCTAAAGCCTAGGGATAGGGCCTAGGGCCTAGGCCTACTGTAAAGTGTAAGTCTAGGCTAGGCCTAGGCCCTAAGCTAAATGGTTACCGTTACTGATCGGTGCTTCGAGTGGGTGTTTGGACTCTTCATATTCCGACGAAAAGTCACAGCCAAATGGATAAAAATGCACACTTTTATCTTGGATGATGTAAGTTCAATATTTTGCGGAATGACGCTGGTGACTGGGCCTAATACCGGAGACGGTGAACTAACAATATAGCCTAGGCTAGTCGGTCGATATATTCAATCACACACAAATCACTGTAGTCGGTCCATACACTTTCGATTGTGACTATGCGTATTATACCTTCCAAATCCGTTCTCCTGCATGTGTTGATTGCAAATTCGAGAGAGGGAGCACTTGAAGAATGATACCTCGTTGTAGGTGAAAAAGAGGAAAGTTTCGAGATGGAGGAAGGTGGTACTTTGAAATTTTAGATGAGTCAGAGTATTTTTCCCCTTTTTTTTAATCATAAAGTACGAGCCTGACATCTTTGTAGTAACAAAACACTTTAACCATGACAACACATTGACCGTTTTCCACAAATTAACCAACTGCACCAACACATTGACCAGAGAGCGGTCAAAACGTTGACTATTTGTGCAAGTAGGGCAACACATTGACCTATTGCACACGGGTGCTTCTGGCTCTCTCTCTCTCTCTCTCTCTCTCTCTCTCTCTCTCTCTCTCTCTCTCTATATATATATATATATATATATATATATATATATTTATATATATATATATTTATATATATATATATTTATATATATATATTTGTAGGCACGCTTCACGGTCTTCCGTCACATACGCTAACCACATTATGTCACATTACTGCTTCCCGAAGCATAACAAAGAGGGAATAATGGCAAACACTGTGCAACCTCTGCGACTATCTATCCTCCTTATATTCAAACCGATTCATCATGGATAAGTCGACTGGTCTTGCAATTGCGCCCCCCCCCCATCTCGGAGATTTCTAAACCGCAAATAAAATTTGGCCTTAGGCAAAAATACTGCAAAGCTGAAATTTTCACTCTCCTAATCATGATTTTAAGACCATGAGAGTTCGCATATAAGGGTCCACCTTTCCCAAATTTCAACGAGTAGGTCCCGGACCTCCGCCGTGGACCCGTCTTTTTGTAGGGTACTCTTCTAAAGAATGAACCGCTCTTCCTCCTACATGGTACCAGCTGGAATACACCTGTATATACGCAGACTATAAAGATCTTTAGCATTACTTCTCTCAAACCGTGCAACAGCCCGCTATCATACAAGACCCTATGATAACTTTCATTGTAAATTCAACTTAATGATCTTGTAAAGTAACTTTTAATTTGAATCAAAGATGAAACAATTTTGGATCTAGGAAACCTAAGAGCAAGAAAAATTTCTCAAAGATTACGGATGTCACTCCTCCCCTTAGGCAATATCCCCCCAATTACACCCACCAAAAATAGAAAAAAAATCTCTAAATAATGAGAATTTCTTAATATATTATCAGATCAACGGTTTAACCATGCTTTGCTAAAGATAGCACATTTGCACATAGGCCACGTTACACGAACAAAACTTTCTCAAAGAGTAGGGGTGTCGTCCTTTCCTCTTAGACAGCACGTTTTAACTAACACCCACCAAAAAGGAGGAAAAATATATTATCATTTTAAAGATTTCCCAAAGAATGCACCATGTTACCTTAGGCCTGGCCTCACTTTCTGTCCCCCTCTCAGCACTCTCTCCCAGGATGGCACCCATTTACAGATAAATAAGAAAGGGTCCGCCCGTGTGCCAACTATCAATAGGCAAGCCACTTGGTGCTTCGCTTAGTGTCATGGACTACCCCCCCCCCTCCCCGGTCGGGATTTCGCTCAGGCTATACGGCCCTGAATTTTACCTTTATTACTTCACATCGCACAGTAGAATTATTGTAAAACCCCGGTGAACCTTAACGATCACCTATTTTACCCACTCTCTAACCTGCTGCATCATGAAATGATCCTAATTAGATCATTTTGAAGAAAAAAAGGCCGGCTAACCGAGAATTTTGTGTATATTCTGTGCGTATTAAAGTCTATTTGAAGATAATTAAATGATTTATTCTAACAGGGAGGTGAATATCACCTCCCTGGTTCCAATGGCCACAATTTATGAAAATACCATAAAGCTTCCGAGGGCTTCGCAGACGGGGAAAGCGTCCAAGACGCCGCCCCTGGGTTCCGGTTCTCACTATCTCAGACAGAGCTTTGCCCCTGTGTTGCATGGTGCTAATTTTATGAGTGTGGTGAATAACGATTTCCATGTCGTGTTATTTAATCTGAGGACCTTGGTGCGGAAATGAAGTGGTTTACGATTTGTACAATTTCTTTTTGAAGTGATTTGTACAATTTCTTTTTGAAGTATACTTGTAAAAGTTGTAAGTAGGGGCCTTTTTTAAATGGTAGATATCTCCTTCAGTGGTGGATACTTTCGACGCCATAATACCATTATAAACAAGTAAAAATGACATTCTTTAGAAAGCTCTCAAGCGGGAAGAAAGGACGAATCGCAAAGCATTAAGTAAATTAATATTGCCTCGTGTTTGAGTGTGTTTCTTTGTGTCAGATCAAAGGGTGGTATAGCTGTTCTATCCAAGTTTCACACAAGCACAAGAGAAAACGGATGGAGATTATAAATCCTGCTCTTAAATCAAGTGCGTGCTGAAGTTTTTTTTTTTTTTGTATTACGTGATTAAACTAATCTGGAAGACATTGCATACTGTGAAAACAAAGGAATAGAAAACGAATTGGAAAACAAAGTACAAAAACAAGAAGTTTATACGGTTCTTGTCATCGTTATGTTTACGAAAATCATAGACGTTTGCAGATGAATATGTTCATGTGTAATAAGTGAATTGATACTACATGCAGTTACATCAGGCAGGTTTAATACATGGATGTACCAAAAATGCTGGCATATGCTATATGCTCTACCATACCATACTAAACCATATCATACCGCATACCTTACCATACCATATCATACATTTCCATGCTACACCATGCCATGCTATACCGTGCCATACCATATCACACCATATTATACCATAACATGCCATACTTTGGCAGACCACACAGCATTTCACCACATCCCACCACAACACATGCACCCCACCCCACAACACATGCACCCCACCCCACAACACATGCACCCCACCCCACAACACACACCAATTCAAACTACACCATATCTCACCATACCATAGCCATGCCAAACCACACCTAAACAAGGCTCATACACAGACTGGCTCTGACCCTGCTTGAAAAAGCCGTAATTAAAGTGTTAAATTTTATGAAACAAAGTGATTCTTAAACATTTTTGATGTTCTTATACAACAGGTTGGCGGAGTTACGTGTTGATAGAAGGTCTTCGTTGGCTTAACGTATACTTACAGTGGCTTTCAATCAGTAAAAGTGTCAGTGGGCAATTTTCTCGTTAGTTGGGCAAAACTGGCTCAGCCCCCCCCCCCACCTTCCAAATACGCCGCACGCTTATGCGCGGAACCAAAATTAACGTTAAGCCATACAAATGATATATATGTGTTTCTGATTATGGTTGTTTCGTATTGCTGTATAATATTGTTTCGTATTGCTGTCTAATATTCCCTACAATTGTTGACCATTTGGTAGCTCGTGAATTAGAAGAAACAATCAAGTGACAACATGAGAGGATTTCCTATTAATGATATATTAATTTGACACATTTCCCTCAATCCCAAGTCTGATATCTTTTCCAAACTCGAGACATTCCTTTTATAGATTATGATTATGACAGACTGCGAAATTGTTTAAAAGTTACGAAACATTTTATACCTCTCTCTCCCTGCCCCCTCCCTCTCGGTTTATTTTCAATATGGAAACTTTTCATATGACGTCATAATACTCCCTGGTGCCATGTTGGGGTACATGTAACTTCGTAGTTCACCACACTCGACGCGCTTGCTCAATGAATGTGTACAAACGGCGTATACCACAGGGCACACTGTGCGGCTCGTTCAGCATACCACTGCACAAAACCATGTGTTCTTGGCATGAGTGTCCTCCAGCATGGCGAATCCGTGACGTAATTGCAAAGCCTCTATAGGGAGATGACATTACCCCTCCTTGATCCAAGTTCAACTCAGGTTGCACATCTACCGGTTGTGACTACATCTGCTGATATCGTGAGAAGCAGTCGTACCGTATACAAGTTGGATATAGCAGCATGTGTTCAGTAGTTTGTTGCATTTAAGAAATGATATATAGGCTACCCTTTAAATATTCCTTTGATTTATGATTGGTCCGTAGGCCATATACCGGCAGAATTTCACGTCATGAAAATAATGCTAGAGTGTAATTTATAGTTCAATATGCGAATTTGTGACTTTCTACACATGCCGGAAATTTACTACACAAGGCAGGGAGTGATTTCCAGCTTTCTGCACCAGAAAATCGATTTCACAATTTTGTCGTATACATCCACACGTTTCGAGTGACTGTTTTCTTCATATCTCTACAAAGCAGGGCCGTCTTAACGCATGGGCCCACTGGGCCCAGGCCCAGGGCCCCGCGATATCAGGGGCCCCGCAAATTGACCTCTGCGCAAAAAATCATATCTCCCCTTGCGTAAAAGATTTTTGTGTGGAAATACTTTTATATACTCTTGAACAAGATTCATAACGGATTCTGAGTGTCAATTTCAGCATACCACCCCCCAAAAGGCTCCAAAATGGATGGTAAAAAGTGTATAGGATGAATATTCACGAAAATGCTCTAAATGGTGCTGCAATGTAGTCTCCCATTGACTTTGTACACAATTCATTTCCAAGATGGCCATCGAGTGATCGAGGTGAATCTCGTTGTCTGGCCCAGTGTGCAAGATTCAAGATTGTAGCTCAATTTCTTGATTGATTGAGGGGCCCCGCTCCAATGCCGGGCCCAGGGCCCGGTGATCTCTTAAGACGGCCCTGCTACAAAGAAGCATAATAGTCTCATTCAAACTTTGAAATCGAAGTTTTTCGTTTTCCTTAAAACCAACCACATTTTCCACGGTTTATGTCGCAAAAAAAAACAGTTGCTTGGCAAAGACTTTACTGTCTTTTAATACCACGAGTTATGAACTCCCTTTTAATACAACGTTACTCTGTCCTTGGAACATTATAAGTGCAACTCTTTACCGCATTCGTTGTGTATACTTCTGTGATGTCACACTCACTTATTGCTCGTCAGTGTCATGCATGACGCTCCTTTTATTACTACTTACCAAGCTCCTAATAAGTAACAATGTGCCCGTTGCGAACGTCAAATTCATAGAGTGGAAAAGTTTGTCTGCAGTCAATACACCACGGTCAGCATCGCACACGTGGCAGTCTTTCATCTGTGTTCCGCGGGGAGGCAGGGACTCGGCTATTATAGGGGAGATGCATATTTCCTTATCCCAGACAGTTCCAATTCTTCCAACTCAATAACTTCGATCCCCTCCCAAAACTGTCTAAACTCTTCGTTGTGCAGAATCATACCTAGCATATTACTCAAGGCCATATCCTGGTTAGCATACAAGGCCCTAATGTGTAATCAGAAAACTCTGCATTCTGTGAAATGTGAGCTGCTCTGCACCTTTTGAATTTTCCAACTTTGGTGTCAATCAAAGAGCAGTTTCCAATTGGGAACTTAAGTTGCCCCTAACCACAAATGTACTTGTCAAATTTGACAACCTTGTTCATAGCCAGGCTGAAATGTTTTGCCTAAAAAAAACATGCCATATCACCCAAGACACTTGCCCGACTTTTCAGCTCCTGACTCGTACACCTCTCCTACTTATGTGTTTATGTCAAGCAGACCCAGGAACAATTAAACCTTACAGAAACTTTACAGAAAATTAATTCTGAGACCAGAAAAGTTTTTCATTAGATAAATATTCCACATATCATACCGGTTCAATGTAACGATAATCTATTTGGGGTGTTACTTCTTGAAGGTGAATGTATCTTCAAATGCTAAAGAAAACAATCAACACCTGCTGATGTGTGTTCAATATATAGATTTTTTAGCAATTGTTAAATATTTCTTTTCCAGTCCTAGCATTAAATTTGACAGTCAGGACTTTTTCAAAGCTCATTTCGTAAACCCTGATGAGTTTTTCTTGCCAAACACATTTTCTGCCACTTCCATTCAGCCAACATCCGGAAGGATTTTATCAAGCTACTGAATGACCATTTTGTTTATTGTGAATAAACATTAAACATTTCTCCTATACAAAAAGGAATGATGGTTAAATACCCGTATTTATGCCGTCGACTTCTTGGGGCGAGCTGAAATTAAGAGGTAAGTTACGAGCTCTCAAAAGGTCATCAGTAAGGACTGTCAACATAATTCGTCTCAAGCAGAATTAACGCACTTGACATCCAATACACTAGTTACCAAAGTGCAAGTATTTGCTGGTAGGTGTCATAAGAGCTTAAATAAGATATTTCTCAGCCAGTTTCGTATTTGAAGAGTGGGATCAGAGAGCGACGATAAGCTTGAAAACGAAGCAGGAAAATGTTCACCATGACTACTAAAAAGCTAGCAAGAGTTTTAATCTTCCTTACAAGTGCTTCCTTTGCGGTGAGTTTGAGCTTGATGAGGCGCGAAACCGGGACGGCATACTCATCAGAAGACCAGAAAGCTATTTTAGAAGTTCATAATTACTACCGGAGCAAAGTGTCACCTACGGCGACCAATATGGAGGAAATGGTAAGCGAACGAAGTATATTTTAGCAAGAAGATTGTTAATAACGACATGTTTGGTTATATGTACAAACTAAAGTCTTATCTCAAAAATAACTGCAATACGTTAATGTTGTAATTTTCTAGCCTTTTTATGTGTCAAAAATAGTTTTACACTTACAATATTCGCAAAATGTTTGGTCCAAAAGCATCTCTGTGCTGGTAACTTTAAAGTCCCTTTTTTATATAAAAAATTCTCTAGTATTTGGAAAGTCAGATAGCATTTTTTCTTGTGTATGATAATGTTGAAAAATGTGATATGTGTCCTCATTTGCCTATTCATCCTAAATGCTACAATTTTCGCTCGAAAGGAATGTTTGGAGTTTACACGTCTGAGACTCAATTTGTAATTGTACGATAGCCTTTTCGTGATTTAGCTTATAGCAGTGGTTTCCAACCGGGGACGTTATCGTCCCCTGTGGGCGTTTTGGCAACTCAGGGTGCAATGAGCGCTAAGGGGGAGGCAGGGGCGTTTGAAAACATGAAGTACTAAAATTAAACCGGGGCCTTATAAGATTTCGAAAGGTTTCCTTTAGCTGAGCTCTCAAATTGGTTCCTATAAAAAGGAGATAAATGAAGTCACAAAGTCGAGGAGGTCTAACATTCCCTCCTCAAAGTACCTACAAAGTTTGAGAATTATCTTTATTACCAGATGCCACGAAATCACATTTAAGAGAGTTATATTTCGATGTTATTTTTCGTGCCGAGGACCTTTGCCTCTGATGAGAACGGTGGTAGTGAAAGCGGTGACCGAAGGGACCATGACTAAAAAGTGTACGGCCACTTTTACCTGAAATGTAGTTTTTTGCTGTCTATAAACATGACATACTAAGTGACAATTATAGGTAACTGTAACGTAACAGATACCTTTTGTGTAGGCCTACTATGAATTAACACGTAAATTAAAACTGTTTCCGAAAATGCAATTTTTCGGTGCGCCAGTTTCCGCTATCTCATTATTTCCACCTGTAGGACATCTTGAGTGGCATAGGCCTAAGTCTTTCAAAGCCCCATGCGACCCCTACCATCTTTCTTCCTCCCTCCCACAGAAAGAGCCCCTTGCAGCACCAAAGGAAACTTCCGTTAGCTACTGTTGAAATACAGACTGGTCTATGGGTAATTTTTGTAATCTCTTTAGTGCCCATTAAAGGTTATCCAAAAGATAGTCAAAATTTGACTGAGCCATGCCTCATTCTTGTGTCGATGAATTCGGACATGTTCCAAAGCTTCCGGGGGCTTCGCCCCGGTCCCCCACTTGGACGTTGCCCCTGGACCCATTAAGGGCCCTTGAGGGAACGGTCCACACCTCAGTGGGGACCTAGCATCCGTAAAATTAAAAAAAAAATCACTCCCTGACTGCTATCAGGCCTCCACGCTTTCGTAAATCTTGGGTAAAGAATTCGCCATCTCAAAAAGAGTCAGTTCTTCAAGTCCCGTACCCTTGGTTTGCTACGGTACCCCAGGCGCGGATCCAGGGGGGCCTGGGGGGCCCGCCCCCCCCCCCTTCGCCACGAAAAAAAAAACGAAAGCAGAAAAAAAGAAAAGGAGAAACAAAAATTAAGAGCAAAAAATGAATAAAAGTGTCTAAGAACGTATTCAAAGTATATATTTCTGTAGGGGTTGGGTGGAGCTAGCGCTGGATTATCTCTTTATATATCTTTCAAAGTGGTTGGCGACGAAAGGAGCGCTTCAATGTTAGAAAACAGGTGAATAGCTGAGTAATGATCCTTGACTTAAGATCTAAATAAGTAAACATCGTGACATATGTAGTATGGGCTCGGATGGCTTCACTGAAATTTAGCAACAATTTTGTGTCAAAGAGTGAAATTTTTTGTAATCTAGAGGGATTGAGAGGCAAAGTTGTCGCCATACAGATCTTGCAGAATGAATACAGAAGACAAGCTGTCAGGTGATGTGCTATTGTGCACAGTGGCACCAGCTGTTGCAGGCAAAGTAGCGGCGTGCATACCCCATTCGATTTCAAAACTGTCTGAAAAGTTTTAAAATGAACTCAGAAGGCTTTTAAGCTACAGACAGAGGCGTCGGCACAGTGGGCAATGGGTGATGTGTGTCCCCCTCCCCCATCGATTCTTGAAAATTTTTAAAATGGTCCCAAGAGTCAATTAAGCTACAGATTTCTGTGGAGGGTGTAGGGTGAGATGTATTTTTGATGACTGGTTTATTTGTTCTAACCATTTTCTTTCACAAACTGTTCTCAAACTATCATAGGTCTTGGAAATTCTTGACAAATTCCAAATTTTCGCACGCTCCACTAGCGTCAAGCCTTGTGTCAGAGTTGTCTTTATTATCAATAGCTTTCGGTAACTACTCACTGGGGAACAAAGGAGCAAAAGTGCTTTTTAAGAATTCTCAGTCAGAAGATTCATTTCTGAATAGCATAGGTTGGTGGGAAAGTGACAGTGTCCGATGCAGGTTCTGAAATGCAGGTTTTGTCATGGATAATATTTTATTCAAAATTTCGGCGCGCTTCGCGCGCATACGACAGGGTTTACACCCGATTTTATATACCATTGACAAGGCTATGACGCAAGAAATTATTCCAATGCAACATTTTTGTAAAAAGTACATCTCCTTCTCTGTAGGGCTCTCATCATTATGGGATCTTTGACTAATCTAGTCTAGCACATGATTTGAAAGATTGAAAGTACGTGATTGCCGTTGCTTATTTTCCAAACATCTTACCGCGACGTTCAATAATGACGAAAATCTTTTCTGAAACGAATTTCGTCTGTCCACTATCCCTCTTGCTATACCTAAAAAGAAGGTGATATATCATATCTCCTCCCATATGGATGTCGGGGAGTGAGAATCCCGTTGCTCTCTCTTTTGTATACTGTAACTAATTTAGAGCTCCCGGGAGGCTCTACACTGTTCTCTGTCAACCTTGGATATCCTTTTAAAATGTAAAGGAAAAATTTTATTATAGTCCAAGAATGTTTATGTGGACTCCACGCAGGTATAACTGCGTGTACAATTTTCCCATTGGCGTGGATCATGGCGGACGGGGGGACCTCCCCCCTCACTTTTTTGGAAGGGGGAACATCGTCAAAAAGTCCCCCTCACTTTTTCAAAAATGATGGAACAGACTGCAATTATGCCTAGGAAAACGAAATTTTTAGAAGAAAAATAACCTAAAAATCGTACACTTTTGTTGCACCAAATCGCATCTGAGGGCATTCAGTTCTAGAAAATTTCCCTTAGACCCCTCCCCTATGCCGAAGATCACAAAACTTAATGCCTTCCCGTGACGCAAATTCTGGCTACCACCAACTACTTCTTCCACGCCACCAGGACGGCGATTCACAAATGTGAAAGTTCCCCCCCCCCCCACACACACACACACTTTTGGAGATGGATCCACGCCCATGATTTTTCCTTGGACTTAAGGAGGTTTGAAGACAATATGTTAACCGTCTCTTACTCCCCTTTTTCACCCGAACAAAAGTTAGAATTCACTAAATTGTGGACATTTTCTAAACATACGGTACAATCACTTTAGAATGACCCAAAGATACCACCATTTTGCATATAGGCCCCCTAAAATTAACAAAAATTTCTCAAAGGGGAGGGTAAACTCCTTCCTGGGATTGCACTCTCATGTACTAATAAGAAAAGGCTCTCCCACTCTTGTATATAGCGTATACAAAATCCCACTGCCTAAAAAGGCACGGTTTAGCAGTTATCTGCGGTTCCCCCAATCACCAACTCCCGCCGGCACCATCGGTCATAGATTTCTGAAGGGTATACCCTTCAGAAGTCCATAAAGAAGGTGATATATCATCTCTCCTCCCATATGGATGTAAGGTTGTGAGATTCCTGTTGGTCCCCCTTTTCAGTGTACAATTAATGCAGAGCTCCCAGGAGGCTCTATACCGAAAATTTTCGGCGCGCTTCGCGCGCAATTGTTTACGCTCACGGAGAGAGAGGTACGTTTTTATTGAGTGATGGATTTATTTTTATCACTTTTTACCAAAAATCCTTTGGAATCTTTCACGATTTTTGCAGTCTTCTCAATATTTCTTGATTTTTTGCTTGATCTGCGCACTGTTAGCCTTGAATTGCTCCTTTTACTATCAATAAGGTCCCAAACGTATTTGCATTCCTCATCGGTGGGGTTCTACCATAAGCCAAATATTCGTGTGCATAAACGTGATTTCAGAGTCAGCATTGTAAGGACGTAAAACAACTGATATTCATTTTTTCACCCTCCTCTTCTTATGAGAACTGAAAACTTGGTATCGAACCCACCTTCTAATTGATAGACACACATAAAGGGAATTGACATCGTTAGTCATCGCAATGGTTTAAATGTAAATCCAAATTTTCGGCGCGCTTTGCGCGCAATCGTTTCATCTGAGGTCCTATACCGGAATACCATGTAACGAAAATAAAACACTCATTATGGCAAAAATCATTTCAAGTTGCCTACACGGGCTCATAATGTTGGCGTGTAAGTATTAAGATAACTTAGATTCTCCAAAACTTCTGCAGGTACATATAGTAACTTATACTGAGCCAAACACATCAAATTCCATGCAACATGAAGAGGTATAAAATCTCACAGACATAAGAACTGGAGCCGATTTCTGTGCTCTTAAAATGCAATATTGCGAGAGCTTCCGGGGGCTCCGCCCCTGGACCCCGCCAGGGGCCCTAACGCGGGCCCCTGGACCCCACGCGTAGGGACTCGCGCTCGTGGTGCACCTTCGGTGCACATGAAGTTTTCCATCTTGGGCCCCCCCCCCCCCTCAAAATTTCTGGATCCGCGCCTGTGCTACCCTAGGTCCGAACCCCACGTAAAAACGATGTACGTGTATGCCTGCCCTTCATTTCAACATGGTTTTTATTTTTGTCGTTTTATTCATTAATGCTATGCTACAGACGGGGGGCGTTTGTCCAACCCCATTCGGTGAAAGGGGACGGTGAGCTGCAAAAGGTTGGGAACCACTGGCTTATAGCCTATATTACAAGGAACATAGATCAATTAGTTACTTTGTTCCATTCTGATATCAAATAAAAGCCATTCGGCGCTGGCCAAACCTACAATTTGCTGTCGTATTAGCCCCCTGGAAATTAAGGAGTCACGTGAACGCTTATTAGTCAACTTAGACAACTTTTTGTAGAAATGTCGTCTAAACTGTGCCCAGTGCTGCTAAATAAAGTTGTTAAGATTAATCAGACTAACAAACTTGATATGTTTGAACACATCGAGAATCCGCAGCAACTGATCTTATGAAAAACCAAACGAGGATAAACCTCCTCCCAATCGATCACCGACATGAACACTTAAGGTCAAATAAGAGTAAAGTTAACTTTATGTCAGGGCAATAAGTATCCTTAAACTGAAATGTAATATTTGTGTGAGGAATTTGAGCGGTGTATAGCTGCAATTGTCAAGGGCAACTGATAGAGGGTAGTAGTTATATGACTCGCAGGACCGTTCCCGCTGGTACTTTGTCCGGCAATTTCATACTTTCGTATTTTAAGAAGAACTCTTAACCTTGGTAGGACATATTATTAGGTCGATGGTGCTTTTATGTACAATTCACATATTCTTTTAATTGTACATTTTCTATTCAAATGCCTTTTGGACAATGGTACTGTCTGTTGGTATTCCAGCGTCCCCTTCAAAATAATGTAAGTTCAGTACTATAAGCATGGAGCTACTACTTGGACGCTCCATGCTATAAGTCTCATCAACTATCTTTCGAGCTATTTCGATTCTACTTTTGCTCAAAGGTGGTTTCATTTAATGTTGTTTCTCATGACCATTCCCGGTCATCATGGTCTTGCATCTTCATTTAGATCAAGTTTGCCATTTAAATGTTGGACTGGATTAATTGCAATTGCAGTCGTTTCAGTATAGTCATTAAAGGGAGAATGCAGTCACCATCTTTTTTCCTGAATGGATCTTGAGAATCATGTGACAGGATTTATCTCACTCAATTGTAAAATTTACAAGGAGCAACTGCTTGGTTTACTTGAATATGGAATATTTAGTCCTAAAATATTATGAAAGATACTTGGAAGAGAAATAAGAAGAAATTTGTGACATCTAGCTATTGTTTCAAAATAAGTTTGGGGTGACTGCTTTTGACCTTTAACTTTTGAAGTATAGGAGAGCTTACATTCTGGATGCAGTCTACGTATTAACGGATGCAAAATGAGTCAGCTCTTTAAACGTGTTGAGGGAGATTCAGGTCGATTTTTTATAAATTTATAAAATTAAACTTAAATGACCTAGTTAGACATTATTCTGTAGCTTTGCAATCAGTTTGTAAAATGTTTTACTACAAACACGGGGACTATCTTTCGTCGAGTTCCTGTAATAATAACATTTATTTGGGTTATTTTCTGGCTCAGTTCCGGAAGGTTCCTCAGGAAGCGTGTAAAGAACTTCTGTGAGGCAAGTATTCTGGATAGGTCAGTAAAAATACGGTACATTTACATGAATTGTGCGTAACCAGCCGTTTTCCACCACTAGAAGATTTCGTCCAATTAGTGAAACAGGTCTAGGTGAGGGCGACACGTATATTATACTCTACTTAACCATTGAAATAGTCATGCAAAACGTAGTCGACACATCAACCAGGCACCACTTTAGAAAGAAAAATGGGTAGGAAGGAATCAAGTTGTGAAGTCAATGTACACAATTTTACATACATAACACGAAATACTTAACTTTTCTAATTCTGTTTCGTCATATCTTTACTATTAGTGGCTGTAAAAATGCTTCTAACTTAGACCAATTCGGTTCTGGCTGGTACCGAGAGGGATAGCGTGGGGTAAATTTATTAATGATACAAAATGAGAAACGAAGTTATTCATTTTCATGCCAGATAGTGAATTTTGGTTTTGACAGAAATGGGACTCAGTTCTGGCTAAGCAAGCCCAGGATTGGGCCGACACGTGCGTATACGAGCATCCAAATAAGACAATTCACAAAGACTACATTGGCATAGGACAGAATTTGTACGCCATCTATAATGTTTATGGCTTGGAGACTGCTAAACCAGATGCCACAGAGCCGGTTGAATCATGGCACAGTGAGGTCCAGTATTACTACTATGAGTACAATGCATGTGTGGTGGACGAGGTTTGCGGCCATTACACGCAGGTATGACGACACTTGTTTGTTTCTTATCCATATCAACAGTGATAATTTTCCTTACTCCACAGTAGACAGGGAGAAGTAATGAATCCTAATCATGATTATTATAAATGATAAAACATCAAACTTAGCGTATCAGTTTTTAATGCATGAGAACGGGATCAACTGTAAGCGACCAGGACCCTTTTCTTATCCACACACTCTAAAACCGTCCGGTTCAGATTTGAACCGAATCCTTTCAAATGGGTGATGATCCGATATCTGGTCAAATGTTTGACTAGATTTGGTTCGATTTGAACAGAACATATTAGTTTCTGACCGAAACTTGTCAATACTTGATCCTTTTTTTAGTTAAGTGCAGATTCGATCCGTTTTTGGTTCGTTTTTGGTTGGAAGGAAGAACAAACAATTTAAGCAAATAGAGAGAGATAATGTAAAGTGGTGATGGTCTTTCCACAATTTTGTGTTTTTGGTCCATGTATGGAGACAGTTTAAACTGGCATTCTGTTAATCCACACGATATGGCTCACACTCAGGAAAAATTGGAACCATGAACATCATAAAATTCAAAACATGTATTTCAAAATAGTTCCTGCGTATCCATTATCCCCATGCATAATTGCCAACCCGACTGCATTTAAAGAACACTCGGTCACAATTTACAACAAAAAATTTCGAAAATATAGTTGTCAAGTGTCACTTGAATCAAGAGAGGCGTCTGTTACTAATGGTTGATTGAAAAAATCCGAGTGCAGGGAAATATTAAATTTTGCATCATCTATCAGCAGTTCGGGACAATCTACTTTTTCCCCGATCGGGAGAAAACTTGTCCATGGGGTCCCACATTTTATTTATTTTTCACAATTTCTCTCATTTTTGTGTACATTTTCAGCGGCGAATGGTTTTTGGGACCCCCTTGCAAAAATTTGTCGGTCTCCTCTAATGAAATGAAAGTAAATGTAAATTCGGTAGGTGTATTATTTTAATTTCCGAAAGAAGCCACGTCCAGATCGTTGGTTTACCACGCCGATTTGAGAAAAACGCTAGTTTTTAGTTGTTTTAGTTCTTCATAAGCCCTGTCTTTCTAGTTTTTCAGTTGTTTCAGTTCCTCCTAAGCTTGTATTTGTTAGGTTAGCAAGCCTATACAAAGTGGTGCATAAATTTTACCCTATTAGGGAGACTTTTCCGTTTCGCCGAAAAGGGAGATTCTCCCTCGTATTCGAAAGTCTTGTGTTAACCCTTTCCCGTGAGGTAAACACTGAGTGCGACTTTCTACGCTGGTTCATTTCCTTCAAAAAACACAAAAAAAAACAAAGAATAAGATGATTTGTTGTACAGAAACGCTTGTGTTGGTAAAGCTCAAATCTCACTTAAAGAAAGACAGTCTCAGAAATTTCATTCAAACTTATTGGTGTATTGGAAGTTGTTTGGAATTGCGAAAACAGTATGTTCATACCACTTCATTCTTCTAAATTTAACAGGTTGTTTGGGCAGATACAACAGATGTTGGATGTGGAATCAACTACTGTCTCTCGGCCAAATACGATAACACAGCTCTTCCTAATGCCTGGATTGTGGTTTGCAACTATAGTCCGGGGTAAATCTCCATATAGATTTGAAATTTCGGTGCACTCTTGAACAAACTTATGTTCCTCCTAAAGACCTTTTGATTATAGGTTTTCACTTCAACCTTAACGATTTATCTTCTACTATTTTACATTTGACATCCTTTTAATGTTTTCCCTGTTGTTGCTGTTCGTTATGTGGGGCGGTTGAGATGGTGTTGCTTATACCTCTTTGCCGAAAGCAAAATGAACCTACCCAACTAAACTCGCGAGTGTGTGTATGTCTGTGGGTGCGTGTATATGGGTGTGTATGCAAATAGGCTGCGTGTGTTTGTGACGCTTAGCTT
The DNA here is from genome assembly GCA_029531755.1 of Holothuria leucospilota. Lineage (NCBI taxonomy): Eukaryota > Metazoa > Echinodermata > Holothuroidea > Aspidochirotida > Holothuriidae > Holothuria > Holothuria leucospilota. The sequence goes on from CM055979.1 coordinate 11,547,956, forward strand.
CTTAACGGTATCTGAAGATATAACAATTACGGATATGCATACGTGATATATGAATTAACATATAAAAAGGAAAATTCATATTGCACTTGGTGGACGTCTAATGTCATTTGAACCACCAGACGGAGATCAAAACTTCAAAAATGGTGTGAACAATAAACTCAAGGTAGAAAGCACGGATAACTTTCGTACTTAGATAGTAGATACGTAATGATCAGTAAATGTAACCTAATGTTTCATGTAGATTAGCTTTTACTGATTTCTTGTCGAATAATAAAGGAATCAATACAATCACTCTAGCTGGTGTATGTATGTGTATTTTCGTGGGTATGTATGTTTGTTTGTGACGCTTAGCTTGCAAACAAAATAACGCAAGGTAGCAATGATAGATACTTTTCATACTTGGTTTATAGATTTCATACGCGTAAGAAGCTTTTCGAGACGGGGGTGGGGGATGAACCTTGTTGCGGATCGCCGTCCTGGGGGAGGGGACTAAGGGGAGGGGTGTCTCCCTCCCCTTTGGAAATTTTTTGGGGTACTTAAGGGTCCTCAGATGCAATTTGGTGAAACATTTTGGACAAACTTTAAGGAAAATTACTGCAAATTTTTGACATTTCTTACAGAAGAGATAAATAAGGGGTTTTTGCACATGGATCTCGGGGGCGGAGGCATACTTCACCCCCCACATTTTTGACTAGGGGCTAGAGCTCGACAGCCCCACCCCCCCCTGCTTCCTACGCCTATAATAGATTTACCGTATTAAGAGAAAGAACACTATTGCTTTTGGAGAAGGTCGAAGACCATTTGAGGTCACCGGAGATCAAATACATTAAACATTGTAAAGCACGAAATCTCAAGGTAGAAAGTAAGGAAAGTTTTCTCACTAAGACAATAGATATATCAAGGTCGGTAAATGAACCTTATCGTTTTCCGTTAACTGCAAAGGTTGTCTGAGGTCACAAGTCTAGAGAGGAAACTACGAAAAGGGAGATAATTGTATGTAAATACGTTGTCGCAACATAGCAATAATGGGTACTACTCATCTTAGATACATAGATTTATCAAATGAGAGGAAATGCTCCATTGTTTTTGATGGGAGTCAGAGATCATTTGAGGTCACCAGAAGTCAAAAACCGAAAACGTTATCGCGATATTTCAAGATAGAAATATGGATACTTTTCAGATATGGTATATAGATTTGTCATATGAAGAGACAGATCGCTGTTGTGTGTGGTGGATCGGAAGTTCAAGGTCATTTGCATCACCAGGAATGACACTACCTTGTTAACTGCTAGTAAATAAAACATCTCAAGAACAGAGAGTAAGCCGTACCTCACTCTGAGTCCTTTCGTGACCAACGAAAAAGGGGGGAACTCGATGTTTGCACCATTTGAAGGATAAATTTGTAGATAACAACTTGTCTTTCACAAGTATAACCCTGGTCACTTCAAAGTAATTCCAATTTTAATTACCTAATGATGTACTTGTCTGAAAGATGATGTGACCACACTATAAATTTTAACGTGTATGGTGACGGAATACTAGCTGGGAAACACTTGGTTTCCCAATCTCCTGGTCCGTGTTTGTGTCTCATGTTAGCACTTATTTAACCTTGGCTCAACCTCTTAACCGACTCACCAACATTAAAAGTGATGTCTAATGGGGAACTTATTGAGTCGAGTTGTTCACTAGGTGTGCATCGTAATGTTTTAAAATTATTGAAAACGATGTATATTCCTTTTATATATGACATCAACCTATTTTATAGTTAGTGCGGATTTTCTGAAAGATGATTCCGCTCAGCTGCAATTTGGTTAAATTAAAAGCTGAAAGGAGAGGTGGGAAACTTCGGCATTCTACACCACCTACTAGATCGAGGAAATCACACTTCAAAACCAGAAATGGAAACATCCTACTAGAGAGGTTTTACGGCCTCGTATCCACCTTTCCTTGGGCTTTAGAATTAATAAGACACGTCTTTAGGCAAACGTTAGAACCACATAACATCTTTCTTAACATTTCATGGAAACATGTAGGGATCTTCATCAAAGAACAATTTTACGTTTGCATTTTTTTAAAAGTGTGTTCCACCAGGTTGCTCGGTATCATATCAAGCTATATCCACCATAGATCTACCTGCCATTGTAACCTTGTGATAAGTCTATTGTATTTTAAGTCATGCAGGTAAATAGTGGGTTGGCCTGGATCACTCAGCCTTCTTGCCTTCTGGACCTTTGGCCTTGACTGTAACTCCGTCTAAAACACCATTGTCATAATGTTTCTTATTTAAGCATGCGTGGGTTGCCCTTATGTGAATAAATACATTAAAAGATTCCATGCTTTTACTCAGAGTAATGCATGGTGCCTAGCATATTAATTATACTTTACACATTATGCACACATACATGTAATAGTTGTCAATCGGGGACACACGTTTTAACACTGAAAATGTGGATATCCCCACTTGGTGTGTATCCACACTTGACTAGGGCAAAAGTGCTCATGTCCCCAATTTACACGTACAACACGCATACACACACACTCATGCTCCAGCACATGGTGTGTTACCCAATGATAGGTTCACAACCTGGAAAATGGTGAAAAATTCCAAAATGCTTCAGAGTTACTGGGGCACATCTTTGAAAGGTGAAAAATCCAATTTCAGGGCTAATTTTGCATTTGGCAATTGAGGATATCCCCACTTGCAGGTGTATCCACATCTGCCCGGAGAAAAACACTCTCATGTCCCCGATTTACACCAAAAACAAGTGCACTTTTGTATGCAAGACTAATAGTAGACAAATTGTAGGGAAAGGCTGATATCATATGCTCGGTGGAAATCTCAACGTCAGAATGGGCTAAAGTGCCTTGTTTTGGACCATGACATCACTTACTTCATGTAAATAGTAGCTATCAATTATTAGAGGCAGACATCGTCTTTATAAGACCAGGATTAGTTGAAGATTACTTTCTCAGTAAATTTGTAGGAGGAATGTAATAGCTTTTACTATGTATCTGTGTACTGAAACTCCCACGCTGGTAAAAAAGATGGTTGAATCGAATGTTATCCATACTTCTCCAAGACTTGTATATTTTTCTTTTCTCCTACGGCTACCCTGGACATTAACACTCACCAGGGTCCATTTGGTGTCTTGGTTTTTTCTTCATTCTGTAAATTAATTGTTATGAACGTATGGCGTTTGTTTGGGTTCTCCTCTTTTGTGGTGGTCACCGTACCTCAGCCACCGTAAGACGTTCGACCACTTTATGTTAGGTCAGCCACTATCTGTGCAACATTCATTTTCAAACTCAGCCCGTCGTGGTTTAGTTTCTGCTGTCGCAGCTGTGCATGGCAGGAATTGTAAGCTGGTATAGATTGTTTTAGAGAGATAACCTGATCAATAAGACTGGGCTTGTGGTTAAGCAATGGACTGAGAGGAAACCCAATTTACAGTAGACCTAGTTTTCTTCAACTTTTCCAAAAAATCGTAATTTCATCACTATTTAAATAGTCATTTTTGCGGCCATTTTTGGAACTTTACATTTCATTAGTTATCTAGTGGCATTTACCTTATTTGGAATCAACAACAAAAACCAAATCAAAACAGTTGAAATTAAATCATCACGTGGCTTGTATAATGGACTATTTTCTATGTGCTTGTTTTTGAAGAATATTTCAGGGCACGGGTTGAGGGTGGGGGTAGTGAAATTGAGAATTTAGTATGTTATCTAATTAGGCCTAGCCGACACAAGTCTGGATGCAAAAGCTCATAAGAGCAATCACTCGAATGTAGTAATAATGCAAAAAAGGGGGATGTAAAATTGGACTGTTTCTGATCATTTTTTTTCTATTTTTCAAATTATTACAAAGAGTCCATAGCTAGTCCCAGTGCTAGGTAGTACTATTGCAACGGATGACCAATAACAAGGGATTTACTATTAAAAGGAAATACATCGAATTTTAAAGAGGTTTTAACCGCTGACATCAGACACTAAAATATCTCTTGTAACTTTGTAGATATGTGTCAAATCGAATTCGTAAACTAAGACAAAAGTAATGAATCATCTGCAAAATTTACAGCAGGACTGGGTGTTTGTTCCAACTACCATAGCATCGCCAGTGGTCAGGAAAGTAAAACTTATTGTATTTCGGAAGCTCTTTGACGAGTATAACAGTGAACCAAGTAGGTGTTATGTAAAAAAGTAAACATGATTTAATACTTCGTCAATGAAAAGTCATTTTGAAGCCTACAGCACCTGCCCTTAAACTGATGGCGGTGACAACCTACCCATCAAAACATATTTTTGGGTAAGCCACTCGTGAGTGGTTTTCTACGCGTGAATGGTGTTCTTAGCTTATGATATGAAATTTAAACAAACAAAGAAGCTTATCTTTGACTAGCTTCTCCTTATTTATTCGATCTTAGAGTATTAGCCCCTATTAGTCCCCTATGCCCCCTTTCAAGGTAGCTCCATCCCTGAAAAAAAAACAGCTTTTGATACTTGAAGTTGTATCACATTGTAGATATATTAAATCATTGTATTACAAAATTCTTACAATTAAAATGCCAAAACAATCACAATGGTCACCATTTTGAGCCTGCTGGTAACCTTTTGTTTCTGATGTCCAGTCTAAATCAAAGCATTTTTTCTTAGAAATTATAGCAAGAGTACAACATTCTTTCACATTGTTGAGTGAATGATCCCTTCCATAGAGTCTCAAGAATATTACAGGATAGAAAGTAAACATTAGCTTTAACATCGTCTTCTTTTTTACCTGCTACTTAGATCAAATGGTATTTCACCGATAAAAGCAATCTGCCACGGTAAACAATGTTTTGCTTTAACTTACTGGCAAACGTTTGAATGAATATAAGCAAGGCTTAAGTTGACTTGTGCCAAAGTTGGTGACTCAAGCCTGAGACGCCATTTTTGCTTATTTTCAGTGGTAACTACATCGGGCAATGGCCGTATGAAACTGGAGAAGAACAGTGTTCACAGTGCAGCGATGGAAGACCGTGCAAAAATGGATTATGCTGTAAGTAGTTTTCTGGAGGCACTTGACAAGAGCCATATGTGGGAGGAAAACGTTTTTATTATATATCCTCCAAATATTGTATCGATATCCCATTATTTATTCACACTACCCATGAAGTTTAAAGGTTTGACATTGTCAGAATGATAAAGTTGCTGCATGGATACAATTTGTATTAAAACTATTTGCCCTATGTATTGTTGAACCAGGAAATTGAACATTACAAAAGCATTAGCATACGCCAGGCTGAGCATTCTGAAGAAAAGAAAACCCAGACTCAATATGCCACACACAGTTAGGCCATGCACTTTGTTCTGAAAAAAGAGTAAGTCGTTATTTTGAACCTTGAACATGGCAACTTGTATTGTATATCTACACTCAAGCCTGTCGGTAAAATGTTAGGAACCTCAGTTACTTAAATGTTGGACCCAACATGCTGTTATGATGCGGTATGAAACATGGGACACAAATTTAAGCCTATTTCTAAAACTTCCTTCTAAACATACTTCGAACATTGCATCTAGTTTTACTACAAATCAGTGAAGGGAAATCCAGTATATATGTTTTGTTTGACTTCTCGATATGCATCATTTTTAACCCCATAGGTTCAACGGGGTGTGGGACGTTAAATAACTGTCAGCACTTTTGTCCATCGTAGGTTTTGGGGAAATTTTCATGTGAATCTGCATTTCCATGTGCATGATACTTAATTGCTATTACTGTGAAAGTTGAAGGTAGTTCTCTGTATATTTAAAGAAAGTTATTTCATTGTCAACCTGCTTGATTCATTTTTTCTCAAAATAAGGGCTAGAGAGTACTAATGTTTTTAATGTTCTTTTCAACCATTAACCGAATTTGCTTTTTGCATATGTACTGGCATTTTCTCCGAAATAGATGTGCTTTTCCATTAAGTCGTTTTTGTCCCTATACGCTGAGCTAACGATGCTGTTTCTGCATATAACATAAATGAGCCAGCAGGACATGGAAGGCGTTCCATCTAAGTTCATTATTTTATGTCAAATACCAGTTATGTAGTCGAATTTCAGAAATCTCTCGTAAATTTCTCATCTCTTAAAATTCTCACCCTGAGTCCTTTGTCCATTCACTCAATATATAGTCATCTCTCGACACTTTGGTGAGAGTCGGTTTGTTGAAACTCTTAGATCTATGTCGGTAACATGTGATGTAAAGTGATACCTTATCATTGTCAGATAAGATCATGATGGAGCTTGTTTTATCTTTATCAGAACCACGTCCCCAAATATTCCTTCGCTGACTTACATCACAAGTTGCAATAGTACATTGTTATCAATTAGCCCTAGAAGTAGTTTTAATCATATAAAAGCTACCGCCTACTATATAGACCGCTGTTACGGTGGTCCTTTTATCATTACCAGGTACTTTGCAATGACCCTAACGATGTCTTATCACAAGGTCTCAAACTAGCCTTGCTTTAATCCAGACTTCTTCACCTACCTGCATTTTTTGTATTACGACTTGCTTGAAATCCTTCACAACCGATGAGTGACAAACTTTGAACGTCTACATGTTGATTCTCTTAATTTGTTTTCATGCCCAAAAGCTAAACGACCCAGCCGTATTTAGCGATGTATCGATAAAGCAATCACATTTTAACTCGTTTGTTTTTTCTTGATGAAGAAAACATTGAGCAATACCCATCAACTTTACATGAGATGTGTACGCACATTTTAGTTTAATGAGATTTGACTCTGACTGAACGGTGATAATATATTTTGATTGTTTTATCTACAGCTGACTGTAGCCCACAAAATGACCCAGATTGTGGTAAGTTAATTTTCCTCCATTTTCAGTGTTTACAACGCCACCTATTTTATGACTATTTAAATCTAATTCTGCTATTCCTTAGCGGATAGTGAAATAGCTTATATTTGAGTGTAACTTCACAAACCTCATCAAATAATCGAAAGCATGCACATGATGTTGCGGTTACTCTCCAGACTACTTAAAGGGAAATATAGCGTTTAAAATGCACCAACATTGTATACAAAGAAAATACCTTGAATCATAATTGAACCCCTGCAGTCCCACCAATAATCTCTAGAAATAGCTTTATCCCCTCAAAACATTATGCATCACAAGAGTAACGTACGTGGTTGCATCATTTGAATTTGTTAAAGTTTGGGTGAACAAATTACTTGCATGTGTGCAACAAATCGCCCCCTTTCTGGTGTACTGACAAATCGCCAAAACTCGAATCTCACGAATCTGTGGGTTTTCAAATTCACATATTGACGAATGCTATCTCAGTTGGAGGTTTTTGCCAAATAAATCGTTTATATGTTTTAAATTGTAGTAAATAAAATATATTTCAATGTCATTTCAATTTTTAATGCTAAGATATAGAGATTCGGGCGCAAATTACATTCGTCACTACGCCAAAATGACCAAATAAAGGCTACAGATTCCTCACCTGAAATCGGACGAAATGACCAAATTTTACCTGTGAGAACCTTATTTCTTGAAAAGAAAGCTACCACACTACCTTATTTGGAATTGACCATCATTCTGTATCTATTAATATTGGTTTAAAAAATATGAAAATTTTCTGTAAAAGAAACGCAATATTTTCCTTTAACCATTAAATCTCCTTTATTGATTGTCTTTTCATACTTCTGGACCTTCGATGAATATCTGAGATTCTCCAGTGATTCAGAAACTAGGCACAGGAAAATCATTGCACAAGTCGTTTAATGCTTTAAATACTATTCATATAATTTCGTAAAACAATTAGCTACTTTTGAAACTTTCTGCAATCCCTTGCCATTTTTTTTCAGAATGTAAGATAAAATGTCAAAACTGTGGTTCTGTTCAATCCAGCGACCTATGTGAATGCTTGTGTCCGGATGGCTACTTCGGAGAATTTTGTGAAGGTAAGCCTGTTAAACAAGCTTCTATCCTTACGCAAATTTTGTAATGACAATAAAGTAAATAAAATGTCCATAAAATCTCATCACAGCCACACAATTTACTTCTCATTTGTGTTTTGGAAAATATTTACTGTATTTCGCAGATTAAAATGGGTGAAATGAGATAAATCAGAGACCTTTGAGGTCTAATGAGGCTACCATTAAGCATGATTTTGATCTGGGTAACTCTGAACTCGGAATCTGACTTGAATTTCTCACCGAAAGACTTCAGTTTCTGACACCTATCCTACTACATATGATCTCTTTCTATCTTATCCCTCCCAGAAAATTCACATTTTGACATAAGCAATTGAAGGTTGCCAGTTTAAAACCAATCCGAGCAACTATGTTGGTACCCATGGAATTTTCATCACTTTCAAAACAGGTTACTAAAGACACAAACCGGTAAACATTAAAACTTGTGGTTCTTAGACTGATGAATTGAAGCTGAAGCAAATACTATGTTTTTATCCCCCAGTTTCTCTTTGTTTTGTGACTCTTCAAGCTGTATCATTTTACAATTGTAGAAAATACAGATTGTACTTGTTTACTATTTTTATTCTTAATCACTCGCAAAACATTCTTAATTCATCCTGATTAAATCATTCCCTCAATGACCACAAGGGCAGAGAGAGTCCACATGCTTTACAAAGTAGTAGTCGAAGCTCTTCCATAGCTGTTTACAAATATTCGGTAATGGTTGTTATTGTTTAGTTGCAAACACATAAGAAGTGCCAAAAGAGGTCAAACTGCTAAAACTTAACATGTTGCTGTGAGGGATCTAATACGTACCATGTGGCAAACTATGTTGTTTAAAAAATCCAGGTGCTTTCTGCGGAGTTTAAAAGTCATGTGAGGTCATCATTGATCAAAATGTGATAAAAATCATTAGCATGTTTGTGCACGTAATGAGCCTGAAGACCATGCCGTTAATATGCAATGAACTGACGAACTCCTAACTTTTCTAGTGATGTATCGGTCGCTGTACACACCACCGTCTCTCTACATTAGTGTACTAACCTCAACCACAATACGTTTTAGCTGTTAAGTTTTCTTAACTGAATTGAACTATGATTCAGTTTCGAAGCCAATTGTGTCACACGGTCAGCCGTTTGTTCCCAATTTCAGAGTTTTGTGAAGATAAACATTATTACTGTGGTGCAAATCCTGGATGGCCTACAAGATGGTGCAATGATAGTTCCTATTGGTGGGTCGATGAGTACTGTCCTCTCATGTGTGGCCTGTGCAGTAAGTATTTAAATGTGGCATACTACTTTAGTTAACTATCCTGAAAGATATTCTTTTTGCACATAAAAATGTATATAAAAAATGTCTGGCTGGAAACACTTGTAGGTCGATGAAAGGGGATCAAAGAAAAGAATAAATGTATTGACCCTAATTTGAAGTTTTGAAAAAGGGAAATCAATTTAGTCACTGCCTTCTATCTGCAAGTGAATAAAGCGATGAAGGTACAGTCATATTCCTACACTTGTTCATAACTCATATGTAGATATACCACCAATGCTCTCTTGGAAATATAAACATAAAGACTTGGACCCAAGATGCCCTTAGTATCAGTTTAATAGTATGTGTCACTTGAAAGCCTGCATGGTGGAAACACCTAAAGATATCGGGTGTGAGGTGTAGGAGACATTCTCGATTTGATAGAGACTTTTTCAAATGGTAACATTCAACGTTTGAAACTGAATGTACATTGATCACGATGAGGAAGCCTAAAACGAGGGTTCTCTTTTATTACTTCTAACTGCATTACTTCCAAAATGATTTTCAATACCAAACGTTAGCTCACTCTTCCAAGGTGTCGTATTCCAGAATCACTCGTGGCAATTTATGGACATTTACAAAAATACATCATAAACTAGTGCATGCTCAATGTATATACACGCATATGTTGTGCGTGTTTACGTAACATTATATTTTTAGCTTACCATAGTATCGTAAGCTTATGTTGCCGTATGTTACTTTTGGAGCTCTATGACGTCATCAAACAATAAAATACAAAAGATATCGCGGATTTTCGCTTCACACCATGTCGAAGAATGTTACTACAACAAAAGAAAAAATAGCACCAAATTGTGTCCCCATTGACAGTGCCCATTGTGGAACTTGCAATGCCCTTTTGCAAGAAAGAATTGATCATTTAAAGGAAGGTAGGAAGAAATTGTTAAAATCATTCAAAATTTTGCTGAAAACACAACTTAGGAGACTTAAAAAGGACACTTAATGTATTCAACGATTTGCAGTTGTGTACTGGTTTCACTAGGGCACTACGTGAACCTGTTAGTAAGTCTGCAGCAGGTATATTATTCTCAGCACGCGTGAAGTTGGTCACATGACTTGTACGTAGCTTCTGTTTGACGCGAACGGCGACCACCAGCGACAAAAAATTTAGAGTCCAAATCTATTAAAATTGAAGCCATCTCTGCAACATTCTGAAAAATTTATGGTCGGAATGTTCAATTACGTCTAAAAGAGCAATATAATGATAAAAATATTAGCACCTGACCTTTATTGTGTATGTAATGGGATGTTTTGGTTTTGAATTTTGAGATCGTAGCGAGAATGTTTACATACTGAAGGCACTGCAGATATTGCAGTGCTTCCACACTCTAAATTCATTTTTCCTGAAATGGAATCTAACATTCCCTAGCATATTCCTTGTTCAGTGATATCCCATTTTGGAGGTCCTAACAGAGTCCGCTCCGCGAGGAAACTATTCTTTGTTACCGAACTGTGTCATAATATCTGAATACATGAATGGTAACTTTCCTCCTTTGTATTCTCGTGCTTTTTTTATAATACAAATGCCTCCACAAATTACAGGCTGTTCCTACAAGCATGGAGATGGATTACCAGCTCCTTGCCGCTAGGAACTTCTTGAACTTTGCGGCGTGTGTCCTGGTAGAGTGAGTTCTCATGCTGTCATATAGTGACTATCGTAAGCCTGGAAGCCAATGGCTTTTGATTGTTTAATGTTACCACAAATTTTCCATATTTATGGTTTTATTTTACTTTTGATTTTGTTTTTAATTCCACCAGCGAATGGGACACAAGTGGATCCTGCCAACTGTTAAAAGCTTCTGTTAAGGAAGAGTGAGTCCTTTCAAAGCTTTCCAATTTCCCAACGGAACCTTAGTTTTCAAAGACTTGCAAAAGGATGTAATTCTTAAGAAAAATTTCAAACCTCTAGCACTAAGAAATGGAATCTGATAATGCTAATTTCAAATTTTAAATCAGACATTAGGTAATCATATTTTCCCAGCCACTCAAAGTACGAGAACAGACTTATGAAATCAACACCTTACTGCCATTAACAGCTTCAACGTGGAGACACTGAGGAACACTAATTGAGCCTTTATCCAGGCTTACATCACAAATTAAGGGCTACGTGCATTCGGCGATTTCGACGGAAAATTTTACTCTCGTAGTAGAACTATCAATACTGAACTGCCTTTTTCTTGCTTTGATCACAAACTTTCTCCCTTTTCTGTAAAGTTAAAAGATTAATATGTCAGTGAATGGGTTTGCTTTTGAAGAACTTTTAAATTCCAAAGACAAGAGCCGACCTGTGATTGCTGTGTTTTCCTTTACAACAAACATATTCGTAGCTTACTAAAAGTTTTAACTTTTCTTTAGACAATAAAGTTACAAGTAATGAACTTTCTTTCTCGTTTCTCTGTTTAAATTCATCTATTTAAGACAAATTTTTTATCTATTCAAAACAGTTTGATCCTTGGTGGAGGGCTCATTTATTTCAAAGTGACAGTCACAGAGGCTACATTTGAGTTGGTATTTGCATGTTAGTTATTGTAATTATGAATATCCACGATTGCATTAAAAGTTCCTGTCTTAATGTGTAATAAAATAGTAAAACCGATAAAACCAGTCTCTATTTCATTTCTTTTTCCAAATCGAACACCACAGGATCAGAAAATATCGGAGCTTTCCGACATAGTATTTAAGGTTGATTTTACTAGCGTAGAACGTCCCTCCAGCCAGAATTTCTTGTTGTTGAACCGTCAAGGAGGAGTCAAAGTGGGTCCCAAGACAATTGCTACTAAATTCCAATAAACACAAAATAAAAGAAAATCTTATGGTCCAACAATGGAAGTACGGAACTACCTCAGAGCTCAGCTCAGCCTGGTACTTTCATGACCAAATCGACTTGCTGTTGTAGCAAAATATTAAGAACGGATGGGCCTAGGTGACGTTGATATTGCCAAATGTTAAACTGTGTTTACCTGTAGTTATTTTTAGGGGTTGAAGGTAGGAGGGGTTCTTTTATTTTGTTATCCTGTTATATTTAAAGTTTCAATTCTATACCATTTGCAAATGTTACCTTAAAAACGTGGTTGTTAGTTAACCTTTCTTGACAAAGATATTTTGCTGGGAGTGTAACCCATATTTGTCGGTAAAGGGTCAAGCAATCCCCACTCATCGATCCTTAGGGACGCTCCTGTGTACAACCGACAATTGGTAAAGTGTAACTGACAGGGAAGTACGTAAAATCAAAACACGTGGTGCAGGTTACAGAAGATTCTCGGCGGAAAGCGTCAATGTATCAGTGACGTCACGATGAAGCATTTCTTTGCCTGGTAATTTTCCGTCACGGACTTCTTATAATATTGAAACATATGCGTTAAGTGAAAACACTGTGCATACATGGTTAGGCTTACCAAACGGCTGCGTCCTATATTTCCTTTGAAAAGTTTTGACTTACTCAAGTGGTTCAGTGTCGACAGATTATGCGAAAAACGTAGACATTTTCAAAACAAAATGCGTTCAAGGCTCGATTTAAATCATCGAACAGTATGTGAAGCATTTTGTTGTTATTTACTCGTCTGTTCCTCTTTGAATTTTGTTTGAAGTGTTACAGATGCATCGTTAAATTTACCCAAACGACAGTAGCCCGGCGCCATCTTGATAAGACTGAATTTGTTCGAACAGAAATTAATAAAGCAATAGGTTATCCTAATTAGGTAATAAGCTTTCCCAACCTTTCGGCGGTTACCACGGTCTATCACATGTATATTTTGTATATACATCTAATTGAACCTGTGCTGAAGGCAAATAACCGCAATAAACTTGGTGAAACTAGAACTAAACTAAAACTAAACTGAACTAATTTTGGTCACGTGATCATCCGTCTATATTGAACAGATTGTCTGTAATTCCTGTGAAGTGTTTAACCATTGGATTTCTACTGAGCCGTGCAACCGCATTTCCTCAATATCTAAATGATTTTGTTACAAACCATTGTGACGTTTGATCAATACCACAAATATTTCATTTTCTAGTTGTCACTATGATGTGTTAACTTGTTAAAATCACTTTTTTTTCCACAAGAAATATGCTTTATCTAGAATAAACGTTGAAATATTTATTTAACCAATAGAGCCGTCGTTATTGTATAGTACAATGTAAAAAGCTAGGGTCAGTTTCAGGGAGGCTGTTTTGTCTCCATTGTAACAAGTACTGAATAGCGAGTATTAAAAAAGTAATAAAGGTGTCTGTGTAATGAAAAAAGGCAGCTTGTAAGTAACTAAGAGAAAAGGTCAATCTTTCACAGTTTTACACATCACGTATTTCTTTCTTAGTTTCCAAGGTTGAATCTCAAAAATGTTTAACGTATTTTAAATACGGAAAGCACATGCTGCTAAAAGTGATCTATATTAGTGACCCGCCATGAAAAAGAGGACTCAAGGTAAGTACAGTCAATTATATTCAAGGCAGCGACTATTTAGTAGGTATCATTGTGCGACAGGGATCCTGACGCTACAGCCAGGGAGTTGTTATCCGCATGGAGATAGCTCACCACAACTTCCTTTGAAGTGAAGTTTGCGCATTCAAGGTCATCTAGTAATCATTCGATTATCTTGCTCTTAAGATTTCTATAAGCAGTAAGCTGGATTTAAAAGTTAACACAAAGAGGTTTGTCGTGTGCTTCATCTGGAGTAGAACTATGACAATTTTGCCCATTGCCATAGCATTGCCTGATTGCCAGTCGCCTGAAAAATCAGTATATTTTCTCTCTGGTGTCGTTTGGTGTCGCAAATGAGACCACATCGGCTTGATTTTATGTAAAATTGTGAACAAAGATGTATGTCCCGTCATTTTAGGAAACTTGAGGAAACTTTTCAGAATGCAGTTAAAGAGATTTCTGCCTCTTAAGCTCATTTGCATATGGCCTCTTTAGATGGAGTAGGGGCATTTGTATTGATCTAGTTCTATTAAACAGTCGTTTTGAGTTTAATAACGCTGTGGTTACTATGATGGCGGTATGCAAACCTACAAATCAAAGCATTATTCATTTTTAGCCTTGTTAAAGTATTACTAGAGGTGAATGATGTTGCAAGGAGGAGGAAATCAAGTTGAAAGCATTAAATAAATTGTCAAAGTCCTTATAAGCCTTATCACCAGCTAATAGTTGGGAATCTTTTAACATTTAAACAGGTCTTAAAGTTTTAGCACAAATTAAATTTCTGTTATTACCTCCATTCTGCTGCAAGGATGCAGTAACCCAAATATCTGATTCATCTGAGAAAAAATTGTAAAAATATCTGTCTTGAAAATGTTTTGAGTTGGTAAAGGTGTCTAGATTTCCCCCCAAAAAGATGCCGCCGGTGCAAGATTGGCAACTTTGAATTTTATTTTTTTTTGAAAATGGTGTCCAAAATGGCCGCCGAACATGGTAAACTTCAAAGAAAAGGTATAAATCAGTCAAAAAAAAAAAGAAATACCGTGGTTCAAAACAAACTGTGATATATGTTTTCGGTTATTGCAAACACAAACATGACATTTTCATGCTGCTAGCATGTTCCAAAACCAAGAAGGCGGAAATTCCAAAATGGCTGCCCATGTAATTATTATAATATATTGAAATAATGAGAAAAATATTTATGAAAAATATGTTGGACACACTGACTCTTAAAATATGGCCATGGTTCACGCCAAATAATTAAAAATTATGTTTTGGAATATTTTGTTCGAATTCAGGTCAACCAAGATGGCGGAGAAAGGCGAAATGTGTGCTAAAAATAAATAATAATAATCATTAAAATATTTTTGACACATTTAAACCTAAATAACCTCTATCCATTTTCTTTTATAAGTATTCAGAAAGTAACTTCTGAACATTTTTGCAGGATCCAGGTCAACCAAAATGGCAGAAATAGCAAAATGGCCACCCAATATTTTTAGTTTTTTTTTTAGTTTTTGACTTAGTTGCTCCTACTATTTGGTCATATTTTAAGCCAAATGATCAAAACTTATTTTTCAGAACATTTATGTTGGAATTCACGCCAACCGCCAACGAAGAAACCGCTAACGTAAAAAGCAAAATGGCCGCCTTTATAATAATTATCATATAATACAATAAGGAAAAAAATATTCATGAATATGGTGGACACAGTTCCAACTAAGTTTTCAGAACATTTTTATTGGAAACCAGGTCAGCAAAAATGGCGAAAAGCAAAATGGCTACTACTGTAACTATACTAAAATATTGTATTCTAAACGAATGTAGTCATTACAAGTATGTTTTTCATGTGGAGTCTTATTTATAAGTCCAAAGTTTTTTTCTAATTTATCAAATTGTAGTTTTTGATATTTTTCAGGATCTCGATGGTAGAAAAGTAAAATGGCTGCCAAGAAAATAACTACAATAAATTGTAATAATAAGAAAATATTAAATAAAAAATTAAAATAAATATTAAAATAATAAAAAGATTAAATTATTTTTTTTTTGCTTGATATATCAAGCAAAAACAAAACAATGCATTTTATTGTTTTTCCGCCATCTTGGTTTGATCTGAATCCCAATAAAAAATGTTGATCATTTGGGGTGAATCATGGCCATATTTTATAAGTCAGTGTGCCCAACATATTTTCATGAATATTTTTCTCATTATTTTAATATATTATAATAATTACACGAGCCATTTTGGAATTTCCGTCATGTTGGTTGGCCTGGAACCTGTAAAACATATCCAGAAAATATGTTCTGAATGTTTAGTAAAGATTATGGACAATTTTTAGGTTTAAATGTGTTACAAATATTTTTTAAGGATTATTTTCTTTATTATTATAAAATAGTGTAATTATACCATTGGCGGCCATTTTGCTTCTTCAGCCATCTTCATTGACCTAAATTCCGACAAAATGTTTTCAAAAATTCTTTTGAATTATTTGGCAGAAAATATGTCCAAATGTAAAAAGCAACTGTCACAAATATATGTTTTATGTTATTTTCCCTATATAATATGTTGGAAATTTTAACACTAGAGGCCATTTTGCTAAATCCTCCATCTTGGTTGAGCCAGATCCTGAATGAAATGTCCAGAAAAATATTGTGAATATTTTCAACAGGAAATGGACACATAATAGGTTTACCTGTGTCAAATGTATTTTGATGATTATTTTTCCTATTATTGTGATATATTAACATAATTATTGAGTTTGCGGCCATTTTGCTCTTTCCGCCATCTTGAATGACCTGAATTCCAAAGAAAAAAATATTTAAATAACTTTGAATTATTTGTCATAAAATCTGGCCAGATATTAAAGGTAACTGTCTCAAAAATATTTTTAATGAACATTTCTCATATTACTTTGATATATTATGATTGTTCAATTGACCATTTTGTTGTGTCTGCCACCTGGGGTCCTGCATAAAATATCAGAAATCATTCTTTGAATTTTATGCACAATCTGCTATAAAGATATTCGGGGTTTTCAATCGAAATATATTTGTAATGATTATTTATTGAGATTTTTTGCATTTTTTTAAATTATTTTGTTATTTTGTGGGGAATTTTTATTGGATTATTTTTACTTCTTCGGTGCTTTTCGCCATATTGGCTGGCAAGTACTCTTGTTCAAAGGATTGTAAAGTTCAGCCTTCATTTTAAAACATTAATTTACATCATTATGATTAAGGGTTGTGGAAGTTTGCAACGTTTTGCACAATATTTGGAAATATTTCATTCAGTTTGGCGGCCATTTTGTTTTACCGCCATCTTAATTAACCTGAATCTCACCAAAACTGTTCCAGAATTTAATTTTGGAATTTTTGTCATAACATTTTACCAAATTTTAAGAGTCGATGCCTCAAAAATGTTTTTTGGAACATTTTCTTTATTTTTGGCCATTTTGAAAAAACAAAGTTCCCCATCCTGCACCGGCGGTACTTTTTTTCTGTAGTACTAGACACCTTTATCTCAAATCTCTCAAATCCGTTGAAAACAGATTCTTTACAATTTTTTCTGAGATTGGTCAAAAAATCATCTACCAAGAAAATTTTCACCCAAAGTGGCTCCCAGATTGCAGGAACTGGTACTTCCCAGACTTTGTAAAGGCATCAAAGCGTCCTTATCTGCGATTCCGTTCTGCAGAAATTTTTTACATTTCCAAATGAAAAGTAAATTCACGCCTTGTTAGAAGCATAATCGGGTTCTAGGAACTTTTCCTATCATGAGAATCTAGACTAGAACATTAGAGCCGACCGTCCTTGAGGAGCGATCAGTGAGGAGAGCTGTGCCTTTTACTTAGGAAAATGTTTGCTCTTACAAAGGGTTAAGAGACAAAATAGTGTTATTATTACTACCCTATAATTTATCTACTCACTCGTGTTCATGTACCAGAAATTTATATTGTGCAGGAAACCAACGTGTTTTGTGAAACAAAGCAAAACATTTCATAATGAAAAAGAGGAACTATTTCTCCATCAGCTAGTTAGCGCTGCTCATTCTAACACAGCTTATTCCGTCGCAGCGTAGAACTGATTTAGTGTTTTACAGTATGGTATGCTGAGCTGCAGAGGTCGGCGATAATGAAGTACGTGTTGAAAAATCTGTAATGACTCTCAGCAAAAGTAGATCCAGCTTCGACAGAGTAAAATTTGTTTTGTGTTGTGCTACAAACAAGAAAACAACTTTTCTCATTCCGCCAAAGTCTGTCCCGTGGCAAAGTAGTACTTACTTAGTGGTTTTACAATATGGTACGCTGGGGTGCGGAGGACGACAAAAATTGAAATACAAGTTGAAAAATTTGTCTTGATGGTCAGTATAAGTAAAGAATCAGCCTCGATAGGGTATAATTTTGTTTTGCATTGTAACGTGTCACACTCGAGGGAACGACTTTGCAATTAAGGATGGACTTTTTAAAACATTGTATGACATCTAAGCATATGTCTAGGTTAATAGGTGAAAGGACATTCACTAGTCTACTTCATGAAAGTTTATTATAAAGAAAAGTAATGAAATCTACAGTGAGGGTGCGACGCAAGCCAAGACTTGCGTACTGAAAAAATTGCTCTCCTTGAGACTAGCAAAAGGTAAACTGTCGGGGCGACTGGTCGTCGTTGGGATAACAATGTTTATCGTACCCACCATCTTAGCTATAAGGTTCGCGAAGAAATTGGTAAATTCTTTGATGGGGCAACCACCACTCCAGACCCCGTCCTTTGTAACTATTGTTTAATTTGATGATGTAAAATAGTTTAAGTGAAAGTATTAAACAAATTGTACTGGAATATTGTCTCGCAAGCCTGGTTGATGATTTTCCCAGGCTACACAAGGCTTTCGGGCTAAATGTACACAGTGCACCTCAAATGAACTTTGTAGTTAAAAATTTCAACCAGATGCGATGAAATATTCTACCATTCTACCATGAAAAATTTAAAGGGATCTATGCAGTAGCTAGGTGAACCCCAATAATCTTTCATGAAAAATTTTATTACAAAGATAAAAGTTGCATTTAGCCTAATTTCTTTCGCATGTATAAGGAAACAGGAGAGACAGGCTCTTGAGGGAAAAAACTATTGTCAATTTTAAATACTACCCTCCTTACATGCAATGCACCGCAAAAAATGTGAATGCTATGGAAATCATTAAGTTGGCCCGTTGCAGGCAATATAAATAACTGTACCAATACTCTAGAGTTCAGAGCGAATATGAGTTGTTCGCACAGCGCACTCTTAAGGGTGGGGGCCGTAGCCCCCCCCCCCCCCTCGACTAAGGCTTATGACGTTTCGTCCGGTAACACCAAACTTCAACAGAGGAATGACCAAGTTGGGCAGTCGGTGGTATCAGCTAGACATAACGTTAAGACTGAAGACTAGCACCATACCCTAGAGTGCGGGGCGAATATAGGGTGTTCGCACACCGCGCTCCCAAGGGTGGGGCCCCCTTTTTTAAATCTTATCAAAGCCTCTCTTTACACTATGGAACAACATCCAGACATACAGCTACCACTCCTACCGTAAATTTATTTCAGTTTCATCTTTATACTTGCTTAAAACATGATTGTCCTTACATAAAAATTGTAGGTGATATGTTACTCCGTGGCTCTAGAAAAATTAAAAAAGCCTGTGACCAGCCGTAACGACTTGTGTTTACCATTGATATTGGTGTGAGGCAGGGCTGGAAAGCAGGAATCCGGACTAATGTAGGACTCAGTTTCGGATCTGAGTCCATCTTTAACAGGATTCGGAATTGGCCCGGAAAGAGAGTCCCTGGGGCCGGAATTTGCCTAGATAGGCTGCAACTAGACTGGCACTCGGAGTCAATTCAAAGAAAGTGAAAGTTACGAAGATGTTGCGGGCGGCATGAATGTAGACACAAAGGGTCAACTAATTACAGTGCTGGTTTGACTTTAAAAGTAACTAACTTCTAAAAAACATAAATATTTACGAAAGTGCTCTATAAATGACGTAGAAAGTATTTTTGAAATATACTATATTACTGGACTGGAGGCACCCTGAAATTGGAACCCTGGAATCAGACCTGGTTCGCAATAACAGGTTACCGAACCTCGGAATTTATGGCACGCCAATTACAAGGTTTACTATGTACGATGATCATCTAACAAGATACGTCCATCATGTAAAAATACACGATGTATTAATTCAATACGATCATGATGGATATTCACACGATCATGTACTAAAGTACATGTTCATCAGGGGCGGATGCAGGTTTTGTCTAAAGGGGGGGTTTTGCGATATAGTTACTATCTAAGCGGAGCGCCACCATGAGTTGGCGCGAAGCGTACAGAGAAAATTTTTGGTCCAGAAGACCCCCAGATTGCAGGAAATGGCATTTCACACGCGTTTCCTAGGCTCTTTGATCCGTATAAAAACAAGCTTTCATTGAAATTCCGTGTCAGAAATTTTATGATGAATGTCCTGTCTGAAAGTTGTCTCCCTTCTTGTGAGAGATGCATGCTATACAGCCCGATAACGATCTTGGGCGTCAGGAGTTCGGAGCATTCAGTCATTTGTTGTGCTCGCTCTAGGCACTCACAGTGACCCACTCAAAGTTGCTCGCTTGTGCTCAATAAAGAAAACTTGGTTTCTCTTTTTGAAATCTTCTGAAAGTATTTTGGTATGGGGCCTTAAAATTAAACTGGTAGGCTTAATCGCATGCATGGGATTTTTGGTTGTCTCGTTATCTGAGCGGAGCCCGACCATCGGTTGGCGCGGCGCCAGGGGTGGTGCCAGGATTTGCCCGACGGGGGCAGACTCCCCGACGGCGAGCCAGGGACCCGAAGCCCCGACAGCCATGGCTGTCGTCGAGGAATTGGTGAGGAAGGATTTGAAGAAAACTTGTGTATTAAATTATGACATTGCGGGGCATATATTTCATAATATTTGTATATACTAGAGATATATATTTCCGCCCTGATTTATCGTTTTTCCTAGAATCGAAACTGTGAAATTTCAAAGCGCACGAAGCGCGCGAAATTTTTTGGATAGGCCTACACTAAAAAGAATCTGTACTTATTTGAAGCATATATATATATGGGTCAATTGTCAAGGCAGTTGGGCCATATCGGGCATAACCTACGCTGAACTTCCCTCCTCGAGTCACTTGCAGTACCGCACGACAGACACAAGAGAACATTAACTAGGTTTAGCAAAATAAGATGAAATGACCGGCATTTACATAAATCCATGTATTCTACTTATATTAAGTTACTTGAAAAGGTGGAAAGGGTTTGTAATATATTTAGCTATTAGTAACGGAACTGAGGAAGAGTGGGTAAAGTGGACCGAAAATTTTGGATTTTATCGCAGAAATGACCCTTTTGAAAGCCAAAATAAGTAAACCGACCAGGTCGGTAGCGACAGCATTTTCCCGACAGGGGGCCGGATCATGCAGTGACCCGAAGTTCCGACAGCCCCTATGTCGAAGGGGTGGTAAGGAGGGGATATGAAGGAGCCTAAATATTCCAAGTCATTGCAGGGCATATTTTGCATAATATCACTGAATACTTCATGAGCCGAGTTGCGCACTGATAGTGTACTTTTGAATCTGAAACGTAAAATTGCAAAGCGCGCGAAGCGCGCGATTTTTTTTTTTTTTTTTGGGGGGGGGTTACACAAAAAATATATGTAATCATTAAGAACAAAAACAAAAAAGAAAAACTGTAGGGGTTGTAGACCATATAAGGGATAACATACATTTTATCGAAACCACCTGGACTACCCTATGAAATACCCAAACTTTTCTCCTTGAGTCGCTCACCAACTGACCGTACCGCATGACACACACAAGACAACAGCAAGTATTTGCGATATGGGATGGAATTAAGGACCTCTACATAAACTGCGTACTCTACCTATATGTTACTTGTTAAGTTTGACAGGTCTTGTGCTATCTAGCAATGTAGAATGGAAGTACTGAAGAAACTGGAGTGACTCTACCGCGCGCCTAGCGCGCCGAAAATTTTGGGTTCTTTTAAGGGAAATTGTCCTCTTGAGCAGTGTCACCACCAGGGTTTGATGATGGGGGGGGGGAACCACAGATGACGTCCAAATGCCACCTCAGTTTTCCCCCAGGTCTGCATAAATTGTACCTATTTATGGGTACCAGCGATAGTACACAGCAGTGATAATCTTTCCTTTGTCACTTCATAAAGGTGCTGACCTGGGTGAGGGGTCTAAGGGGAGGGGGTGTACCTTCTTCTTTGAGAAAATTTTGTTAATTTAAGGTTGCTTAGATGCAAAATGGTGATATCTTTGGAATATTTTTGAACTGATCATATATGGCTGGAAAATATCCATAATTTAAATGAATTCTAAGTTTTGGTTAAGCAAAAGAGAAGGGTATGATTAGGTGAAAGAGGAGAGTATGCGTCCCTGCGATAGTATACAGCAGTGATAATCTTTCCTTTGTCACTTCATAAAGGTGCTGACCTGGTTGAGGGGTCTAAGGAGAGGGGGTGTCCCTCTCCCCTTCGAGAAAATTTTGTTAATTTAAGGTTGCTTAGATGCAAAATGGTGCTATCTTTGGGATACGTTTGGAACTGATCATATATGGCTGGAAAATATCCAGACATTAGTGAATTCTATTTTTTTGGTAAGGTGAAAGAGGAGAGTATGTTGATCAACAGAAGGGTATGTTGTCAGCAAACCTCCTGAAGTCCCACTTTTGGCTACTTTAATTAATGCCTTCTATTCGGGGTAAGATTTTACTTAAAAATACGTGCGTTGAGTCCACGGAAACATTCTTGGACTGTTACGAAAATTTTCCTTTGCTTCATTGTGCATTATGAAAGGGTATTTCTAAGGCTGGCAGGCAGCGGTATAGGGCCTCCTGGAAGCTCTGGATTAATTATATAAAATGGAGCACTGACATGATGCTTATTACCTGACATCCAAATGATACTATAGAGTATGATGCCGAGCACTTTGCAACTGTCGTATGTTTACAAAGTTTGAACGAAAACCCAGACAAACACCTTCTAGGTATAGCAAAAGGGGTGTAGGACTAAAAAGCGCATTTCAAAATGCTTTTTCGTCGTAAGTGTATTAACAATCGCCATCTATAGGCCTACCGGTAATGGCTGCATTTGAAAAAAAAGTATAACCGACGGCAAATACGTACTTTCAACCTTCCAGATCATGCTACAAATTAGACTGAAAGATCCCATAGGCCTACAGAGGTTGGAGATATACTTATGTTTCTCGGAAAAGTGTGATCAGAATAGTTGCATGTATTATAGCCTTAATAATGGCCATAAGATGGGATGCAAACCGTGACGAATGCGCGTGAAGCGCGCCGAAATTTTTCATTTAATAAGATTACAATGACAAAACCTGCATTCATGATCCTCTGCATCGAAACACTTTCAATTCCTCAACAAACCTATATGCCAATCACAAAGCCAATGTTTTACTGAGAATTCATAAACAGCCTTCAACTTTTGTTACTGTGCTTCTACGGGAGTTGGTACAGGAAATTATTGACAACAAGGATGTCACTGAGGTAAGGTTTGGAGCGCGCGAAGATTTTGATAGTTTGCGAAAGATTTGGGATAATTCTGATAGTTTGAGAACCATTTGTGATTGAAAATGATAACCACAGATCTTTTATACGGCTGAAAACACACCTCACCCTATCCCCTACCTAAATCTATAGCTTAAACGCCTCTTGAGATCATTTTAAAATTTTCAAAACAAATTTCTGATATCGATTGGGGGGGGGGGGCACGCGCACCCCCATGCCCCCCCCCGTGCCGGCGCCACTGCTCTTGAGAGCAAAAAACAGGTAAACCGTCGGGGCAACTTGTCGCCGTTGGGGACTACACACTTTACCGTATCGACTAAGACTCCCCGACTGTAAAAAACTAAAAAAGTGTAAAACTTCCCCGACAGGGGGCCATGGCCCCCTGTCCCCCACCTTGCGCCATCACTGCGCGGCGTGAACCAAGAAAAATTGACCCTTCTCAGACCTTAAAATCTATACTTAGGCCATCTTCATGTTTCATGCTTTGTATGTTTGTCATTTCCATGGAAACTTGTCATTTCCATGGAAACATTACGGTTTTTTTTTTTTTTTGATACCCTCCCTTAATTGCTGTACATACAACCATGTCGTCTAGAGGCACGAAGGAAAATATGCTAAAATACCGCCTACAGGTCACTGGCACTTCCCATATGCAAGAAACTCCAGGCAAACACCCACTCTTTGGCATGGAATAATGTTTTAACGTGATCTTGGTCATAACGTACTCTTGGATAAAAAGGAATATATCTTGTGTAACAAATGAAAAGGATTCAGTATATAAGCTAATTTTGGATTATAATACCTTCCAGAACAATGGTAACTTCTTTAGATGTATGTTCCAACTGAACAGTCTAATTTTCCGTGAACGTCTTTACATCCAACGGATGTCCAGAGTATGATTAGCCTTCTCCATTTCTGATTATATTAAGTGATTCCAATTCAACGACAACCACTTTCAGTCAACACAATATCTGAATTTTTCAGCGAGAGTACAAGTGAAAAGGTGGAGGCGCGTTCCCATTTTTTAAAACAGAGTTAGGCACTACTGGATGCGATTTCATTGCATATGGGAACCAAGATTAGAGCTGGACCTCCTCTTGAAGGACTCACTGACTCTATAAGGATTTTGAATGAGAGAAAATCGGGACGATAGAAGGAAAATACGCTGTTAGCAAACTTATAATTATGGCATGTTAATTGCATTGTTGTAACTGAAAATAACCTTCAAAACATACCGGGGAAAATAAACAATATATTATATAAAATGAAAAAAAAAATCCTCGAAAATCAAAGGGGGGGTTTAAACCCCTAAAACCCCCCCTTGGATCCGCCCCTGTTCATCATGTTAAAATACACGATGATCGTGTAAATAGTTACGATGTACATCTTAAAGTACACGTTGTATCTGGCGTTCCTTCTGGCGTGCCAAACCCCGTGTGCCTTTTGGCGAGCTCTGCGTGGACCAAAAAGATCACGTCAAGTGATGTACTGAAAATACACGGTCATGTACTAACTGCATACGACGATGTACTAAATACATACGATCATGTTTTTGTAATATACGATCATACGTTAAAATCCACGATGATGATGTAAACTCGTGTAAAAACTTACGATGTACATGTAAAACTGTACAATGACTAGGATATGTGATATTTTGAGTTTTCATTGACGCATATCTTTTTACTGGCAAGGGGTAGACTGGTCTGAGCTCTTGGCCCCCTCACAAATGGAAAAGTCATGTCCGTCTTTAATAAATTGGTGATTTCAGGTACACGTAACTTCAAAATGGAAACATACAGTGAGTTCTATTTACAGATTTTAAAAATGTGGGTAACATCCATCCACAGTCCTAATTTACAGCTTCCTACCCCTTGAATGGTTCACGAATTGTTTCAGGGTTTTCATGGAAGTCTCCCTTCAAATAATACTGCCACAAATCATTGCTCTTCCATGAGATAAAAATATAATGTATCCGGCAAGTTGGCACTTGTTAAAATTTCTTCATATTGTTTTACAAAATGACTAAATTTTGACGATAAGCGCATGTGTCCAGTAGTACACAAATTCTACCACCAAATGCGGTTTTTCATTTTAAATTTAAATGATTGGCATCAGACTTTTTTTCGACAGGACATGTGTCGTGTTATCGAGTTGGAACCCGTATTTAGTCACACATTTCCATACCTAATATCAGAAAAGTTTTTCCGAGCTGGTTTGGAAATTGTTACAGTAGCTACGTGACACCAACCGGATGGACCTTGGTCTTCTTTCCATTTTTTCTTTTTTTTTTTGATCTTTGCTGCAAATTAAATTTTCTCTCGATATATTTCCTCTACATTCTGGTATATGTAATGACGGAAGGATTCTATTAAGATATTTAATGACTGTTCCGTACCAGTGAAATTGTCTTTCATAAAGAACTAATAATCTATTGAAATAACAATCAATGTCATAAATAATAACCAATAGGAACACCTCCACGGATCACGTCACATCCAGGATTGGTGCGCCTGCCTTCATACAGAATGGCAAGTAGCAAACTGCGATTTTCGGATTGTAAGTAAGACAGGTGAAAAAACATATTCCAGACCATCAGTTCCGAAATCGGACGGCAGAGAGAAGCTTCAAACATTAACTTTGAACCAAAGTTATTAAGTCACCATGGGTATTAAACTACTAGCAAGAATTTTAATCTCCGTGGCAGGTGTTGCCTTTGCCGCAAGTTCGAGCTTGATAAAGCGCGAGGTAGTAACGGCATTTTCATCGGAAGAACAAACGGCAATTGTAGAGAAACACAATGAATACCGAAGAAAAGTCTCACCTACTGCGAGTAATATGGCGGAATTGGTAAGTGAAAGAAATTTATTTCAACGCTTTGTGCAAAAGTTATGACAGGTTTTATCCGATGTACGCTACAAATGAAATTTTAACGGCTGAGCATAAATTTTCTCTTACAATTCTTTATCTTCAGCCTCTTTCATAATCATAATTTTTACACAACTTTTATAAATAAAAATGTTACAGACTCCAGCAATTTTGAAATATTACCAAGGCAATGTTTTACGATATACCATGACCGATTAAAAACATTGACTGTCGAACACATTTCCGTTCAAGACGCAACGTAACAAATTATATTTTATTGCTGAATCTCATGTCATAAGACCTCAAATACACGTAAAAACATCAAAATCTGAGCAGATTATAGGCCTAATGTAAAGTCAATGAAAACGAGCAATTGCTTGCAATGTATGGTACTGGAGTTTTGTCACCAGAAGCGGTCCAGTATGCATTTTGGCAAAGTTCAGAGAGTTCGCTCACTTACTCAACACGACCGTAATTGCAAACAAACTGACCACTGGGTCCAGGCAGACTCCGGCAACTTACACGGGGAAAACTGCAGATTTTCTGGGAGAAGAATGAAATGTTGGGTAGAATAATATTAGGACTAACACTTTAATGTTAGCTATTATGCTCTGTTCGGGATTAAGATTTGGCCCAAGTACCTGAGAGATTACAAGTAACCTGGAGACAGTCCTACGTCTACCAAAGTTGAAAAACCATTACTTTTTTCAAACTGAGGCCAAACGTACGTTTGAAGGTGTACAGGGAAAATTAAGTCTCACCTATACCATAAACAATAGATCACGTCCTTCAGCCAAAGTTTTTCAAATCTCGGTGTCAACCGAAGAAACGTCATTGACAATGAGCCGAGAATCTGGGAGCGAAGGAGGTAAAGAGTTTCGAGAAATTAAGTGTGAACTGATTGACTTCAACTTCTTTTTTCGTAAAGTCTAAATGCGTGTTCACAACAAGGCGGCATGGTTCGCGCAACGCACGGGTTTCAAATTGCCTACGAAAATACTGCGTTTCCTATTGCGGGCTTCCCAAAGAAATGCACCGGTGAAATTACCTACTCCGAAGATCATGTGGGTGTTATGTTGGCTCTTCTTATACTTGCGCGGGCCCAGAAGTATACATGCACAAACATTTAACAAAACCGGAAGTAGACTTTACTCAAGTTCTGGTACACTAACATTTCGAATCCACAACTGTTCGGTAAAATGTATAGGCGTAAGAAGCTTTTCGAGACGGGGGGGGGGGGGGAGGGCTGGATCGTGTTTCGGATCGCTTTCCTGGGGGAGGGTGTCCCCCTCCGCTCTGGAAAATTTTTGGGTATTTGAGGGTCCTCAGATGCAATTTGGTGCAACATTTTGGAAAAACTTTAAGGAAAATTACAGCAAATATTTGACATTTCTTACAGAAGAGACAAATAAGGGGGTTTTGCCCTTGGATCTTGGGGGGCGGAAGCATACTTCAGCCCCCTCACATTTTTGACCGGAGGCTAAAGCCCTACCCCCACCCCCCTCTTCTTACGCCTATGGTAAAACGGGAAGGAAAAGAAACGACATAGATAACATTTGTAATGAAAAATGAAATAAGGCATTACGTTAATTCTTCAAAACTTGAATTTTTTCGGTATTCTTCGCTAGTTCAAAGAAGCTCCAGCGTCATCCGTAGTCCAAAATAGGCATTTGTAAGAATAAAATTTTTTTTGTTACGAGGGGGAGGGGGCATTTTTTGTTGTTGCATGTTCAACTGTTCAAAGACGTTTTAAGATACCTAAATGCTTCATTCTAATGCTCACAAATTTGCATATACCCAGAGTTTCTTAGAGCTTTGACCCCTCGTCCCCACTGGCTTTGCCTCTGGAGCCATCAATCGTACTTAATTACGGGGCCCGAAACCTAGACTTATAGGGTCATGAAACGTTTTGTTCTGACCCCCTTTCCCTCGTAACAAAAGTACGACTGTATGATATTACGTTTCCGTGATAATTTGCGGCCCGCATCGAAAATATTTCAACCTCTGAAGGTTCTAGCGGGAGAATTCGATTCGTTAGAAGTATTTTTTTCGGAAGTCTTCGAAGCAGCATCAGTAGGTGATAAGGCAAAGTCATCTGACAAATATTTATCAATTATGTCAATTTATTATCAATTTGATTTTCACTCCAAATTAGGACAGTGCAAAACCACAGAACAAGCCTTACAGTGTAAGGGTAGAAATATTACTTTTCAGTAGTTCTATCAAGTTAAACATCAGAAATCAAATTCTTTTTTTTTCACTTGATATAGACAGACAGACAGACAGACAGACAGACAGACAGACAGACAGACAGACAGACAGATAGATAGATATTCCTTGGAAATCATTGCGATCGTAATCAGAACTTGATACGTCATACAAAATCGGATTTTCCCTTAGTTTCAAATATGTCAAACGTTATCCTACGTCCTTCTCCCACATCATGTTCTGCACTGCACACTCATGAAAACACCAAACAGCTGTGTGCAAAGAACCCGTTTGAATGACGAAAGCCCCTGTGTCTTCCTCACCCTGCTCATGCGTTTAGCATAACTCGGTTTCTGTGTGAATGGCGAAATGAAATACGTACAAGCCATTAGCTACCGCACCGCAAACGCATCAGAATCCAAACGAGCAGCTTTACCTTCTCTGTAGTCTCCTTGCAAATGAAGGGATGTGCAAGTTGACAGTTGCCTCGACTTTTTAGTACCGTATATGAAATATGTGAGGTTTCAGCTTCATTATGCCTATGTATGATGAAAATGTTATAGGTAGTGACGAGGAGGGAAACTCTGTTTGATTAATTCTTAGATTTGTGAGGCGTATGAAGGAAAAATGCAGATATTGCTGTATCGGTCTTTGATATTAATGACTATCGCACGTTAGTGACCAACTGGTCACTAATGTTTTCAATCAAATCGCAGTCAGTCTAGACGTGGGTCTTCTTTCAAGATGGCGTAGTCACGGAATGTGTAACAAGGTGGAAAGTGCACTTACGGTACTAGGACTCAACTAGTCAGATGTCTGGGTTTTAACAATTAGATGAGCCCATTTCTGATACCGTTTCAATGTTTTGTGAACCACTCTAACGGTTGAAAGACTTAATTTTATTTAAAATTGTATATACCAGAGTTGCAATGCAATGGTCTATTTTTAATTAGGGGTCCGTAGTAAAATCGCAGAGAACTAACCGCTTGCAAGTTTTCACTGTATACGTTAATAATTATATAAATTTAGGAAACTGGAATCATACATTCTGATGTCAGATGATTTACCCCTTTGTTCAACAATATGGTAAACAGCATTGCCAAATAATCGGGGTATTTATCTAACCGATGATTTGAAGATGTCTGTAAAATTAACCTTTCGCGATGCAGCATTTCGATGATCAGTTGAAAGCTACTGGCTACAATCTCGGTGTACGCCCGTTGTTCATATTTGAAGTGATTTAGTGAGTGGTGGTTTCAGTAATTTCATTACACCCTGGTTACTTTTAACCACGAACGTAGTCTTACGTAGTACTTCCTGGTTAAACTAGTAAGCCACATCTGGTCAGTATATGCCAGTATTTGAACAGAATTTCAAATCGGGTTCTATAACCAAAAAAAAAAACAATTCTTTTGGAGCCCGATTATTCAGTTCACTTTCAATCAAAAAGTCTGTTAAGGCGATCCTATACAAATTTCACAAAAGTGTTTTTAGAGTTTTATGCAACTAGATCATTAATAAGGTGACAAAAGATATTAGAATATTTTGCAAAAGTCAGTGATAAAAACCAAATTAACATTGAGAAATGATCAGCAGTTACTCCATTAGCACACGCAGGGCAGGAATTTGATGTCTGAAGGGAGTGGGGGCAAATCAGGGCAGTATTATACCAACCAGGGCCGACTCTCCCTTTAGGTCGTGGGTTCCAGTGGTCCATCCGAGAACCCCTGTAGGGGTCCAGGGGGAAACGCCCCGAAAGCCTTGAGGTATTTTAAGAAATAGAACCGTTAGATTGAAGCATATAACTATCCTTTAACTTATCGGATATGCCCTAAACTGATCACAAAAATCACAATTTCACGCGGTCATTGTAACATTAAACTTACTCAGCAAAACAGGTCGTTTTTATGATGAAGGGGGTTTGGCTATTGTGGTCCTTACACTTGATAATGGTAACATTTATTCGAAGCTATGAAGCATACAAGACGTTCTACAGGAAGTGATGGTGAAGAAATATTTAAAACGCTACCGCGAATCACGTAGAAGAGAACAGCTTGGGTTATTTAAGACATTTTATGACTATAACTTATTGTTTTTCTTTTTTTTAAATATTATCCATCTTAAAAAAAACTTAGATTTTTCTACTTTTCTAAGTCTTTTATTCTTTCTTTTCAATTTCATTCTGTTGATGGTCTGGGAGAAGGGACCGCTCAATGCTTTATTACTGACATATTACAATAGGACGATCTAAGTTTGAGGACTACAGGTATAAAATACTTTCCAAAATCAATGATATGTCATTTAAGCAATTTTCATTGAAAACTGCATCTTCGCAAGGTGTGGTCAGCGAAGATTTTAATCAGAGGCTGGGGACAGAGAGTCGTCCTCCAGAAGTTTTCTTCTAATGGATTTTGTGGCTATTCTGGACCATTTCGACAGAAAATCCCCTAGGTGTGCTTTGAAATGCTTTTGAAATATTTTTCTTTGGATGACTGCGAATTTAAGATATAAACAGTCAGTCAATTTGATGGGGATGGTGGTAGTTGCAGTTTATTCATTCGGTTTATTATCTTTTGTTATTTTTAAGCCCTGGAAAAAGTGGGGCTAGTTTCCCTGTCTTGCCCCCCCCCCCCTTTAATCCTGCCCAAGAGCACACGTGATACGTTTTCTTGCTTTTCCTTACATCTTTGGTTACATGGCGCAAGTAGCAGTAACGAACAACTCATTTGCTCGTAAATGCAGCAGTACAGTGTAGTCTGCTGAACATTGCCACTATGGAAGCTGTTCAAGAAAATTTTTATACCGACTGAGCTGTCGTGACAACTCGCTGGTTCTTGCTTGTAGACGTAAAGGCCCCACGTCTACACGATTATACATTTGCCTATAAACATCGTCACACAAATCTTCGGCGATTCGTTGGCAGGCGTGTAGCCAAGGGCTGCCAAGGGGGCAACCGTCCCCCCCTTGAGCATATTTTGGTATTTTGTAATGTTTGTTTTTACAATATTGCTAGTGTTTCCCCTATCTATATGCGGTAAATAAGCCTGGGAAGTGTCATTTCCAGCTATCTGGGAGGCATTTGGGGTCAACATTTTCTTACGCTTCGCGCCAACCCATGGTGACGCGGGGCGCTGAGAGTCTGTGTATGGGCTTCGCCCTCCCCCTTGACAAATTCCTGGCTACGCCCCTGTTTGTCGGGACGATGAAACTCGCAGCAAAGTGTTTGAACACCATTATACCAGTCTGTAACATCCGCTCGAGTCCGTTTTTCGCCGGGCTCGCAATTGACCCGGAATGAAAAGTCACAGAATCGAAATTGGCCCGGAATGGGCTCAGCTGGAATAGGATTCGGAGCTGATTCCAGTCGAGTCCACAAAAATTAAAGTTCGTTAATGTTACCTAGATAACATAAGTATTGGTGCACAATTTAACAAGTAAATGGTCACATTCAACTAAATTTCAGGGTCAGCCAGAGAATGAAATTGACTCCTGAAATTCAGGTGACCGTTTTCATCATAAGTGTAATTGTAAAATGGTACAAAAAGCATTTGTATGAAGCGCTACATTGCCAAATGGTCGGACTCGGAATTGGCTCCAAATCGGAGGGTACTGGACTCGAAATGGCCCGGAATGGTGGCTAATGGAATCGCAATTGGCCCAAAATTGGGTTAGATGAACTCGGTTACAGCCCTGCCTATCTACATGTTGGACGTTGTTGGAGTTTGTTGAGTCCACATTCATATATTTGTCTATGAGTAGCTTTATACAAATGTATGATGTTTTGAACAGATGTAAAATTGTAAAAGGGCCTCTACATCTAAATGGTATCTCATGTCCGTTACTGTCATGAGGCCAGTGGGTTTCTTTTTTAAAAATTCCGAAATCATCAGCCATAAATTCCCAAGAATTCCCAAGGTCAGCTTAAAAGTGATAGAGTGCTTTACTTTGGAGCTTCAACTGGCATGAGAAAGATAGAGAAATGAGGAGATGAGGAGATGAGGAGATGAGGAGATGAGGAGATGAAACATCCTCATCTCCTCACTTGATGAGGAGATGAAACATGCAACTAAAAGTTGCACCACCTTAATACATGTTGATGTCATTTATTGGGAAAACAGTTCACACGATAATACGTTCCTCCATTAAGGCCGGTTCATACTTCAAAACAGCGCTATAAAGCTATGAAAGTTGAACACTGTTGAACTCTGAACCATGTCTGTGATTGGCCCAGGAGAGCAAGGGACGACCATATATGGTTCTGATATCTTTATAGCTCGTGAAAAATTGGAAGTATAACCCGGCCTTTAAGAGCATTATTCAAATGTATAGTGATGTTTTAAACAACTGTATGCTCGAGTAGCCGTCGTTGGCTTTTACCACAGGAAACGATATATTGAATGTTGATTACTCATCAGTACTGACAGTGTAGTTGCGCACATTGTAATACGTGTGAAAATAAATAGTCATAAATTCCTACTTTGGCAATCCGCGGTCCCCTATAAGTTTTTGCAAGGTCGTCAGGAGCGGCTCCTAAGTTTTCCCATTCGGGAAACCAAAAAAGGATACCTTTAAGTTATTAGAAATACATATCAACATGGATCTTTTACTGTTCCCTATATACTCTGTTATAATTAATCTTTTCCATTAGTATCAGTAAAGGGCGTTTTCAATGTAGGTTGCGGCCGCGCATAGAGATCATGGCCGGGGGTAATATTGAGAGTGATATGAAGCCAGGGTGGCTGAGAGTGTTTTACAGAATCAGTCTGCACTATAGTGTTGGATCGATCATCGGGATTCACCATCGGTATCGGCCGATATTTCCGCCTTTTTTCGTCCAGTATGGGTATCAGTAAAATTGACCTCAATTACCGATACCACCTAAGCGACATTTATCTTCCTACATGTTATGAAAATGGTACACTATTTAAGTATTTTTTGAATGCAGGTTCCTAATACATTACCTGATCAAGATGAAACGACACTGTGTTGTGGTACCCGGTGGCCTATGATAAGTGTGCAGAATGCTTATATCCTAGATATCGGTATTGGATCGGTATCGGCCGATGGTGAGGACTAAAATATCGGTATCGGTATATCGGCTACTTCCAATATCGGCACAACACTAGTCTGTACTGCTTAACGTTCATGGTTACCTTTTTATGATAGAAATGGGATGCCGACCTGACTAAGAAGGCCCAGGATTTGGCAGACGGGTGCGTATTCGAACATTCAATCACGTACGGCATTGGGCAGAATTTATACGTCTCTACTGGTGAACGAGATGTCATAGCGCCAGTTACAAGCTGGCATGACGAGGTCAAGAATTACACCTATGAGGACAATAAATGTGACGAGGGTGCGATTTGTGGTCATTACACACAGGTATGATGAAACGTGTTTGCTTTTTGTATGCATCAATGTAAAAATCTTTGATTGTGAATCTACTAATCCGAAAATACATTTCCTGGGTTCTCCATAGATCGTTTTCCAAATAGCAATTGCAATGGATTGTGGGATGGAGTTCTGGTAGGGGATGTTGTTGTCAATGGCATTTTGCTGTGGCAAAAAACGATGCACACCAAAATTCTATCCCACAATCCTTTGTAATTCCTATTGGGAAAAGAGTCTATGGATGGGAATAGGGAGTAGCAACGCCGCCCCCTTCTTTAGGAGCAAATTAGATTCCTATAGACCCTTTTCCGAATAGCAATTGCAATGGCTTGTGGGATAAGTTCTGGTACGCGATGTTTTTGTCAATGGCATTTTGCTGTGAGTCTATGGCGACGTCTCATTATCAACTAACTTGGAGAGAAGAAAATACTGAAACTGATACAGAAAGGTTCTGCATCATACCAAAATGTTCTCCTTTGTCACACTTTACTTGTATACCCCGCCAATGGCAAATTTTGTCTTAGAGACCAGAGGCGATTTCACGGGGTGCTGGAGTTAGGGGCAGACGGAAGATCTAGCCACCCCTACCCTCAGAATTAAGAAAATTAAAAAATCGTTATAAAGCCAACATATGAGATTATGTTATAACTATATTATTACTGAAATAAAGATAAATATGTAACTGATCTAGTTAATACTGTAGAGATTTCCTCCTTGAATTTTGCTATCAAGAATAGGCACAGTCTTCAAATCGACCCCCAAAAATATTCAACTGGCAGGTTTGATGTGCTGTTAATTTTTTGTTGCGTTTCTCTCGTATACTAATGTTTAATGTAGCTAAATGGCAAGCCCGAGACCTTTTAATTGGCATAATACGGCATACATACCTTTTTTTTTTTTTGCACGGGTAAGATATTACATCAGGGTTGGGGCCAGATGGTTCATGACTTACTCATTTTGTTTTCTTATTTCCTGAAGGAGCTTTAGTTGGCACAATAAGGTAATTAACTTTCGAGGGCAATTAGTCGCTCAGGATGATTTACCCGTTTTAGATATCAAGAACAGCAGACAGAGTAGGAACGAGAAATTTTCGGCCGTTTCACTCGTTACATAATTTCCTGTATTAGTGCATTCACAGTTCCCTCCCACCGACCCCTACACCCCACTACCCCTACATCTCCCACCAAAAACAATAGAAATCATCCCCCCGATATGGCATATCTATATACCAAGTAGTTTATGAAAAGTATCCATCATGGCTATTTTAAATTTACAAGTTTACTGTACTTTCACCCTTGATGACCTCAGATGACCTTTGACCTTCACCAAATATACTGCGTTATTTCTAGTAATATGACAAGTATGAAAAGTGTCTATCCTCCCTTTCTTGAAGTTTCGTGTTTATAGTTTGGTTTTTTGAACCTCTAGTGACCTCATATGACCTCTTTCCTCCACTAAAAGCAACAGGTTTCTTTCTCGCAATTTGACAAATCGAACCAAGTTGGAAAAGTATCCATCATTCCCATCTTGAGATAAAGTGTTCACAAGCAACTTACAAGGTTTAGGAGTTTACCTTTACAAGGTTTAGGGGTTTTAACATTTCTTAGTGTTACCTCCGGTGACCTCAGAAATCCTCTGCCCTCTACAAAAACACGATAGGGTATTTTTTACTTTGACCTCCACCAAAAGCAATAGGGTTCTTCCTCTCAACATGATAAATCTAGAAGTATCCATTATTCATAGCATTATTCAAAAGGAAAATATCAAAATTTGGCAGTCATTTTGGACATGGGCGAAGGAGCCCAAGTTGATGGTGAGGGGGGGGGGCTGTAACGACTTGCCCGAAAAATGTTACCTAAAAGTTCCGCACACTCCACGCGCGTTCGACATGATTATGTACATATCATATAGGCATGCATCGGTTATCACACCGCATGCCAATTACATACAATAATTTGCCATGTTACTACCTTCCATATTGGTTTTAATTTTGGCGGAAGTCGTTACAATAATAATTATAATAAGCAGCGGTGTAGTCAGGATTTCTCTCATGGGGGTGAGGGGCAGGCATTATGTTGTGTGATTGCCGGCCTGGATGAGGGGTCTAAGCGGGGAGGGAGTTTCCCCTCCCCTTTGAAAATTTTTGAAAAATTAGGTGTCCTTTCATGCAATCTGGTGCCA
Organism: Holothuria leucospilota; assembly: GCA_029531755.1. Lineage (NCBI taxonomy): Eukaryota > Metazoa > Echinodermata > Holothuroidea > Aspidochirotida > Holothuriidae > Holothuria > Holothuria leucospilota. The sequence goes on from CM055979.1 coordinate 11,583,895, forward strand.
CATATGCTACTTTTGAAGTAAAATTTGTGTTAAAACATTTACATGTTTTAGGTACTTAAAAAAAAAGAAATTGGCATCAGTGAGAGTGGGACATGGCCCAATAGAGGGATTTCAGTCACGTGACTTTAACCAACTAGACGCAATTTTGAAGGGCAAGATCGCGCGTCTTTTTTGTTTTGAAGGGTACGATCGCGCGTCTCTTTGGTTTTGACGGGCACGCGTCCATTGTGTCACAGTAGTATCTATGGTTATGTCGTGCGCGTGAGCTGTAAGTTCGCGTACTACGTGTGTGTTTTGCCCTTCAGTGCCTGGGAATCCATTGCACGTGACGTCACATGAAATCCCTCTATAGAGGGATTTCAGTCGCGTGACTTTAACCAACTAGACGCAATTTTGAAGGGCAAGATTGCGCGTCTTTTTTGTTTTGACGGGCACGCGTCCATTGTGTCACAGTAGTATCTATGGTTATGCCGTGCGCGTGTGCTGTAAATACGCTAACTGCGTGCGTGTTTTGCCCTTCAGTGCCTGGGAATCCATTGGGCGTGACGTCACATGAAATCCCTCTATAGCCCCTCAAATACACTACTGATAATCATAATACATAAGTTAATTAACCACTAAAAACACAGTGGTGAATTAATACTGAATATATATGTGCTGGTGCAATTCAAATCAAAACTTTAATTAGCAGGAAAGTTTTTGAACTATTGATTACCTTTAACTACATCATTGCCTTATTATTCTTTCAGTTGGTGCCCGAAAAATTCTCAGCATATTGCCCTAATTTTCACAAAAATTTTTAATAGGGGGCTGCCTATGATTTTGGATTTATGCAAATTAGGCATACTTTCCCTATTAAGATTATCTAGCACTTTTAGTATATTGTTTTGGGGACCTCACAGAAAGAGTTGGTAAAAAAAACTTTCGTAATTTGTTCCAAGCAAAACCTTATTTTGTCTGGATCATTTGTTAGCTAACGATCTTACCATTAAAGTCAAGACGACAAAAAATTGCAGTGTGGCTGTTATTTTATTTAATTTTTTTTTTGTATTAAATAGACTATCAAATGTAATTTATTAAGCATTGGTAAGACGTTTATCGTAAATAAGGCGTGCAAACTCTGTTAAATTGCGTTGTAGGAAATGCGCACTTCCTATAAAAAAGGGCGAAAACTCTACATTGTGCACAGATGAAAGGTGGTTATATACTACTTTCAAAGACAGAAGTTTGAATATTTAAAATTTTTATTCAATTCTATCAAATTTTAAATGAACTGGAAATTGAAGTAAGCCATAGGAGTAAGGAAGCGGGGGACTGGGCCCCCTCCCAGTCAAAAACCTGTTGGACGGAAGTGTGCTTCGGCCTCCTTAATCAAAGGACGAAAACCACTTATTTGATTCCTCTGTAAAAAAAAATGTAAAAAATTTGCAGTAAGTTTCCTTAAATTTTTTCCAACATGCTGCACCAAATTGAATCTAAGGACCCTCAAATATTCAAAAATTTCCCAAAAGGCACTAACCTTAAACCCCTCCCCAGGGCGGCGGTCCAAAAAACGTTCAGCCCCCCCCCCTCCCCCTTGCAGTTGCAAACAGCTTCCAACGCCTATAAAGTAAACATAAAGCTCGTACTAAAATTCTCACTTTTACCTTAACAGGTTATTTGGGCAAGCACAACAGCCGTAGGATGTGGAATCAAACACTGCCCGTCTCTAATAATACCCCATGTCGGAGAATGGAATGGCTGGATGTTTGTCTGTAACTATAAACCAAGGTAGCATTCTCAAGTTTTACAATTTTGGTTTCATTTCAAATGCAAACACGTTCCTCTTCCCGTTGGTTTTAGAATTCTTAATTTCATCTTGAAATGTGGGTTTCCGCTACTACAAGTACATTAATTATACAAAGCGCTAAATCAGATTTTTCAATAATAAACAGGAAAGAGAGGCTATTCGACTAGTCTGAGCGTTGGATCATGGCAAATATCCGTCATGGCCACTATCCGTCCGGTTGGGGTATTCCATTATAAAACAGGGGATTTGAAATGTTTAATTTTACATTTTTATAGTAAATGATGTTTCGTTCTCAAAACGATTCTCCCGAGACAATTTAAAAAATTAAGTAATATAATACCATTAATAGCATTTTGAGAACGACTCTCTCAGTAACTGTGTATTTGTTTTAGCAAAAAGTCTGAAAACTTCATTATCTCTAGAATTGGACTATACTACTCTGCCGGACGGATAGTGGCCATGATCCGATGCGTTTAAGCTCATGGGCATGATCACCATTAGTTTCTTCAAAAAGGCTGATAAATTTAAATCGGGTGTAAACATAGACTTCAGGGACCGCGGAGACGGGGGACTACGGGGGCTTTAGCCCCAGCACTTTCCTGCTGTGGCATTTTTGCCCCCTTAAACTGGGATGATAGGCTTTAATTTTCTTGAACATATTGGGCCGCTTCGATGATTCCCCCCCCCCCCCCACACTTCAAAATTGGCTCCTAGGTTGCTGGACTTGAGCTTCTCAAAGGGTCACTTTTCGCTGATTTGCTTCAAACATTGATTAGGATTTATGACAAACCAGTTATAGCTTGTCTGTATTTGTTGTTATTACGGTTATGACCATGCAGCATTATATACTGAATTTAATAATTTTGTTATTCGGTGTACAGTGAAATCATCAGAGTATCATTAAAATTTGAATGGTAGATCAAAAATGGTATCCCTTGAACTGATTCTAAGCCCCCTTGCTTATGAACGAAATAAAGTTCAGGCGTTTTTCATTTCCGTGATGTGTGATATCATGGCTACATCAGACCAAATGTCCAGTAAATACCAAGCGATTACAACGTATACTATATCATTTAAGACTACATCAAAATGATACGAACGTTGTGAGAAATCACAAGAGGATTACGGAGCGGTCGAACATCAACCAGCAGTATACCCAGTAAACACGTTAATATTGTAACAATATCGGGAAAGCATTTGCACTAATGTCGCGAAAACGTGAATCCATAATGTTAAGAAATATTAAATGTTGAGTAGCTAGAAAAGGGGTGGTGGTCCCCTACTACAACATACGGGCATTAGTATGACATTTGCACAAATGTAAAAAAAAAATTACAATGTTTTTTACAAAATTTACAAATTAACAATTTAAAAATTTAAAAAAAAAATATTTACAACTGTTTGAAGAATGTTCAGGCAATACTATATTGATATTTTTTAAAATATTTTTGAAACTTTAAAAATCAATATGAGAAATATTTTGACATAAATATTGTTAAAACATGATTTAATTACGTTTTTTAATATATTAAATGTTGAGTCGCTAGGAAATCGGAAAAACGTTTTCCTGATGGTCCCCTGTAACAACATAAAGACATTACTATGACATTCGTACATTTAAAGAAAACATTTAACAACTGTTTAAAGGATGTTCAAGTACTTTAATACTATATTAATATTTTTTTCAAAATATTTTGATGTGTGACATCATGGCTACATCAAACCAAATGCCCAGTAAATACAAAACAATTGCAACATATACCTATTACATTTTAGACTACATCAAAGTGATACGAACGCTGTGAGAAATCACAAGCGGATTACAGAGAGGTCAAACATCAACCAGCAGTATATTCTGCTTTGTTTTTGTTCACCATGGCAGTGAACAGTCTGGGAGATTCTCCCGTTTGGGAGAAAATCAAAGTTCTCCTGAATGGGGGAAAACTTATTTAACAAGTATATATGCTATAACCTAACATGGACAACGTTTGACAAAACGAAGTCCACTAAAGACCTTGTGTTATTCTCAAAAACGGCGTGTTGAACCACCAGTAAGGACGTGGCTTTTAGGTAGCTATGACGCTACACCTACAGAATATAGATCTAGTTCTACTAGATCATTTAGACCTAGGTCCTATATACGTTGCAAGGGGGTTTGAAAACCATTCGCCATTGAAATTGTGCACAAAGAATGCATAGAATTGTGGATGATAGGCAAAATGACCAATTTTTCTCCTGGTTGGGGGAAGCAAGATTCTCCCAACTGGTGACTTTAACTATTTTGGGGGTGGGGTGGGGCTTGAATGGTAGTAAGTTAGGCTTTAGCTGAGTTTTCCATCCATATTCAGGGAATAATGTCTTTGACTTAATATTCTCTTTAGTGGTAACGTTGCAGGACAAAAGCCATACGAAAAGGGAGACCAGTGTTCACAGTGCAGTGGTGGAAAACCGTGTAAAGATGGACTGTGCTGTAAGTATGGTGACATCACCATTTAGATCCATTTAGATCGACATGCATGCATTTAATGACGTTCCCTGGAGTAGTGAGTGAAAAGGAAACATTTTGCATAGGTCAATGTCCCAATGTCTGCTATCAATATCACATTCGTGATTCACGGTACCCCTTTGTGCAGTTTTGGTACCTTAAAATGTCCCAATTGCACCAGGCTGGAAGCAGAACACAACTTTGCAAAGTATTAGCTTAGGAAAGGCATACAAAGTTGGTAACTTGGTACTTTTCGAATACCCAAGGGTGAATGACAAAGATCTGAAGGACTATAGAAGTGGGAAGTAATGCAAAACGAGGGGGGCATGTAGCCCCACCCCTTTAAGGCCTTTCTCACACTTCCTCAGTCCGCTTCCGTACAAAAGTACACAGTGTACAAGGGTAATGCACACACGCAACTTTTCCCCGCCCCTAAATTCCTGTATTCTTCCACTTGCCCCCCCCCCCCACTCCACTTTTGAAATCCCGGTGGCGCAGCTGAGGAAAAGACACAAATAAAGTGTGAAATGAAATAAATCGGTTAAAAGACTATAATGCTTGATGGCTACAGATGGATTTTTAATTTACCCCTTTTTGTGTTTTTATTTTTGCTGGAGTTTTAATGATTTCCGTATTAAATACCTATCATATCCTTATCTGATATGTATACTTTCCCTTCCTCACAGTCTTTTCCAGTTTGTAACAGATCCGGCCATTCTATGTACCTGGTAGCACATCCACAAATATTTCGATAAATATCCTATTAATTTACCCTTGTCCCAGAATACAAAGGAATCATTTGATGTTGACATTATGCTAGGTGTTCACTGGGCACCCCTTGTTTAATTCAAATTGACGTTGACTTCATAGTGATCACATATTTTATTTTAACTACAGCTGACTGCAGTACCCAAAGTGAAGAGGGCTGTGGTAAGTGAACTTCCATGCTGTTCCAGAGCGCAACATTTCCGTTTCTCTTTTCAATACAGTATTTCGTACCAGCTATGAAGATTACCGACTCTTGGGTGTAACTGTTTTAATCCTGTGAACTAACTATATAGTGGTATTGCTGGGGAGTTGGCGAACCTCCACAAAAAATCTTCTCTTTAGTTGCCGCCGCTCGAAAACTCGAAAGTGAAAAATACAACGTTTCCTCATTTGAATGGTAAAAACTACACTGGGATCAAGAGGACATTGATCAAAGTCAGTCCGTCTGATTATGAACGCAGGGCTACAAACGCAGGGCCAAATATGAGGCACATTTTGAAAACCCACGCCAGAATCCACGCTGCCCACAGGAGGGAGGACTATTCTACATTAAAAGTCATTTAATACGACCCCTCTCCTAACAAAGCTGGAGAACCTTGCTCAGTCTGTAGCCTGGGTTCTTAAAGTGCGATCCTTAGGCCCTGAATATCATATACGTTCCCATTAAATTGTGGTTCATCGGCTAAGGCAATTGATGATGGCCTGATCTACACCATTGCGTACTTGTCTTTGCTGATCCATGTAGGAAATCGTTGTTAATACCATTGCAAAATATCATTCTTTACTGTATGCAAAAGTTCATTCAGAAATATAGATGTAACCCAAGGTAGGACATTTAAAAAGGGGATTATTCCTATCCCCTGTCAAATTTCAGATTTCCAACGCATTTATATGTTACATGGCACTACGTTTGATCAATTAGAAGCAAAACAAAATGACCTGACAGAGGTCTACGTATTAGAGCAGAAGAAAATTTGAATTCTAAATACGCTTAGATGCGATTTCCCAGCATCTGGGAAGCATATTTTTCATAACTATTTGCTCATTTTTTCGGAGTAAAACAATCGTTGGTCAAAAAATCGTTGGTCATCGTAAAAAGGGGGCGTGCGCCGGATGCGCCCCCACCTGGATCCGCGCCTGAACATCCTCCATCCTCTTCTGCTCCCACCAAAAATCTTGTTAAGCCAATTTTCACAAGCTTTTGGCTTACACTGTAGCTGTTAAAAAACATTTGTTGTTTTTAAATCGTGTTCAACAGTTTGTTAGTTTAAATAGTCAACAGTTCGGGAGAATTCCCCCTTTTGGGAGAACCTTATTTTCCCCAATCGGGAGGAAATTGGTCATTTGCCCCACCGTTTGGCATATTTTAACCACTACTCCTGGCATTCTTTGGGTTCCTACATTCTCAGTGAAGAATGGTTTTTGGAACTCCCTTGTAAAGTTTATCGTTCTAATGTAATGGAGTTAAATGTACATTTGGTAGGTGCATTGTAAGAGCAGGGAGGAAGTCCTAACAACTCCCTGGCGGCCTGGTGAGAGTAGGGATATGCTTTTTGAAAAGCAATTGAACAGAAAGCTTAATTGATGCTAATATTATAAGACCCACCAAATCCCGCGGGGTATATTAATGATAAGAAACTTATTCGGCTGACGGGATATTTTTTCTTCTATTCGTTGCCTTCAATTTCATATCAATAAGTTAGCAACACCATTCACTTCTAGTAATCCTATCACAAGTGGCTTACTCAAAACAATACTTTGTTGAGTCTGCCACCAATTTAAGGGCAAGGTGCTTCAAAACTAGTGTTGGAACCATTATCGGTATCACCATCGGTATCTGCCGATATTCCCAATTTTCATCATGTATCGGTATCGGCAAAATTTTACCTTATATGCAGATAATACCCAACCGATATTTATCATCCCACATGTCATGAAAATGGTACACTATTTGAGTATTTTTGAATGCAAGATCCAATATTTTACCTCATCAAGATGAAAGGACACTTTATCGCGGTGCCCCGGAGCCTATGGTTAGTTGCAGAATGCATATTTCCTAAATATCGGTATCGGATCGGTATCGGCCGATATTGAGAACTGAAATATCGGTATCGGTAATATCGGCTAGACTTGCAATATATAAAACTATTCAAAACTCGACCCGACCTTTTCATTACAATAAATCAATGGGGTTTCCCTATCCTGAGGAGTCCCCTCGACTCGGGTCAAAAATATTGCGAAATGTTGCAACCTGCTATTTAATATTTTGCATATTATAAGTCAAACGTTTCTCAAAATGCTTACATACTTCAGATAATATGTGGAAACGTTTGCTATTATTTCAGAATGTAAGATAGAATGTCAACACGGTAGTCCTAAATTCGACGCAAAATGTGAATGTGAGTGTGACGCTGGCTTCCATGGAGCGAGATGTGAAAGTAAGTCACTGTTCGACTGTCTTCTTTCTGTATTCATTTCTTCATAACCATAATGTTCAACCTAGGTCACTCAAATTTCTGTCTCTTTAAAGAGTACTCAAAGTCTATTTCAAAAATAAATGCTATACAGCTTGGAAATGACTCAAATACTCCAACTCCTGTCTTCATAGGACATTTCTGAGCTGAAATATAAATATTGACTAGCTTATTCATTCAACTGAAAACTATAGTAGATTGTGCGATAATTTGTGAAGACATTCTTGTACTACTCAAATTACATTCTCTGTGTATTCGAAAGCCACAGTACCTTGTGCCAACAAGTTGTCCCTATCTTACTGTTATAGAGTGACTTGCCAATACCAGCCCTCTCCATACAACAAGCTATGCAAGAAAACGATTAAAGTTTGAAGGTCATATAAACATTCTAATTTTAATTAGAAACAGAAACAGGTAACGAGTTGTACAACAAGGTCATGCAACTTATAGCGCAATCGACTTTTTCAAACAAAGAGAATTAATTAAAACATTTTACTTCTCAGCAACGGATTGAGCTATGAAAGTAGGAGTTGGATGCATGAGATTCATTTTGTCAATTATATATTCTTGTAATTCTAGACTTTAGTAGAATGGGATGTGTCCATAAATGGACGATCAAAATACAGATTATAGTAACCGCAACTCAAATGCGACATTTGAGATGAGGCTGCATCGAAGCTTGCCTTGGGTACCTCAGATCCTGGAGCCTGGGTGGAACATAAACTTGCTTGAAAACGATCAAAATGATAACACCATTTCATGCCCCGTATCTCCCGAAATTAAATTTGTTTGAAACGAGATAGGAACCCCCTACCTCATATCGGGGATTCGTCACTTTACAAACAGGGCAGTAAGAAGTCTCACACCGATTTTGATTAACTATTCCATGTTTATTTTAAAGCAACCGGATACCGCATTTTAAAACTTCTCGCAACCTGGTTAAAAAACTGATAATTCAGGAGAAGCCTGACTTTGTCCTCCCAGAAATATTGTCCTTTCTCCTGTACACTATTTCTGCCATAATCTAGTTGAACATTGTCTGAATAGACATAGGTGAAGCTTTTAGTACAACAATTACCCCACTTTTTACTAATATCTCCGGGAAAAAATTTGGATATCTTCACGATCTCCTCTGAAGTATGGCCTTACAAAAGTTAGCATGCACTGACGATAGTCGTCTGAGTAATGACCAGTGACTTCGCTGATTAGACAGTTTTGCTTGTTTTCCTCTTTTGGGCTGTTGTTGGGTAGCGGTGAAATTTTTAACACATGAATTCCCAAAAGTACGGAAGTCGAGAAGTTCAGGGGTACAAATATCGAACATGATTTAAAATTCCCTTCATGTATTCACCAGATAGATAAAAAACTGCTTGAGAGAAGCGAGATGATAGTTGTCTGTTGACGGGTTGTCGTGAAAACAGATGAATGGGAGAATCGTGTCGTGTTTATCCCATTTGCTTTTTCCTGGAAACGTGAAGGGGCAAAACCTCACATAGTGAGGGGTACTCAAAGAAAGCATTTACATTCTTCATGTCCTCTTAATAAGCCAGTTCAAAGATATCACTGCGCATGCACAGAGGCTTAACGTCGTGAACTGTGCCCAACAATAACTCTGAAATGTCTTGTTGAAAGTCTTTCGTGTTAGATTCCGTAAGTGTATCCGAAAGCACAATTTGTAACTTAGTGTAATTTAGTGTAACTTATAATTACATTTGTAACTGCATTCTGTACCCATATGACCTATGACCTGAAGCAGCTGTGCATGCGCAGTAAAACTCTGAACTGGCTTATAAATGGACGTACCAGCTGCACGAACATTAACTTGCACATCGAATGTAACGTATGGCGCTGTGTAACTTTGGTTTATACCACCACGAAAGGTTACAACTGGTGGTGGAGAAATCGTCCACAGCCAATCAGTAAAGCTAAGTGGTGCGTAAGTTATAGTTTGAACAAACAGCAACAAAGCAAAGAAACGCAAAGAATCTCGTTGGATTAGGCTCACAATTATTGAAGCTAGAAATGCATATCCGGTGTTTTGTTAAGAACTCAGGGTTAATGAAACTTCATACAAAGTGTCAAATTGGGAATTTCATAGATAATGTTTAGTCGCTGAGTTGAAATCACAGCGAAGCGTTGTGGTTAACCTTACTTATGCACAACTGCAGTTATAGGCTAAGAATAGGTAGGCATGGTCACCCTGCCCCGAGGGCAAGTGTTTTGTTTTTTTTTGTTTTTTTTGAGCTTTTCGTTTACATCTCGACATCAAGAAGCATATGACGATTATTTTCACCTTCGAGTCTGACCGTGCATAATTATTAGGAGCGCCATCGTTGTTGATCAATTGAATAGTTCAACCAATAATACTGACATCGTACAAGTTACGAGAAGTAGTGAACAAGCTTCCGCCGAAGTGACTAAAACGGAATATTTCCACAGTTTACACATGACGATGTACGTTTCAAGTTTCAGTAAGGCATTAAGCCAATTTTGTGTTCCTTTCAAGTATTTGACATGTCGATAAGAAGAGTATTCAATGTTACTTGGGGGGGGGGGGTCAAGAAGAGCTTGTTTCCATTCGCATTTTTAATTGGCTTCGATATCACAATGTTATGGATATTGATAGAAGTTGAGTGTTCTTATCTCTGATTGGGCTTATGCGTTTTTCGGTTGGGGAGTGAGTTTCTTCCCCGTTCTACTCTCTGACTTCAAGAGTACGCGAAAGACCAAAGAAAGCACTCTTTGCGGCAGGGTTACACTGACTAAGACGTAGGGTAACGTTACGTAATGTATTAAAAGTGACCTATGGTCTACCCTATAGGGCTGTGCGTTATCTAACGTTGGAAAGTACTTGCTTTAGTAAAATATTTATATCTTGGCTGGGACTAGAATAATGATCTTTGAAATTACGGGGTCAAATGTCACCCACCATTGTAATTTGACTCCACTGGCAATAAGAATGATCAAGGGCATTAACATATACCAAGGGCCGATCCAGATGGGTTATTTTCCGGCTTCAGGATTCTCCCCCCTCCCCTTTCCCTTTCGGCACTAGTTTGTGTATACCTAATTTTGATTAAAAGATGCCAGGAAATAGTGTCTAATTTAAATTTTATTCCAGAACCACCCCTTCGTCCCCATCGAGGCTTCGCTTATTTGTCGCTCGTTGCTAATTTGCACACTGACCTCCCGGAACTAGCCTCCCTCCCTCTAGACCTTTTGCATAGAGGCACAGCATGCACTGAAAAATGGGATAAGTGTGCTAGGCTATTTTGTTTTGTGGTTTCTTGCTACTATATGGATTCCACAAGTTACCAAAGCAGACTGACCCTAAGACCCAGTCAGCAACTTCAAATGGTCATAAATGGGGCCTAGTTGGGCTACCAAGGAGGGCCCAATCCGGCTGCCCAAGTTGGTTCAACTCAAACTTGTCATTCCATTGCACACAGTTCCTAATTTGGCCAAACTGAGTGGGCCCATATCAAGTTCATTCCGGAATCATTTGAGCCAATTGAATTGTACCCACATGGGGCCAGTACTGGGTCAAAATGGCACAACTGAGCATGGTCTATGTGGGGCCCATTCTGGACCTAAACAGTGAGAACAGCTGAATACAGGTCCGTCTGGGTCTCATGAGGGTTAACCCCACTGTGTTCTATGTGTTGCTTACATTACAAGTATGGCACGACATATTCCTTTACTGCACTAGTCTGCAGTCCGTGTGTCCCTTTTTCAACAGGATATCAAAAAATGTAAATAGTTTCTTTGGGTACCCGCTGTGGTTGTGGATTTGTCCCTACACGTTTTCAGGAAAAGGGTATCTCAAATTTTCACGAGGATATAACCTATAACGGAAAGGGGTGTTAGAATTGTCCCGATTGTTTTTTTTTTTTGGGGGGGGGGGGGGGTTATGAATGGTACAGGAGGAACACAGCGATGTACTTTTGGAAGATATATTTTATGAAAATCGCAAGATTTAGAGGATTTATACAGCATTTTCTTCTTAGTTGACATATTTTGTTTGGAAATTGAAAGAGTCTATGTGCAGAGTCTGGATGAAAGTTTTGTAATGAAAAATTGTATTTCTTAATTCAAATTTCGGCGGGCTTCCTCAGCATTCGTCACAGTTTTCACTCCACATCTGACGCGTAAGGGCAAAAATGTACAAGGAATAATTCTCCGGAAAACTTTTTCGAAAACTAGACGTACATCTTCAACCTACGTAGACGCCGGGTATTAAGAGGGCAAAATGGAGCAATCAAATATCTAGAGAACCGTAACGTGCTTAACATGATATTCCTGTTATGCATTTTTCCAACAACATTCCTTCTCCTGGCTTCGCACACACAATATCGGTAGATCCTGAAAGTTTATACATTGAGTAAACAAAGAAAAAGTATTCTAAATTTGATTATAAATTCTACTAGACCCATTCGATTATTCCTATTTCCTCTTGCCTACTCCCAGTAGAAGGAACTGTCTGAATTCTTGTTGTTCATGTTATGCTTCTGTCCCCATTATGTAATCAACTTCCCAGGGCTTTCCCATGACCGGATCACCCCCATGGAGGTATACCCATGAGACTCAACAAAGGCCTGCCATAAGGCTTATGGACCCCATGTCTTAGGAAGGCCCTCCAGTTGCCAAACTGAAAGAGGTCATTACTCCAGGGTCTTTTAAATATATATAAAGTTGAAGTCTCTAAGACATGAGATTTCCAAATAAGACATGTATTTTGAGATGCAAAATACAGTGCATAGGAAGTCCCATCTTGCAACTTGAAAGGCATTTTGGCAAAAGTCTTCTCGGTATGTTACGCGCTAAGTAGTGGCGCCTTCCGCATATGCACATTTTCGCCGATGGAGGTATCTAGGATTAGTCTATGGGCCATTAATCGAAATCATCCCTCCCCTTAGCCACTTTTATTCAGTGTTTTTTCTATTAGGTAGGGTCCTCAGGGATCATATGCGGCTTGTTTGCCATTAAATAAGTGGTGGTTGTGGCCGTGAAATCCAAAATAGCCGCCATTTTGGATTTTCAGCGTTACGGAGCTATCTTCTCTTCAGAAGTTCACATACCACCAAACAAGGTGCCATATAAAAGCTAGAAAAATTTTCTTCCTATTGATATACAGTTATAGTAGTTTAGTGGAATACTGATACCAAAAAATGGCCAAAAATTGATATTTTTTGTTAATTTTGACACAAAATTAAAATTTAAAAAAAACTGTTCACTCCAATATCTCATGAACGCTTTCATTGATTCATTTGAATTTTCCCAAAAATTTGCTTATTAATAATATACATAAGATCTGCAAATTACAGACAGGTAGCATATATAATTTGGGAGTTATAACCTGTGAAAGATTGCAACTCTCAATTTCAGAATTTACCAAAAATGTGGTCTTCCATTGACGTATTGTACAATTTGGAAATAACAAGTCATTTAGTCTATGGGCCTGTGTAATTCCCTGTCCCCTCTGCTTTGGAAATTCTTATCCACTTTAGTTTCCATTTAGTCAGCATCCTAAGCTATCATTATCTGAATGTCTGTCATTAAATAAGTGGTGGGTGTGGCCATAAAATCCAAAATGGCCGCCATATTGGATTTTCAGGTTTAAGGAGCTATCTTCCTTTCAGAAGATCACATACCCCCAAACAAGGTGTCATATAAAAGCTGGAAAAATTTTCTTTCTAGTGATATACAATAGTAGTTTGTTGAAATATTGATACTAACAAATAACAAAAACGTGATTTTTTGGTTAATTTTGACAAAAATTTGAAATTTAAAGGGAAATATTGCGTTTAAAATGCACCATCATGGCATACAATGAAAATACCTTTTATCGTTATGCAACTGTTCAGTCTCACCTACAACCTCAAGAAATAGCTTTATCTACTCAAAATATAATGCATTACAAGAGTAAGGGGTTTTGCATCATTTGAAATTTTGAAAGTTTGGGTGAACAAATTATTTTTGCGCATCAAATAACCGAATTTCTTCATGTGAGAGCCTTATATTTTGAAAAGAAAGCTACCACTTTGCCTTATTTTTGAATTGTCTATCATTTTCTACTTATTAATATTGGTTTAAAAAGTGTGAAAATTTCCTGTCAAACAAACGCAATATTTCCCTTTAAAAAGTATTTTCCCCATTATATCGTAATATTTTTTACCGATTCATTTGATTTTTTACACTTATTTTACTTTATAATATACATAACTCCTGCAAATAACAGACAGATAGCATATATAATTTGTAAGTTAGGCATTTGAAAATTGCAACTCTCAATTTCAGAATTTACCAGAAAATGTGTTCTACCCTTGACGTATTGCACATATCTGGAAACAACAAACCATTTAGTCTATGGGCCTTTGTAAATCCCTGCCCCCTGTGCCTTAGAAATTCTTATCCACTTTGGTTTTCTTTTAGTCAGTGTCTTCGGCTATCATTTTCTGAATGTCTGTCTTCAAATAAAATGTGGGTGTGGCCCAGCCAGTGGAGTAGCCAGTTTTTCCAGTTGGGGGTGGGGGCAAGGACAATTTTCTTCCCGATTTTGACACTTCGTTCCAGACTTCTCGGAACTCCCAGGATCGCAGAGTGTTGGCGTATTGAGTGGCGCCACTAGGAACTGGTGATTGGGGGTACCACAGATGATGTCATAATGCTGCCTGAGTCCCTCAACTCTGCCTAAATTGTTCTTCATTTTAATTGTCCTGGGACTGTATGCAGCAGTGGGGATCTTTCCCTCAGTGGCATCTGCACGGGGGGACAATGAAAAATTCTGAAAATTTTTAAATGATCCCAAGAGTCTTTTAAGCTATATATTTCAATAGGGGGTAAGGTGAGGTGTATTTAGACCGAGTGATGGATCTATAGTAATCATAATCTATCACAAATATATTTGTCAAAGTATCAGAATTTTTGCAAATCCTTCGCAAACTACCAGAATTTTCGCGCTCTCCGTGCGCTTCAGACCTAACCACAGTTTTGTTCTTATTATCAATTTCTTCTGATAGAAACTCCAGGAGAAGCGCAGCAGCAAAAGTTGACACCTCTTTACGAATTACCAGTTAAAAGACTGGCTTTTTAAGTGGCATGTTGGTTTTGTTAGGCAATTCAAAGTGTCTCGATGCAGATTCTGAATGCAACTTTTGTCAGGGAAATCTTATGCAATGGAAAAATTTCGGCGCACTTCCCGCGCACTTTTCGTCACGGTTGCACTGAATCTCATAAACATTAAAAAGGTAATTATAGATCACAACACTTTCCAAAAACAGGGATACATCTTCAAACATCTGTAGGGGTCTTGCATCGATATGGGATCTGTCAATCTAATTTGTAGCATGATGCGGAAGGTTGAAAGTATGTATTTGCTGTTACACAAAGAGTTAGAGTTAGATGAGTTTTTACGGCTCAGTTTCTAACCTATTGGTTTAAGTCGGGCAGGCCACGGTCACATGTTCCAAAACATTTTGGCGAGCACTTCGCCAGCAGCCATTATCGGTACAGATGATGGTGATTTTCAATACACTAACGAAAAAAAGGCATTCTGAAACGCGTTTGTTAGTCCTTCACCCCTTTTGCTTTACTATCAGGGAGGTCTAATATCACCTTCCTGCACCTATACTCTCCCTTCCTTCCATATCCCATTGATGGAAGCTTTTTATGCGGATTTTCGTTCAAAATTAGTAAAAATACGATAGTGCTGAGCGTTAGACAGTCGCATAGCTACGGAGGGGGGGGGGGGGTGATACCCCCATGGCCGAAGCTTGAAAATTTAATGGCAAAAAGACATGGTCACTATGAACTCTATTACGTTTGAGGCACAAACATTGCACCATTTTGCATCTGGTGACCTAAAAAAGCCGTTTTTTTTTTCAAAAAAAGGGGGGAACCCCCGCACTCAAATAAAATCCCTCCCATGACACAATTGGGCTACTCGCCTGGTCATACACTCTATATTATCATTTGGATGTCAGGTAATAAGCATTATGTCATTGCTCAAGTTTATATACTTCATCAAAAGCTTTCAGGAGGCCCTATACAAGTATCCTAGCCTTATGTGCCCCAAGTTACAATGCACAATGAAGGAAAGGAAAATTTTCGTAAGTATCCAAGAATAATCTATAGATTCCTCGCACGAAATTTTGCTTAAAAACTTTCCCCAAATAGAAGGCAGTAAAATAGCCAAAAGGGAGCCGTCGGGAGGTTTGTTGACAAACTATTCTTCTTTTAGACAACATGCTCTCCTCTTTCACCTCAGCAAAAAATTAGAATTCACTAAAGCATGGACATTTACCAGCCATACATGATTAACTCAAAAAATACCCCAGAGATAGCACCATTTTGCATCTAAGGGACTTTAAATTATCAAAAATTTCTCAAATTTTTAAACCCCTCCCCTAGGACGGCACCTTTAAGTTGTGACAAGGGAAGGATCCCCACTCCCGTCATCAAACGAAGAGGCACATAAAAAGCTGCAATTTACGCACACTTGGGGGATTAACTGAGGTGGCATTACGACATAAACTGTTGTGCCCGCACTCAATCGCCAAAGCCTGGCGGCGCCACTACCTTGTCACTACATAACGGTGCAGCTATACAAACTGAAATAGGCGAAATGGCGGCCATTTTGGATTTCAAGGACACAAGCAGTGGAGTAGGCCAGTAGGGGGAAGGGGGAAGAGAGCTCTCTGGACAAACATCAAGAGGAAAATCGGGAAAAGGAAGAAGGAAAAGGAAATAAAGGAGGAGAGAAAGAGGAAATTGAGAGAGAAGAGAAGGAAAAAAGAAGTAGGAATGGAAAAGGGGAAGCAAAATAAATACACCCGAGGCAATTACTCCTAGTGCAGGGCCTCTCCTGAATACGTCCATTGTCACCGGCACGGGGGTATAGGGGCAAGCCCCCAATCGATTTTCTGAACTGAAAAATTCTGAAAATTTTAAAATGATCTCGAAAGGTGTTTAAGCTATACATTTCTGTACGGGGTAGGGTGAGGTGTGTTTTCGACCAAGTGATAGACCTAGTGTTATTTTCTATCACAAATGGTTCTCAAAATATCAGAATTTTCTCAAATCCTTCATAATCGATAAAATTCGCTCTCACGCTCGAAACCTTACCTCAGTATTGCTTTAATTAGCAATATCTTCCGATAGCAACTCTCAGAGAAGTACAGCAGCAAAATTTGGAAGCTGTTTAAAAATTTCCAGGTAAAATACAGGTTTTTTGTGGCTTACGGGAAGTTGGTGGGGAATGAACAGTGTCTTGATGCAGAGCCTGAATGCAGGTTTTGTCAAGGGAATCTTACCTAATGAAAAATTGCCGCGCTCTCCACGTGCATTCGTTAAGGTTTTCACTCCACTCAATGACCATTATCAAGGAAATCATGCATGGATCTATTCAGATCACAAACACTTTTCCGGAAAACAGACGCATATCTCCAACCTCTGTATGGGCCTCGCAACAAAATGGGATCTTTCAATCTAATTTGTAGCATTATGTTGAAGGTTGAAAGTACGACGTATTTTCGGTTACACATTTTTCAAAATTTTTACCTAGTGCTTTGTGCACAGCTATTATCGGTATAGATGGTAATTGGCAATACACTTACAACGAAAAAGCATTTATTCTGAAATGCGCTATTGTTAGTCTTTTACTCTTGGGGCATATTGCTGTACCTATCAGGGAGGTCTTATATCACCTCCCTGCACCTATACTCTCCCTCCCACCCATTCCCCATTGCTGACCGGAATCTGTTCGTCTGGATTTTCATTCAAGATTGGTAAAAATACGATCGTTGTAAAGTTGCCAGGCATGATACTCTATATTCATTTGGATGTCAGGTAATAAGAATCATGTCAGTGCCCTATTTTGTATAATTAATCCAGAGCTTCCCGGAGGCCCTATTGGTATGGTGTCTGCCAGCCTAAGATACCCTTTTACAATGCTCAATGAAGCAAAGGCAAGTTTAAGTGCAAGAATGTTTTTGTCGACTCCACGCACGTATTTTTGCTTAAAAACTTCCTTAAGTAGAAGGCAGTAAAGTAGCCAAAGGGGGCTTCAGGTTTGTTGACAAGATATCCCCCTCTTCGACAACATACTCTCCTCTTCTACCTAATCAAAAACTAGAATTTACTAAAGTATCGACAGTACCCAGCTATATATGCTCAGTTCCAAAAATATCCCAAAGATAGCACCCTTTTGCATCCAAGCAACCTTGAATTAACAAAACTTTCTCCCCTCCCCCTTAGATCCTTTCCCCAGGACGGTACCTTTATGTAGTGACAAGGGAAGGACCCCCCTCTGCTGCATACAGTCCCAGGACGCTTACAGAAAACAATTAAGGCAGACTTGGGGGACTCAGGCAGCATTACAATGTCATCTGTGGTACCCCCATAGAAATAAAAGTAAGGGAGAATGACGTCAGCCGATATGGACTGAAGCCATTGATTTGGCCAGTCTGTACGGCAACAGAGCACCTGCGCGTAATACAAATATCACGTCATTGCATTTACCCCAAGTATTGGCAAAGACACTACAAGTTTTCAAGTTAGGAGTATAAAACAAAATACTTAAGGCACCATGGCTTATTTCTGTTGTGAAAATTACTCCAAATCCTTCGAAAAACCCATGAAATAAGCTATAACTTCTGCAGCAGAATGCACACTGTACGTACGGAGAGATATCAATCAACCAGTCTTTTGCCGTACAACGAAAGCGCCCTCACAATTTTCGTGGCTTCACAGGTTAAACATGCATGGATGCATTGTGTTAGCGTTCTCCCTTACTTTTATTTCTATGGGTACCCCCAATCACCAGTTCCTAGTGGCACCACTCAATACGCCAACACTCTGCGATCCTGGGAGTTCCAAGAAGTCCGGGACGAAATGTCAAAATCGGGAAGAAAATTGTCCTTGCCCCCACCCCCAACTGGAAAAACTGGCTACGCCACTGGCCGGGCCACACTCACCTTTTATTTGAAGACAGAGATTCAGAAAATAATAGCCGAAGACTTTAACTAAAAGAAAACCAAAGTGGATAAGAATTTCTAAGGCAAAGGGGGCAGGGAATTACAATGGCCCATAGACTGAATGGTTTGTTATTTCCAGATATGTGCAATACGTCAAGGGTAGAACACATTTCTGGTAAATTCTGAAATTGAGAGTTACAATTTTTCAAATGCCTAACTTACAAGTTATATATGCTATCTGTCTGTTATTTGCAGGATTTTTGAATCGGTAAAAAATATTACGAAATAATGGGTTAAATATTTTTTTAAATTTCAAATTTTTGTCAAAATTAACCAAAAAATCACATTTTTGTTATTTGTTAGTATCAATATTCCAACAAACTACTATTGTATATCACTAGAAAGAAAATTTTTCCAGCTTTTATATGACACCTTGTTTGGGGGTATGTGATCTTCTGAAAGGAAGATAGCTCCTTAAACCTGAAAATCCAATATGGCGGCCATTTTGGATTTTATGGCCACACCCACCACTTATTTAATGACAGACATTCAGATAATGATAGCTTAGGATGCTGACTAAATGGAAACTAAAGTGGGTAAGAATTTCCAAAGCAGAGGGGACAGGGAATTACACAGGCCCATAGACTAAATGACTTGTTATTTCCAAATTGTACAATACGTCAATGGAAGACCACATTTTTGGTAAATTCTGAAATTGAGAGTTGCAATCTTTCACAGGTTATAACTCACAAATTATATATGCTACCTGTCTGTAATTTGCAGATCTTATGTATATTATTTATCAGTAATTTTGGGGAAAATCAAATGAATCAATAAAAGCGTTCATGAGATATTGGAGTGAACATTTTTTTTAAATTTTAATTTTGTGTCAAAATTAACAAAAAGTATCAATTTTTGGCCATTTTTTGGTATCAGTATTCCACTAAACTACCATAACTGTATATCAATAGAAAGAAAATTTTTCTAGCTTTTATATGACACCTTTCTTGGTCGTATGTAACATTCTGAAGAGAAGATAGCTCATTAAACCTGAAAATCCAAAATGGCGGCCATTTTGGATTTCACGGCCACACCCACAACTTATTTAATGGCAAACAAGCAGAAAATGATGCCTGAGGATCCTACCTAACAGAAAAACACAGTGGATAAAAGTGGTGGCTAAGGGGAGGGACGGGGTGTTACGGTGGACCATAGACTAGATGATGGGTTTATAACATTCTTGGTTGTGCCACCCAGTGACCAACCCTTGTAGTTCCCCTGCAGATGAGGATTTAAAAATACAAATCCATTCACCAACGCCACATTTTCTTCTAATGGCAACGCAAAAAAAAAATCCACTATGTTGGAGAAATACCCCAGGCGCAGATATACATGTATACGTATTCAAATGGTGAATCAGTCGAAGTCAAGCACTGACCTAACAGGTGCGCATAAAATACCACGTATGCACCGTGAGTGGAAATTTGTAGTGTAGTACAGCGGTGTACTGTGTACAAAAAAATGTTTGTTCCACGGGTGTGCCCTCAACATGACCGTGTGATGAAAACATAATGTCATGCATGTGACACGGTTTATTCGACCGCCCTCTTGAAAAATCCATCGTACGGGGCCTGCTTACAGAAGGTGTCCTCAGCCACAACACCCCATAAGCCTGAATTCTGATCAAGTCTGTGTAACACAGTCACATATTCGTTCCTGTTTTCCAAAACATTGTAAAGACGATGACGGCTGTGGTGCTAATCCTGGATTTCCTAAAAGTTGGTGCAGTCTTGATAGTGAACATAGTATGTGGGTTCGCAAGAAGTGCCCTGGGATGTGCGGACTGTGCTGTACGTATTTCAATAAGACATGTTACTGTCACTGTCCTATGCAAGCTACTTTACTATACATAGGTATACTAGTCTATTTCATGCTATGGTGATAGGACTTGCTTTGCAAGATATCTCCTGTGATGAGAAGCCTAAAAGAAAGGATCCTCTTTTTATTTAAAATGGAGTATTTTCAGTATCATTCAATATATCCTAGTTGGAGCATAATTTATGTGTTCACTCGTATGCATATCGAGTTTATTCATCATAATGTGATATGTTTTCCTTTCCATAATGATTTCATTCTTTGTTATTTGTTCTCACAGAGGAAAATGAAGAAGTGCATCCAAGTAAACGTTAGATTCTGTTCACGAAGAGATTCCAATACAGCTTTCTCTTTCAATGATGTGAAGTTTGATCTGTAGTTTGTCAACATTGTCAATGGAACCTTTGTGGGCTTTGTAGAAGGATTCTCCTTCAGTAAGAATATATCTGGTGGTTGCTAGTAATATATTTGAATGTAGAAATTAGATAAATGTGTAAACTTATTACTTAATTATGATATAGACCTTATGTATATGACGTCACAGGACAGGAATTTAGACCTTCGATGGAGGTATAAATCCGTATCATTGCAACTTACAGTCCCAGGGGCGCAAATCTCTGTTTGAGGTTGGGGGGAATGCATATGATGTACACGTGAACATGGAACTGTGCACGCGTAGCTTACTCCGCGAGCGCAAAGCGCGAAGCCCAAAATGGGTGGGGTTCAGGAGCAAAGTCCCCCGAAGCTCCTGGATTTAGTAATTCAGAAGCCTCAGGAAAATGGTTTCGAACGGAAATTTTCTAGTGTAATGTTCCTGTGTTTTAGAACATTTAGACTTGTAGAAAGGGCTAGTTTGGGTACAAAGTTAATATTACTGATGTGCTTTACTGAATAAAAGGTTTGCAAGAGCTGCGATGTGTTTTAAATGTAAAAAAGCAGAGAAAAAGTTTAATAGTTATCCGACACGACCAAAAATTGGCTTGCTTAATTGATAATCAACTTTAAATGGTTCTTTTTAAAGAATATATACTGGAGTACAGATATTCCACTTACTAGCATCCGTGACTATCCCGTGACAAGTTTTTGTTAGCTTGTGCTTTCGTCTATAGAAATTGTCAGCCATGCATAATGGCTCAGCCTTTGATGTAAATTAATTCTATCCATTGACATCTAATACGATAACCGTTGTATAACTGTATTTGTTGTCATCAAAAGAATGGCTAAAGTTAAACTAGTTTTATCAATAAAAATTAACAGCCGTGTTCCAGGGGTATTAGGCAAAGAGCTATTGGCTATATATCCTATATATTTGTGGTTAAAAATAACCAAGTACCGAAAATATTTGAGCATTTTTATTAACATTTTGGGGAGCAAATTATGGTTTCGCTCCCTCACTTTTTCACTTGGGGGCGAGGCCTCCCTTGCCCCCGGGATTTGCGCCACTGACCTTCACCAACAAATCAGACAGCTGATTTGTGTACCGGTCGGATACGCGCGTAAGTCTACTACGCAAACGTGTGAATCCACGTCGTGCGTACAGTGTGTGTGTGCTTCATTGTTTAACCTCCAAAATGACGTCGAGTGACGTCAATACATAATGTCTAAAGCTCCAACTTCGTAATACTAATTTATTTTTTCCAGACTTCCAGTAGTTTGTACAAATCCAACCACTTTCAAATAATAATAGCCATTAATTATGACTTGCTTCCAACATTCCAATGGTTTCTACCGACACTGTATTGAGTATGACTGAAAGCTCAATGAATCTTACTCTCGACATTAAACATTTCTATTCAATTGCTTCTTCCGTACTCCCCTATTCATTTTTGCTTGTTTGGTGACTCGTTCTATATATATTTATATATATAATTATGAATTTGAATCAAATTATAAATTTGAATTTGAAGAATAAAGTTGTTATTTTTGAGTGATGAACGCCCCTGCAGATACAGTCTCTTCTATTGTTACAATAATATTCGTCACTTTATATATATATATATATATATATATAGATATATATATATATATATATATATATATATATAAAATTATGAATTTGAATTTGAAGAATAAAGTTGTTATTTTTAAGTGATGAACACCCCTGTAGATACAGTCTCCTCTATTGTTACAATAATATTCGTCACTTCGTGAAGGTGTTGGGTTTTGCTTTGAAATTAAAATTTGCCGGCACAAAGTCACAAAAGTTCTTTTTCTAGTTTTTCCTTTTGATCACATAGATTTTGTCAATCCTGTCCTTGGTGGAATGTTCTTTTGTTGTAAAGTTATAGTTCCATCATTTGATTTCACTTTGGGGGGGGGGGGGGGGTGAGTCCTATATTCTCTGTACGGTGGTATAATCCAAGGTAATTTTCCCCTCTTCTGGTAACGGTTCACTAGACTACCGTCTCAACTATTTTTGCATGAAAATGGCTATTTTCAGAATTTTCGAGTTACATCCAATTGGAACAGCTATTGTAACTTATTGATTTTTTTTTTTTTTACAACGGCTCCCGAAAAAATTAGGGTACCACAAACATAAAACGTCCCATTTTCAGAAAAATTTCAAGAAATGTTCAAGGCGCCACCCCTTTATTTCAATTAAAGGTGTACCCCCTCCCAACTTCCTCCCCCACATCTCTCCTCACCTCTCTTCACTCCATTTTCCACCCCTCAGTGTTTAAAAGCTCAGAACGATATATTTTCATCATTGCTTCAGCTTCATTTGTCTTAAAGCAACATTGAAATGCCTGTTGAATTTTGTTGCTAATAATTTTGTCAAGAATTATCTGAAAGTCTGTACAAGATATGAAACAAGTGGCATTAAAGAGAGTTTGGGAACAATTCGTGGGTGACCCAGTTACTGGCTAATTTTAGTTCACGTGGGAGAGTGGGTTGAGATAATTTTGTATTGTTTCATGGAGAGATTTTATTTATTAGTCAATTAGCTAAAATATAACAGAAGGCTTGAACTTTATATCATGGTACTTCTAACATGATCTTAGGACACCTCAGAAAAGTTAGGGACACCTCAGTAAAGTTAGGGAAACCAGTCAGTAAAGTTAGAACACCTCGTTAAAGTCAAAGTAATATTTACTGAGTATGCTCCCGGCGAGTATAAATGTAAAGCCATCAGAAGTTGTGGGTGTAATCATTCTCTCCGGAGAATTGTATATGTCTGATTGAAAGAACATGAGGGAATGAACAATCGAGTATAAACGGACACTTCTTACAGGGACTCAACTAATTGTAGATTACGTTGAAGACTCCTGACCATCACCGTAGTTGTAAAACAATGAATACGGACTTAAACTCAATTTGCAAAAAACTTTTGTATTCGGAGGAGTCCCCTTAAATGAAAAGTGAGATGATTATTTCAAATAATTTATGATTCCTTTCCGAAGGCAAAAGGAATCTATGCAACCACGCGGGCGACTGTATGTGTAAGCAAGTGAGTGTGTATGTATGTATGTGTGTTTGTGACGCTTGACTTGTAAACATGATATCTCGAGATAGCAATGATAGATAATTTCATACTTAATATAAAGAATTGTTTTATTAAGAGTAAGACACCTATTGTCTTTGATAAAGGGCAAAGCTCATGTGAGGTCACCAGAGGTCAAAAACCGAAAACCTTGTAAACACTATATCTCTAGGTAGGAAGCATGGATGCTTTTCATACTTGGCATGTGAATTGATTTTGGTAAAGGTCAAAGGTTAACTGAGGTCACCGGAGGTGAAAATACGAAATTCTTAAAAACTGCTTGTAAACACACGATACCTCAAGATAGCAAGTTGGACAATATTCATACTTGGTATATAACTTAATCATATTAAAAGGAAGAACCCTATTATTTTCAGTGGAGTTCAAAAGTAATTTGAGGTCACCAGAGGTCAAAAACCGAAAACCTTGAAAACACGATATTTTAAGACAGGAATGATTGATCCTTTTCATATTTGGTGTATGAATGTGTTACTTTAATAGAAAAAGAACCCTTCGGGAAGGTCATCTGGGGTCATCAGGGGTGAAACTACGAAAACCTCGTATACTTAATAGGCAGTGGACGGTGCCTCAAAATTGTGTCCAGCGTCTGGTTGCAAACGAAAAGTTAAAGTTGAATTTTGTCCCATTCCAAAGATAAAACAAGTTATAGAGAGAAACATTTAATACCCTTACAAAAAATTGTGTGGCAAAAGTTCCAATACCACACGTGAAAAACTGTGTCAAACTGTGGAAAACTATGGCGGGGTGTGAAGAGTCATGAAATTTCTGTGAATTATTGCATGACAATGTGTGTCATTAATAAACATTTGACACACGTTTCCAAAGTGTCATGCATTGACCTGCATTTCCACAGGCTGGACAAGAGGCAAGGTGTGGAAAACCAAACAACACGCTTTGACACAGGTAACGTGTGGCAAACTGGGGTAAAGTGGGTGAAATGTGGAAATGTGAGGACAGCTGTGGTGCTGAGTAAAGTAAATTCAATAATTCGATTTCTTTCACTGGCCTTGTTTGTCACACTTTACACTGTAAAAATTGATTTACACTTTTTTGTAACAGATAATAAACGCGTCTTGGCGTTTATGTAACAGAAAAACAATAAAATACATAAGCAAATTAAACGTCTAAAACGCCAACTTTAACACATTGACGCCACTTTAACGCCATCTCGTAAACACGTTTATGCGTTTATTTCATAATTACTGTAAACATCAAGTTGTTTTTCATAAAGAAAAATTAACATATATATAAATCATGTAAACGTATTTGCGGAGTGCACTTTAATTGACGTCATTATTCTTATCATGTGTTAATATTCGTTTACTCATTTACTGTGCGTATCCATTTTGTTGTTCGTTTTCTAATTCTTAAACGCCATATGCGTGTTAAAAAATGAAGACGTCTTTTTTTACAGTGTACCCTGGTTTGCCACATGTGTCAGCCTGACACAGGTTTCCCCACTTTGACCCAGATTTTAAGGTGTGAAAATCATGCAGGGAAAAGCGTGGTCTTGTGGGTCAGATTGGTTCCAATACCACATGTGTCAACACTTATTACCACACTTTTTTCCTTATGCATTTTCATATGGCCTGCCACATGAAATTATGTGTGTTTACTTTTTTTTTGTAAGGGTATTTCAAAAGCATAACTATTACAGTAATAATTCGTATTTGAATTACCTAATTATGAGCACGTGTAAAGCTGGATGCTGTGACTATAGGATGATTAGAAATACTGTATGCTGAACGAGTTATTTGATGGCGTGGTAGATTAGAGCTCGGTTTCTCATGCGGACGGTCCCGGGTAAGATTCCCTCTTGCGACATAATTTTTTTTATTTTTTGTTATTCACTTTTTGGGAGGGTTCAAAGGTCATATGAGGTCAGCAGAGGTCAAGATGTGAAAACATTGTAAACAATGAAAAAGTCAAGCAGTGTAAATTTAAAGCATGAAACGAGCAGGGAGTTATGAACCGAGTCAGTGTAACAAATCATTCCCTTTCATCAGCGAATCACTAAGCCTTTGGGCTTTCTGGTTAAGAATTGAACAACTGGGTTATATTTTGATCATTGTCTCTTTGAACAATTAAAAAATGTACAACTTTCGAACAGAGTGCATTTTTGGTGAAAACAGAAGCCAGTGCCTCATAGTAACTATCTTCAGGATTCACCTGCGAAAGCGATAGGGTTATATAGAGCTTTTCCAGTGCACAAGCGATACGGTATTTGATTGGGTGAACAAAATGTCAGAGTGCAGAAATACCGTCCACGTTTTGCGAAACGATAATGATAACGATAGTTTTGTAGCTATATTCAATGACCTATATATTAGCAAGTTGAAATAGCCTTACCAAAAGGAACAGCTTGTCACAAGCGTAACAACAATTAAAGAAAGGAGATTGATTCAAAGTTCAAATCTGGACCACTCCTATATCTGAAAGTTGCCAGAATTTACGACAGGTGTGTAGTTTATTATTTTTAAAATATTTTGAGCATGAGCGTAACTAAGGGACTCTTTTAAATTGGGAGTGCTGCATCCACTTTTGCATGAATGTTTTGTGCATGTTTGCCAGAAAATAGTACATGGTTTGCACCCCCCCCCCCCCCCGCCTTACTGCATGTCTCGTACGCCTATGAATTTTGGAGTTCGTTTAGGATCCAGTGGATCAAAGCATAAAGGACGAGTTCAGGCGCGGATCCAGACATTTCGAAAAGGTGGGAGGGGGGCTGAAAGCCGCCTTGAATATTCTCCTAGATTAACATTATGCTAATTTTCGCGTATTTGTTATTGTTTTATTCTTGATGTGTAGTAAAGGGGGGATGAGCCCGAGGAAGCCCCCCCCCCCCTTGGATCCGCGCCTGGAGTTACACTTTGGGTTTTCACAGGAGACACAGATCGGTTAGTGGGGTACTGACATCACCGATATTACCAATAGAACAGATATCCTGTACTTCAATTCTCAGTACCGGCTATACGGTAAATACCGATATACTAACACTTGAATCAACTGTGTTTCAGATTGAATAACTATTTACCAATATGTGTCAGTTTTGTTGAAATAACAATTAAAATTAACGAACCTGAAAATGTAATTTCCCTCACATTACATCAAAATACAAAACAGCAAATTTGCTCGTCTAGGGGTCCAATCTTCCCAACGGGGATGGTAGTAACCCGAAGCCCCTGCAAAGGACACGGGTAGCTTAAACAATGGCGGGCGGAAAAATTTCAGAGTGCTTAGTGCAACGAAGTTTTTTGTTTATTTCGGTTGAAGAAAATTTGGGAATTTTGCATTTTTAGAAGAGAAAATGTTTAAATGTTTAAGTTTTATTGAAGAAAATTTGCAATTTTGGCTTTTTGTTAAGAATGTGCATTTCTTGAGAGTAAACTTATGTGAACCGTCGAGGCGACCTGCCGCCGTTAGGAATTACATACTTATGCATCCTTCGAGTCTCCCCGGCTACGTATAGTTAGAAATTTTCCCCGACGGGGCTTATACTCTCCCTATCTGGGGCACAGCCACCTTCCCTCTAGTTGGTATCACCCCATAATTCTGTTACTTACACATGATAAAGTCAAATAAGTAAGCTATCCTTCCTCGGTATACTTTCATCCTTGCAATTCTGCCCACACGATGATGCGTTTGTAATGGACAGAGACCAAATACTGCAACTTTTGATTCAAGGACGGAGATGGTGAGGAAAGCGAAGTGTACGGCTCTGAAGATGATCAGCTTTTACAGAAATTATTAGCATTTTCAGAGTAGGCAAATACTTCAGCAAGTGATAAAATACTATCGACCAAATATCCATATGTTATAGACTTGTTGAAGTACCCGTACTCTTTGACAATTCGTCCATAGTCATCATATTGACAATATTAAAGACAGACTGTCATCACCCCAAAGTATATTTTTAGTGTATGTATATCAAAATTCTCAGTTGGTGACTGCTCTTTGATTGACATCAAAGTTTGAAAATTTGAAAGATGCAGAGTAGCTCACATTCCACACAAGGCAGAGAGAGTACTTTTATTACATTTTATAGCCTTGTGTGCTCACCAGGACATGGCCTTAAGCAATAAAACAGGTTTATTCTTGCACAAGGAAGAGCCTCATACAGTTATGGGAGGAGCTAGAAGATGCATAGTTGGGAGAATTGGAACTGTCTGGGATCATGAAAATTCCCCTTTAAACAATTACAAGAACCTTATCAAATATAACCAATATTAAACAAACGAAAAGAAAAGAAAAAGCAAAAGAGAAATAAGACAGACGACACATCCATATCGAAACATTTGCTCAAATCGACAACGTTGAAAAAGACTTCTACTAGACCACCACATTTTCTGAAAATTATTAAGCTTCCCTACAAAGTGGCGTGGCTGAAGTTAGAGATAACCTTGCCATTTCACTGCAGTGTTTTACGATAATATCAACCCAAGGAATACTGCATTGTTTCATAGGAAAGAATCCAGGCTAAATGCAATCTGTGGGACATTTTCACTTCAAAATTATTGAGCTTGTTTTCTGCTTTAAATGGACTTGAAGCAAGCAAGGATGGTATCTCCTCCTCATATAGATGAACAGTATTTTGTTTCCTTTGTCTTTAAGCTCTATTGTTTCCACTTACATATTCTGGCCGTCAGATAGCCTACATGTAACGACGACATACCTAACAAAGCATTTAATCAAAAGAAAATATTTAGAGCAGGGGTCAGCAAACTAGGGGTCGCGACCCTTTTGAAGGTCGCGAAAATATTTCGGAGGGTCGCGAAAAGGATTCAGGAGCGAAAAATAATTGTCAAATTTCTCATTAAAAATAAGCAATGGGAGTGATTCTAATCTAAGAACCAGTCATGTGCTTTATTAACACTGCATAACCAAGTAAATTCAAACTCCTTCCACCGACCCGTCAATTTCAGAGCCACCAAGACTTCGGAGTCGAAACTTGGGGCCACCAAGCAAAAAGTTTGGAGACCCAAAATTGAACACAAAATTCACACAGTGCTCATAAATGGAGTTCTCATATAAATGTAAGTATTACAAAGTTCCTTACCAGACATGATTAATGTTACATTGTTTACGCACATATGTGACTCTGATCTGTTGTTCCACTGCATCGTGAATGTTAACTAGCCTGGAGAATGCTGTTCGTTATGTTAATGCCATAACGTGACGGTTAACATTTAAGTGAAACCCTCTCTTACGCTTACAAAACGAATAAACGAATAAAATCAGTAACACACTCTAAAAAATATCTGGTGAAATTTTCACCAGATTCCGTGTTCATATGCCACCCACACAATCCTGGTTAATTTAACCAGGTATTGTTATTCGACTTAACGAAAAAACTGGTTAAAAACTAGAATAGTAACCAGGTATTTGGTTAATTTCACCTGTGTATTTGTTCTCATGACCATTATTTCCTGGTGAAATAAATTACCAGGATTGTGTAGGTGGCATATAAACACGGACTGGTGAAATTTCCCTGTGATCTCGACATAGGCGTACGAGTCCAAGTTGATTTTGGAGGGAGGGGGGCTGTAACGACTTGCCCGAAAAATATAACCAAAAATTCCAGAGCGCTCCACGCACTTTCGACATGTTAATGTACATATCATATAGGCATGCATCGGTTATCACACGGCATGCCAATTACATACAATAGCCTAATTTGCCATGTTACTACCTTCCATATTGGTTTTAATTTTTGCGGAAGTCGTTACAATAATGATGATAATCATCAGTGGCGTAGCCAGGATTTCTCTCATGGGGGTGAGGGGCAGGCATTATGTTGTGTGATCGCCGGCGTGGGGGAGGGGTTTAAGGGGAGGGTAGACCCCTCCCCTTTGAAAATTTTTGAAGCATTAGGTGTCCTTACATGCAATCTGGGGCCACATATGCTCCCTTTGAAGTAAAATTTGTGTTAAAACATTTACGTATTTTAGGTACTAAAAAAATCAGCATCACCCCCTGCTCTTTGAAAATGTTTGAAAAATTAGATGTCCTCACACATGCAATCTGGTGCCACTTATGCTAACTTCGAAGTAGAATTTGTTGCTAAACATTTCCGTATTTTATGTAGAAAAAATCGGCACCAGTGAGGGCGGGACATGGTCCAATGGCCTCTCAAATACACCACTGATAATCATACTATAAGTTTAACCATTAAAAAAGACACTGGTGAAATAATGCAGAAATATACAGGTGCTGGTGCAAAATCAGAACTACCTTAATTGCCAAGGAAGTTTTTTAAACTATTGATTACCTTTAGCTACATCATTGCATTGTTTTTCTTTCAGTAGGTGCCCGAAAAATTCTCAGCATATTGCCCGAATTTTCACAAACAAATGTGGTTAGGGGCTGCAGCCCCCAGCCCCCACCCCCGCCTCCTACGCCTATGGAATCTCGACAGAGTGAAACTTTATTGTTTTAAGAAATTACAACAACGCAATAGCTGAAAATACCATCTTGAATTAATTTTGCCAGTAAATTACTCAAAGTGTATTAACGTTCAGTATTATATGTTGCAATGGCGGTATGTTTCAGAAGTACTGGGAAGAGCTAGAAAGAGTACGTAAGTCTGCGAACGATACATAGGCTCAAACCTTTCTTCTCTCTCATCGATTTATGAGGAGTGTGCTAAAAAAATTAGGCAGCATATTAAAAGATGGTTCTCACCCTTTCTAGAGCCTTATCGTGTTTAATAGATCCGATATTAGGTTACATGGTCTCCATACAATAAGAACGAGTAGATTCCGTTCTTCATTCTTTCATGAAGAAATTCAATTCGGTTGCCAAGCGCATTAGCGTATTGGACTTTGTTGCCCGAATCTCGCAGTCTTTTTAGAAAGATTTTGCCCAAATTTATACAAATCTTGCTTAAGTTTGGAATTTTCCAAAATCTATGGGAAACAACTCCCCTTTGTCCCTCTGCCTCACACACCTATGGCCACATGCCCTAATCACAATGCATCTGTCAGCTGCTATCTTTCTGCTTTTATTCTTCGGTTTCTGAGTTTACATTTCTCAGTTTTTTATTTCTTTTTATTACTCGTTCAACTTCATTTTAAGCTCTTATTGTTTATTCTTTATCTGCCTTTTGTTTTCTGGTCCTTATTGTGGTTGGTTTATTTCCTTATCTGACTGTAACTCTTCTGCTTTACCCCTTCATTGCTTCCAAGTGCTTTTAAATTAAATGTTTTGTTTATTTTATTGTATCACAAGTATTATTTACAGTAATTTTGTTTTGTACTTTTGTTCACTTTTGTTTGTGTGTGCTATGAATGTATTCTTCTTCTATTTTTTCACTGTCTGGCTTTGATATTTAAATTGTCCTAGTAGGAAAAAGATTCAATTTCCGTTTTCAAAATGGACAATAAAGCAAATATCTATCTTTGAAACCTCACACGTTTCTCGTTATCAAGTTGACATGCCCGTTGTCCCGTACGGACACTAAAAGTCCCCCTCCCCAGTTACACTATACAGATATCCACACTAAAAATGCACTTCTTTCACTTACACAGGTACTAACGAATCACCGCCAAATTCTTTATGTTAACAGGACATAAGTCGCATGTCAACTGGATTTTTCCTAATGTATGGAACGTGTTGCTTTATAATCAAGTAAAAGGTCATGCCTGCAGTATATATTCCCAACCGTGTGAGGGTAACTAGGTGGATTAAAATTGTATTGATAAAAATCAATGCAGGTATTTTGTTTCCCTCACGACGTTGTGCGCACGGCACAAAAACAAATTACCGATTCTCTTTTTTTTTTTCTACTTTTTCTTCTTTAAATTTCTCAAAGAATAAGGCAAATAAAACTAAATGTAAATTCAGAGGAAGAAATTAGGTTAATCATCTTATAGTTAAGTTATCTTTCATCGTTTTATTGCAAATTGAGGACAGAATAAACTTTGTCGTTCAGTATTATGTCTAACAAATTTTCCCTTGGTTTGATTCTGTTGTGACAACTAAAGCATAGAGCTGTTACGAGGTATTGCACTATGATGAGGGATCCTATCTGCACGACGTGTGGAATTAATTATAATCTACCCATTGTCTGAGGGAACAAAAAAACCATTGTCCTATTCATAACAGTATAAGTTACCGACAGTGACCCTATCGATTCTTTTCCAAGTTCCTGGTAGTACTTGGTCCATTGTTGGCAAGGACGAAGGGTACTCTCAGTAATAATCCAACTACGGTAACCGCCAAATAAACGATCAAATGTGATTACCATGGAAATTAATCTTATGGGTAGGTAAACTTTATAGTCATATATTTACATCTTAACGACAGATAACATTGACACATTAACACATTTATCAGTGAACGAGAAGCACCACATCTGATCTACAAGTTCAAGTCTGGAGTCAACATCCTAGTTCTTTAATTGGATTAATTTATCACCGCAGTAAAACTTATATTGTTGAGTACACATCAAGGTAAGCTTATCAAATCATTGCAGGTTGACAATTTTGTCCCCCATTTTTTCTTTTTTTTTCTATTACCGGTACATGTTTAATTTATTCCTCGTTGTATTATCAACGACTAAATTCTTCTTGAATAGGGCTAATTGCTAAACACATGTGTCTTTTTTAGAAAATTGAAAGAGTAATGGAATATAGTTGTTAGATTTTTTAACTTACTTTGTTGTACAGGGATTTGAAACTTTAATCGTATTGTAGAAAAAGCATGTCTCCTAAAAAAATGATTTTTAATAAAGTATTCAAAGTGGATAAGAGACGGCTCATTTTTGTCATATGCATTGCAGCGAATGACTTTCATTTTAATTTCAGGTAAGTCCGTCCCTACCTAAAAAAGCGAATGAAGGACGTGTGGACAAAAGTCATTTCTCAGTAACTTTCAAGTAAAATAGTACGTTTAGTATGCCAAAAGTTAAGGCATGCATTTGCATGCATGTGATCACTTTAAAAGGAGTTTTCGATTCTGATACTGCATTTGATTAGTGATGTCCCCAGCAGAAAACAGCGATTTCATCCCCCCCCCCTGTCTTGTACCCCCACCCATCCAAATGGCATTAATTGTTTTATAAAAACATATCAGAGAATATCACAACATAGCTTTAGAAGGTCAACTAATTCCAGCTCGCGGGTCATGGTAATCCATAATTAATAGAAACTTTGAAATTAATAACGGTCAGTTACGTTACAAACTAAATATTCTCTTGATATTAATCTGCAATCCTTGATTGCTGTTGCCATAGTTACGTACTGGGCAGTCCTAAACAATTCAAGGTTGAAAAATAGGTTTACAAATGATGAAAGAGAAAAACAAAATAGTTATCGAGCTTTTTGAACTTTGAGACTCTTATATCACTGTCTCTATCGAGATGAATGACCAATCGCAATAAGTACTGAATCTTTAATCTCATGGATTCAGAAATAAGTCTTATATCTTATTGTTTTGAAATCTTTAATTCAATCTGGATTAGTCACTGATTCAGGAGTACCCGACTAAGGGGGGGGGGGTGCAGCAACTCTAAGCCTCGACCAACAGACAAAGGCGAAGGGTTTGCCAGAAGGTTGGTGAAAGTAAAATTGTGGCCTCGCTTTTGGGTATTTTAAAATTTGGGAATTTTATCACAGAAAGATTGAAAATTTGGGGGTTTGGGGAGAAAAATCGAAGTTTGGGTCTTCATTAAAGAATACTTGAAATTTTTTTTTTTAAGAAAGAATTTGTCCTCCTTGAGAGCAATGTTAAACAAATCGTGGGGGCGTGCATACTTTATCATACCCACTGAGGCTCGACTAGTCCTCGACGAAACTAGAAAATTTCCCCGGCGGGGGCCTGCCTCTACCTGGCCCCACCCTTGCAATGATTACACTCTCTGCAATTTATTTTTCAATCTAACAAATTAAGTGATAAACACTCCTTCTTGCTACAAGTTTACTTTTGATAGAAAATTTGAGTTACTTCGGCTTCTATAGTATCGAGAGAACGACACATATAGTCTACCGTAGAAATGATTAACGCGTTCCACCAGAATGCTGTGGAAGTATTACCACCAGAAATATATCAAAATGTCATTTGAATCTGTACGACCCTTCATTTTATTTAGTGAAGAAAAAAACTTTTACGGCAGTGACGAGATGGCGTCATTGACTGAGTCTTCCAAACGTTATAGCGGTGTTTGACATTGTTACTATCTTGAAAGGCTAGTCCTAACTGATCGAATCTTGTTATTGTGTCCCCACTCTTGTATGGCAATTGTCTGTTAATTGATTGTTTTTACACAAAGTGATTTTACCACTCTATTTGATTTCGTCAAACTACCTGTGCACTGAAAACTTTCCTACTCATTACTGTTGGAGCCTACATAGTATACAACCAGTCTTTATTGTGAATGCAAATCCAATCACAAAATAAGTCTGTATACACACGCTGATTGTTCAGCAATATTGATTGCAACGTACCTTACGTCCAACTATGTCATGAACTTAGGCTATTGTTGCCCGTTACAGCTCCGATCGAGTGGTCGTATGTATTGTGACTGCATACAGCAAGCGGAACAGAATGTGCAACGGTGCATGAGAGCTTGCTAAAGAAATGAATGATTAACATTGTAACTAATGCTGTGGGATTACATAAGCTCTAAGTTCATGACTGCTTGAGAAAGTTGAAGGTTGCGTGTGTTATTTCACGTTAAGCTTAAGCATATCTGGGTTATCGTGAAATTAATTTTGTACAATCGTGAGATACCCAAAACTATAAAAATCTCTTCTGTTTTTGATGATGTAAAAGTACGATGAAAACTCTCACCCCACAGTCAAGCACCATGTGAATTTTGCTTGCTTTGAGAATTCAAAGAACCAAGCTTCCATAATAAGAATACCTTGTAGGGTGTCAGTGCTTCTTTGAAAAGTAGTTGAAATAAATCGCCCGGAAGTTCAGGGTTGTCAAAGTGAGAAGGGGTCAAACTTCTATTGCAAGGTCACGAAAAAATGAAGACAGTAGACGTAATAGAGCCAAGTTTATAGGAGTAACACGACATTTCATTTACGTACCCTGAGGATAACGTTGGAAGACGTCATTGGCCGGCGTCAACAGGAGGTGAACGGGCCATATGCCCCCTCACTTTTTAAAGTGGAGGGAATTGTCCCCCTCACTTTTCCCAGAACCCTAACACAAATAGTTGGCACTTTTTTTATTCCATATCTTGCAATATATCTGATTCAATAAAAGGGTTTAGTATTCTCCCTTGAAATAGTTCCGGTCAAAGATCATGCCCCCCTCTAGTGCTCACTCACACACTTTTGAGAAGTTGATGACGCTTGGTCACAGCAGTTTGGCAAAAAGTAATCATCGTGGTATATTAAAACATACAGTGCATTTTATTAGTTCGTGGCACTAGTACTTTCCGAAAATGCTGTCATCCGAGATGTATGGATAATGAAATTCACCATAAACCGTTTCAACATTTGATGTGTTCTTATCTCTGCTGATATCATGTAGCTAATGTTTACATTCTGTCTTGCTCTTTTTCCTTTTTTCAGACAACCCGCTGTAATGGAAATGCATCGAGGAATTTTTCAACTCTTTTTCTCTGTATTGTTGTTTGCTGCCCTCTTTTCGAGAAGTTTGTCTTCTGTAACTGACGTCGTCACAATCATAGAAACAGAACTCATGGAAACCGACTCTACGGACTCTACGGTCTCTCCGTCGCTGGAAGCCCAGACGGGATTGACTGGAGGACAAGTGGCGGGTATCGTAGTCGGGTCTGCAGCAGCAGCGACAGTTGTCGCTGGAGGTACCGCTGCTGGTGTAATTTTTTTCTTGAAATCAGGCAGCGCAGTAGCACCTGTCGCAGCGTAAAGAGCTGAAATACCCGGATGAAGACTGGCACAGAACTCAGAAAACGCAAGACGTCTTAATGTTGATAGGAACGCTTTACAAAAAAAATTTCCATTCGTTTAAATCGTTATGTATGTAAAATACGGAACTACGATAATGGGCATGAGATTTCAGGCTATACCGTAGGTGCTGGTGGAACATATACACAGTGTACACGCCGATTATGGGATGTACGAATATTGTGTAACTTATCTTGTCAGCCATGGCCAATGGCAGCAATGAAAAATGATTACCAACCGTTGTTTCTCACCGACCGATATAGCCAGTGTGCATTGATTATTTATATAGTAATATTAATTTTGTCTGCTGCCATCATATTTACCTGTTAAGAATATATCACAGGTGTGGAACAGTGTGGTGAAGATTCTAACTGGTGAGGAAATCCGAGGATCACTGGCCGGGAGGTATAGCCGTAATATCAGAGGTTGTAATTTTGTGTACAAACTGAGATTTGATGCAATAAACTGAAGGGGGATTTTCATGTGTTTTTTGCATGACGTAAAATTCCACGTCACTCTCCGAGGAATGTATTTCTATCACACTGTTTGAAAATCCTACATTAGCCTTTTTTTCGATTGTTTCACCTGTGATATGCAATGTTTGTATTGAGGTAATCTTAAAATAAGGATGGGTTTGATAGGTTCAATTGACGTTTCTTACTATGGTTAGGGCGACTGTTTTTCCATTTAAGGTACAAACTTCTCTTTTCAAAGAATATTATTCAGAATTTCTTTATGTTCTCAAGCACTTTGGGTTTTTCCCGATATATTGTAATATAAAAACACGACATAGGAACGTTGGGCTGTGACATACCATGGAGCGTCCGTGGACGTGGTTGCGGTTTATTATATTGCAGCAGTTTCCTTAGCTGTTTCAAATATAGGTGAAGGGCTCATACTTGGAGAACCCCCCCCCCCATGGATTTATCATAAGGGCTTCATAAGTTCATAGAGGTACCGCGACAAAATGAGGGCGTAGTCTTCCGAGGATGAGACTTATTCCCTTTAGTAAGCCCTACCGTCTCCATGGCTACGGAATCACAAGATAGATGCAGAGAAGTAAGACAGAATCTGTTCAGTTAACTGATGTCATGTTCAGTGGGTAGGGGTGTCGGTTCATAACGGAAACTTCGTGACGTTTTTTAAGCATGTATTCGGTAGACAGATACCGTAGACATCAAAGGTGGTGTTTTTAGAACATAGGCATTACTGTGGTATGAATATTGAACACTAATTTAGAATATCCCCATGTCAATATAGGTTGTGTAGGGAGGGCTTTGCATACGTGTAGGTCAATAGCATCACGGTGTAAATCATTCATAGGCATAAACCCGCCTCCAGGAATTGTGGTAATATTGAATGTAAGAAAACTCACAAAAAATGTTTGATTGTACATATGTAAATAAATTAAAGGCCTATTAACAAAATTTTAAATGCACATACATTTTTCTTTTTTATGTTATGGTAGTAACTATTAACCTGAGTTTAGCCTTAATAACCTAATGCGGGATAATTCGGAAAGATAGAAAAGCGGGGGGGGGGGGGGTTAAGATTGCCTTGAATTTCTTTCGCAGAGGACATATGGAGGCAACTCCAAAGATAGTTTAGGTGTGATGTTGGGGGCCCTAGCGTGGCATTAGTAATATCTGTCTAGTATATGATGTATGGGTATCCACTACCATCATCAAACTCCTGTCGACATGGACTGACGAAAAAATACAGAGGGCAAGGGGAGTCCCCCACCTCCTAAACTGAACAGGGATGGGCGAGAGAGGAGAACGATGGAGCTGTGCAACATGAAAGAAGGACAGTTGCAGGCGTATCACCGAGGCTGGACACGGTGGGCGTTTTGGGTTTATCTTTTCAACGAACAGTGCAGGCGTGGATTCAGAGGAGAATGGGGGGGGCATTCCAGCTGCAGAGTCTGATACCCACCCCCCCCCCCCGGCAGAAATCTTTACACCTATTGTACGTTCGGTAAAATATAGTTAAAAAAATACTCTCGTAGTAAGTAAACCTGAACCAGTTGGTTCTGATATAGCAAAATTTGTCTCCATATCCAGAGCCCAGTCTTCGGCACATCAGTCGCGAATCTTCCTCACTTTGGACATGTCAACTTCTAGCCTATAACATATATGAAATCTCAACAGTAAGATGTAACGTCACGCACAGGCCCCTGGAATGATTCCTGCTAGTATGGGAGTTCGCCTAGCTTAGCAAAACAATCCTTGGTAAACAGGTAAATCACGCTCTTTCTGACGGTGACACGCCTCTTTATGTCACATACAACCGACACTTCCACAGGCGTACGGGATCATTTCCTAGTGGGCCGAGCAATCCTTGCCTGACAAAAACAAGAAAATCGTCATATTTGTATCCAATAATTTGCCCGATCAATTGGTTTTTGCAAAATTCTAGGAGGCCTACCCACTGACCAGGACCGTATAACCTACGGGGCGCAGGGAGGGGACAACTGCCCCTGAAATTTCCAAACCGTAAATAGAAGTTGGCCTACTTGAG
Source organism: Holothuria leucospilota (assembly GCA_029531755.1). Taxonomy (NCBI): domain Eukaryota; kingdom Metazoa; phylum Echinodermata; class Holothuroidea; order Aspidochirotida; family Holothuriidae; genus Holothuria; species Holothuria leucospilota. Next base: position 11,622,160 of record CM055979.1, read on the forward strand.
AAAAACATGCTGAATTGTTGAAAATGTCACTGTCCAAATTATGATTTCAAGGCTTCTAAAACCTTGAAAATCGCATATAAGGGTTCCAAGGAGTTACTCTATACGTGAATTTTACAACTCAGTGAGAAATATATTGTATCATGATTCCCAAGAGCCATTCATGAAATAGGATACTCTGGTACACAAACTCAGTTCAGGATGACTGCATATTCCCTTTTAATCAAATCTAACTTTTCTCTCTGGAATCTAGATTTGTTTCTAAAGCATGAAATCTAAAACACGGAATGTTTGGATGCAACTTTAATCTCTAAAATGTGTCATTTCCCCCACGGAGACATTTCGAGAGAACGTTTTTTTCAGTGCAAGGCCTACGCTATGGCTACGCACCAACCGATCGTGGCTCCCCACTGGTGTACTAAGTGCGCCAGGGAGGGACCAGCCTTGTAGGGGTGCCATGCAGGCCACAGCCCAAATAATTCAGTAAATAATTCAAAGTTCAGACCATATTACAGTATCAGTCCAAAAGTGTACCCGGGCCAAAGATAAGATCATTTTTGATCTAGAAAAACGCAGAACAAGAAAACTTTCTCAAAGAGTAGACTGAGGTGTCATCCCTCCCTTTAGGCAACATCTTCTTCAATTACACGCTACCAAAAATAGAAAAAATACTTAATAATGAGGGTTTCTTAACATATACCGGGTAATCAATTCAGCGGTTTAGGAAGCTTTACCAAAGATAGTACCACTTTTGCATCCAAGCCACCTCACATGGACACAAAATTCTCCAGAGTATAGGGTGTCGTCCCCTTCTCTTAGACAACACCTTTTGCCTTGCGCTTAGCCAAAAAATAAGGAGATTATTACTAAATTATGACAATTTGTAAAGAATGGCATAATCAATTCAAAGCTTTGCCAACCATAGGACAATTTTGCACCTATGCCACGCAGGTCGTACATTTACCCCTCCCCCTCAGCACCTTCCCCAGGGTGGCACCCATGTACAGGTGAAAAAGGGAGGGTCCGCCACTGTGTTAACTCTCTGTATGCACGTCACTTGGTGCTCCGCTTAGATAGTGTCATGAACTGCGCCGTAGGAATTTCGCCTAGGCTACGGCACTGCTGATTCGTATGCCTACGCCAAGCAATGTTCCCGCAGAAGCGGTAGAGAAGGAGTGAACGGGATGTACTCTCCACCAAGATTTGACAAAACAAAGGTATCCTCTGAAATCCGAAAAGAATGGTTCTTTTAAAACATGAAGATAAAGGCGGGAGAAATTATAAGGAGAAAACTTACACAATAAAATGAACATTACCAGGACCCCTTTTAACACAGTAATTTGGACCATTGCCCTCAGTACCCTACATGGTCCCACCCTTAATGATTTTGACCCACAGAGGATTCCTTGATGTTATGTTACATTGTTGTAACACAAACCTTATAGCGGTTTTACTTTTTCATAGAGTACAACTCAGGCCCGTAGCCAGACAAGGTACTGGAGGGGGGCCAGAATTTTCCAGGGGCGCGAAAATTTTTTCGGGGGGGGGGCAAATGTGTACAAATGTATTAAGTCAATGGTCTCTCTAGGGGGACGAAAAAATTTCAGGGGGCTTCGCCCTCCTAGCCCCCCTTGACTACGGGCCTGGTACAAGTATCCATGTCGGTGATCAACCGCCCGGACGGTTTATCTGTTTCTCCTCTCAAGGGTACATTGTTCGAAAGGACTCTAAAAGCTTTGGCAGTATGCGATATACAACTTTCTTCAAGGGTTCAGTTTTATACAGCTAAATAGCACACCCCTCCCCCTGCAATGACCTGTAAGCTTTAGATATACTACACAATTTTCTATGACAGTGGGGAATACATCCATAATTGCATTGACGTGATTATACGAAAGGTAAGCGAATCGACATTCGATTCGGCATACATTTCATCAGGCAGCTGGAATGGAGCGATACAGTGCATGTTATCCCTGATATAATTCATCAGTTGCGTTTATCTATGTTTTGATTTGATTTGATTTACTTACACACTGAAACATACAAAAGACACAAGGTATAGGGATAAAACAGAAAAGTCTGAACAGCCGACTTATTTTCACAGCGGTTCCTGCAAAAATACAAAAACGGTAAAACAGCACAAAAGAAACACCGAGACGAAAAAAAAGCAGAAAGCTGAAAAAGACTCCAAAGTAGATGAATCATTGAATTCCTCCCTTAAAAGTGAATCAAAAAATTACTTTCTCAATTTCTATTTAAGAACATTAATGCTAGAGATAACTTGAAGCTCAATCGGGAGAAAATTCCATAAGACAGTTACTAGGTGTGAAATAAAAGTTAGACTGAACATGGCTATAGAGCTGCAATAATGAATTCGGATAGAATGCTCGCTTCTTCTGTATGGTGCTATGATTGTGCAATAAACTAGACATAATCAAATTGGAAACGTAATTTAGAGCTGAGTTATTAATTATTTTAAAAATGTGAGTCAATTTTAAGTAGTGGATCCTGCATTTTGTAGAAGGAGCTTTTTGCCACATGCATTGCAAATCATTGGGACCCTGAATTTCCTGAAAGCCCCAGCGGTAATGAAATTCAGACTTCCCGTCTGAAGCTTTGGAAAGCGAATCTTTGTTCTGAATGTCACCACAGTGGCACTTTCAGGAGGCTGCATTCCCGCCCACTCAAAAAAAAGAAAAAAAAATCGTACATCTGTCTTTACACTGCATCAGCTAATTAAAGGCCCTATCTCGCCCAAAACTTATTGAAATATGGTCATATCTCTAAATACAATTGGCAACTGCACTTTGCAAGGCATTAGTTCTAACAACAGCTTCCCTCTGGTTGGTCAAGGAAGTCACCGTCAGTTATGTTCCCAATTGCTCGCACACAGTAGGTGGGTAGATAAGGCCTTGAGCAATTGTAACCCAGTGCAAGCTACTGTACAGCTGTAGCTTTTTCTGGCCAGGAAGGTGTATTAGACGGGTACTTCTTGTTTAAATTTGAGGAGGGGCAAGTTGGAAAGTTATAGTAAGGATAATTTGCTCTGTCTGGGGCCAGATTAAAGGGCCTTGAAATTAACCTATTCGAAGTGCAAAGGACAGCTAAGCAGGCTAACAGAGCAGACATGCTCAAAAAGGTAGTTAACGGACACAATATGTTCGTGAAGGTTATGACCATATTCCCAGGAGTTGAATATAAATGTGCCTTCTATTTTATCACAAACAAGGTTTTTCTTATCCCATAGGCTAAGCTTTTAATACATTCCTGCCATTCCCAGTCCTGTTTGCCTCAAGTCGAGATTCTGTGGAGTTCAAGTGAGTCAAGTGCTATTAGGTCAATAGACTAGAAAATGTGACTCAAGTCGGCGAATGGAGTAGACCATCCAAAATCTGCCTTGTAACAATGTAAATAGCCTTAAAGAACTGATTGGCGCCTACATAAATTAGTTCAATCTTTTTCAAATACACTGGTGGTGTATAATGTTTAATATATTCTAAATACTTGGCCATGGGCAATCGATGAAGTGTAGCCGCAGCTTCGAATTACCCGACCGGCGGAAGTGAATTACTCCTGCAACAATATCCCTGCATGCGTAGAATATACCTGCGTATGCAGGATTTTTTTAGCCATGGGCGTGATTTCAGTTTTGACGTAGAGTGTAGCCACCTACTGACCTAAGAAAGTGTAGAAACTTTTTTCATCCTAGGGAGGGCACCCCCAAACATAACCTCCCCCATGGACTATGCGCATGTAATATGTAAGCAGGTGGCTGCCAAGAGATAGCCTAAATATTCTGCCATGTTCGACTGTCACCTTGCTGCAAAGGTTACTGGTTAATAGGGCGTGAAAAGTCTTCAGTGAATCAGTGGTTTGTCACCATACCGTACCGCTACGTTTATAGATTTGCTACGTATGCACAATCTCAACATACTCTGTGTGTCATGCAGTCTGGAAACTCAAAAAAGTGAACTCCCTGCCGCAGTATATACTGTGGCCCCAATTTTACACGCGGGTAAATCGCACGAGTCAGTGTGCAGTGACTTTCCTATAAGAATAGCACTTGCAAATCAAGTCTATAGACTTGATTTATAGACTTGATTTGCAAGTGCTATTCTTATCCTTATCGTGCAAAAAACCTTTACGCCTTGACATATATCAATCCATATTTCTGCCCAAGGGTGCTTGCCTTTCGGTTAAAACCGACACGCATACAAGTCTGCAGCATTTCCACATATGAAGGTAACAATGAGATTTACGATGCTTGAAAACGTCCACAGTGAGTCCCGTCAGTTTAGCACATATTTGAGTTTATGACGCAGAGGCGTAGCTAGATAGGTTTGATGAGCTGGAACGAACCCCCTCCTTTCAGCCTATGAAAGCATTGTAGATGTTTTGGTACAGGGATACTTCAATTGATTTTGTCAATTTAAGGCATTAATTCCACCGAATTGCAGGACTGGAACCTGTTTTCAGAAATGAAGGCTGAACGTTCTTGAAACATATTGGGCGATAACTAAAGTTAAAAAGTGAGGGTCACTTCTGCCCGAAGACTCACAGCACCACTGTATGAGGCTGTTATAGGTGCTACAGCTGTTCAACACAACAAGATCTCATCATGTCAGGATTTTTGTTAATCAGGAAGGTTGTTTTTTTTAAATATGGAGACTTTTATCGGAAAAAGGGGGCCGAGGTGGAAAAGCCAGTCCCAGGCCATGACCATGCAAAGTATTGAAGGAGCAGAGATAGCTCCCAGTGGTACTTGCCAGGGGTGGGGGTTAAAGTTGTTTTCAGGGTGTAAGAAATATATTTACCAGTATTATGGACCGAAACAGTGATGTCTTGTCTGAAAATTTTCTAAGGCCTCATGCGACCTCATGGCTGCTTGGCTATATGTACCCACTTTTACTTCTATGGATGTACCTAGGCTTTATAATTGTTATTATCATACAAGTACTGTACTTGTTGAATAATTGCAAATTGACCTCAAAATAATTATGGAAGTTTTCATTATTTTTGAAAAAGTGGGGGACTTTTTGGAGATGCCCGGGCCCCTGCCTCCAAAAAAGTGAGGGCGGGGACGCGTCTCCGAATCCCCCGTGATCAACGCCCATGGCCTTAGATAAAGAAGATTGTAAACTGCAATATAATGTCAACTTGACGGTAACTAAGATTACTTTTTCATTCATTTTTCACATTTTTCTTACGTATGGAAGCATTTTCCAACTGTCACTTTTTTCTTTTTCTGCCGAAGCCTCTGGAATATTCTTGCATGACACTTCTTTTTCGTGGTCAGCGTAATATTGCAAGTCATTGTCCATCGAACAGATTTCCGAAAATAACCAGTGACGTATATTCTCAACCTCCCTGCATGAAGTGGGCCAAAGCAAGGCCTGTTATTGCAGTGATTTTATCTCAGTTTGGATTATTCACATGAATATTTGAAAAAAACTAGGGAAACCCGATGAAATCGATATTTTAACGTTTCAAAGATGTTTGAAAAGTAAAAACGAGAGATATTTACAAATCTTTTTCCAAAAATTTTTTTTTCGGGGGGAGTAAGTTTTGTGCACGGCTCGTAATAATTTACGTATATATAAAGCGCGCCACCGGTCACCGCCGATACATATCGATAGCATATCTGACACGAAAGAGCTTGTTTGCGCTTTCGCAGTGACGGAACCAGACAAGCTCGCTTCCCGCAATCATCTAAAAATCGTCTTTTACGTTTGGTATTCTTCACATTGTGTCGACAATTCAACCCAGAACAGCAGCCATGGCCGTTTCTCAGTGCAGACAAAACTACCACGAGGAGTCTGAAGCTGGCGTTAATAGGCAGATCAACTTGGAGCTACACGCATCCTACGTGTACCAATCTATCGTAAGTGTATAGCGTTAGGCCTCAACCTTTGTAACTAACGTTAGGGTTAGGCAATTTCGAATAACACGCGAATAACCTTACTTTCACTGATTCGGTCTTTACCCCAAAGACAGACTTAGGTGATTCTCTGCCCGGTTGCATGAAACAAACATCCCGTCTACCCCCACTTGTTATTACGAGTGATGGAGTTGCCAACTTGCTCAATGGAATTAACATCTCAAAAGCAAGTGGCCCTGACAATCTACCAAATATCTACCTAAAGACGTGTGCTCAACAACTGGCACCAGCTCTTGCATTAATTTTTACCAAATCTGTAACCTCGGGGCAACTCCCAGAGGACTGGAGAAATGCAAATGTAGTCCCCATCTTCAAAAAAGGTAATGTCCACCTGGCTGAAAATTATCGTCCAGTTTCTCTCACTTCAGTTACCTCTAAACTGCTAGAGCACATTATTTGCAAACATTTACTGGATCACTTAGATCGGAATAATATTCTTACCCACCTAAATCATGGCTTTCGGAAAGGTTTCTCTTGCGAGACTCAATTAATGGTCACCATGGATGACCTATTCAAACAGTATGACAAAAATGTACAATCTGATATTATCATACTGGATTTCTCTAAAGCCTTCGACACTGTACCACATAATAAATTGTTATATAAGCTCCAAACCTATGGTATTGATAGAAATGTGTTGAAATGGATAACATCATTCCTTACCAAACGTAAAATGCGTGTTGTCGTCGATGGTGAAAACTCGAAGTATGCTTCTGTTGAGTCAGGAGTCCCACAAGGGACAGTTTCTTGGGCCACTTCTATTCTTGTGCTACATAAATGACTTACCTGACTGCGTCTCCTCTCAAGTGAGACTATTTGCTGATGATTGCCTCCTTTATAGACCCATAAAAGACCAAAGCGATCACATTGCCCTGCAGAAAGACCTGCAAAATCTAACTTTGTGGGCAAATACATGGGTGATGAGCTTTAATCCAAAGAAATGCTACCTATTGAGGAGTCGATCTAAATCTTCTTTTTTCTATACCATTAAAGATAGCATACTTCAACAAGTTAAGAACAGCCCCTATCTGGGTGTCACCATTTCGGACGACTTGAAATGGTCAATGCATGTAAATAAAATTACCGCTAAAGCAGGTGCTATGCTAGGTCTCCTAAAAAGAAATCTTAAACACTGCCCAATGGAGTGCAAAAACTGGGATATATACCCTAGTTCGTAGCAACTTAGAGTATGCTGCCTCCATTTGGGACCCTTACCAGCAAGGGGATATAGACCGTCTGGAAAAAGTTCAACGCAGAGCTGCCAGATTCATTAGTGGTAATTACACATCCAGAGAGGAAGGCTTTATGACTGACCTTCTCAAGCAATTGGAACTTCCCCTACTAAAGAATCGTAGGAAAGTCGACAGGTTATGTTATATGTATAGAATTTTGAATAATCAGCTACCAGCTGTCCCACGTGACCACTACCTTACAGACCTGCCAGCAAAAAGAAGGGTCAAACCTAGGCAATACAAAGATTCTACCTTTTTTAACATAATTGAAAATCAGGCTAGTAATAACAATAAAGCCCTTAAATACATTAATTGTAGAACCCCGCAATATAGGTCTTCTTTCTTCCCATCGACTATACTTGACTGGAATAAGCTGACCGATGAGGAAGTTAATGCACAGACCCTGAACATTTTCAGGTGTCGTCTGACTTTTTGCTAAAGCTCCCTCTCTCTCATTCCGTTGCGTTTATGCCCTGTGGGTTTCTGCGACGTACTGATGATGATGATGATGATGATGATTCAGTCAGTCAGTGTACAAACACAGCGAATAACCATTGACTTAGTGTTACTGTTAGCGGAGGCACAAAAATCAGACATTCAATTTGCACAGTTCGACAACTTTGAAGGATGCACATAGCCTACTAAGATAGGCCTACCAAGTTGCACAGCCAGCTGCTCGACAAGTAAAAAGACTTAAACCAAACATGAACTAACGTTAGGCCTAGGGCTATGTGCATCAGGGATGTAGCTAGCCAAATTTGAGTGCTGGGTAATTGATCTGGGGAAAGCACCTCACCCCACCCCATGGAATCTACGCCATCTTTTCAGCCATTAATTTATCATTTTTCCCTAGGCCAGAGTTTACTTTAGGGAGTAAATTTAGGGCTAGGTTTAGGTCTTGGTAGGCAGATTTGTGGTGGTCGGGGAGACGTGTGTTTGCCTGGAGTGCTGGGTGGGAATATCGAGTGCTGGGTGTCACCGCCCAGCGCCGCCCACCGTAGCTACATCCCTGATGTGCATAAGCATATGATAAGAAGGCTGGGGGCACAGGCGCCCCTTAACATTGTATAGTATACCATATACTATGTAGTATATATAGACGGAAAGGTATGTCACAAATCTCCTAGCTCGAACAAACAACTTACGTTTCTGGCACAATTACTGCACTTTTCTCACCAAATTTGTCTGTGTCGAGACTTTTGATCATAAGGTTCCTCAAGGCATCCCTTTTTCCCGAATAATTTCACTTGGCATTGTCTGATGGATGAAATTTCGATGGAGTAACAGTCAGAGGATGGTAGCTGCTGATAGAGAGCATTCAGCACTTCCACACCATATAATAAAATACTCCTAAAATATTCTCTAAAGTTCTCTTAACTTTCTGAATTTCTTCCAAAATTTGTCAATTATGTTTTGATTTGATTATTACAAATCTTACAGATACATATTAGCATTAATATGCAAGATTTTTGAACACAGAAATTCGTAAAATTTGAAAACCTTTGAAAAGTGGAAGGGCTTGCATTTACTATGAGCATTTGTGGCAGTTGAAGACTGTAAAACAGTTACAGTTCAACTGTCACAAGTGCTTGTAGAAAATGCTAGCCCTTCCACTTTTCAAAAGGTTTTCAAATTTTATGAAATTTAATGTTCAAAAATTGTTCATATTGATGCTAATATATATATCTGTAAGATTTGCAATAATAAAAAGTGAACCATAATTAAACAAATTTTGGAAGAAATTTAGAAAGTTAAGAGAACTTTAGAGAATATTTTAGGAGTATTTTATTACATAGTGTGGAAGTGCTGAATGCTCTCTATCAGCAGCTACCATCCTCTGACTGTTACTCCATCGAAATTTCATCCATCAGACAATGCCAAGTGAAATTATTCGGGAAAAAGGGATGCCTTGAGGTACCTTATGATCAAAAGTCTCGACACAGACAAATTTGGCGAGAAAAGTGCAGTAATTGTGCCAGAAACGTAAGTTGTTTGTTCGAGCTAGGAGATTTGTGACATACCTTTCCGTCTATATATACTACATAGTATATGGTATACTATACAATGTTAAGGGGCGCCTGTGGCTGGGGAGGGGGGTGGGTGGGGAGGGGGCCAATGCCCTCCCAATTCGGGCAAAAAAAGTGGATCCATTCGTGCAAATGAGACAGCCAAGAAGATAAATAAGGGCCTAGGCCTATGCCCTTTTGCAATCAACACAGCGGTAGGCCTAGGCCTATCAAAATTGTGGCAGTTTGTTTTTTTTAAAGCCAACTGCATAAATTGAGCATTTTTTTGTCCATCTTCCTGTTCTGTACAGTACTGTGATCATTGCACTCCCGTACAATATCGAAGATTCGAATTTGTGCGAAGTTGTTCGAATTTCTGCAGTTTTGCTTGATTTCAAAAATCCTACCAAAATTCGACCGCAAAGGTGCGTGGAAAATTTTGTACAATTATTTGTGGGTTTTTTGGTCAGTTTTTCACCGTACAAAATCGCGCAAAATCGTTGAGAAAGTCATTTAAAAATCAAACAGTCATTCAATAAACGAATGCAAGTTTAAAATGTAAACTGTTGATCTGGAAAAGTACTGATCATTCACTTAACATTCACTTAACTTAGCATGATAAGCTTTCATACACTTCAGATGAACGGACAAAATGTGTGCATGTTGCAAACACTGGTGCACTGCTCGTTATGTATACAGTGTATGCTGTAACATAACGATTAAAGGCGAAAGATTCATTTCTATGCATTTTACAGTCTATTTTAAAGTTTGGTAAGTGGAAGTGACTACCACCGAAAAATTTTATTTTTTGGCTGGGGACCGTTTTTGACGTACCGCCATGCATGTTCATAATCCAACTGTGCTACTGTGTATTGTGCTAACATATCACCTTTCGTAACTTACTTGTTATTTATAAAAAACATGATGAAGTAATATTCATCAAGGTTAAATCTATAAGAAGGGTGCCGTCGAAACATAGATTAGATGACAACCATCAGCAAGGGTAGGCATTTGGGTCATTCCGTGTCAAATCACCCAATTTTTAAGAAAGTTGTTGCTCGACCGACTCAAAAAATTCCCAAAATATTTGTATGTGTAGACAGTCATGAAAAAAGCATATCCTGAAAATTTCAGCGAAATTCCTTCAACTTTGACCGATTTAAAATTCGTTGAAGTTTTGCAAATCGGTGGCAAAATGACATTTTGGCATTTTTGTCAATTTTGAGGGCCTGTTTTTCAACAAATACACATCCCACCACCCTGTAATGATATTAACCTAATTAGACTATCCCATAGAACAGGTTTCTGTAATATGAAGCTTTTCAAATTTGTGGAGTTATGGCTTCCTAAAATGGCCCAAATTTGCATTTTTGACTATTTTCGCCATACAATTGGTCACATTTAGGGATCAATATCTCCGTAGGTATAATACCCAGAGCCCTGTAATTTTTTGGGGTAGTTGTCTGGTACACAGAGAATACAGAATGTAATTTTCAGGAATTTCTTCGGTTGTAATTTGAAGAAATGGTACCTCAAAAATGCCATTTCGCACTGAATTGCCGCACCCGGAGCATTTTTGGAGACACAAAAATCACTGATGGAGACATGGAAAGTCATTGTATTTTTGGTTGTTTATTTGGGTTACAAAGTTCTTAAAAAACACAAAGTTTCAGAGTTCTAGGTACTTCTGTTATTTATTTATTACCATGCAAAATTGCTCCGTTGCACAAAATGGCGCATATATCAGGGTTTTCCCTGGGTTTAGAATTGAATGTCCTGGCTCTGCCGCGTCCGACGGTGGATCGTCGGCCTGGGGGAGGGGTTATAAGGGGAGGGGGTGTCCCCCTCAAAAATTTTTGAATTTTAGAAGTGTCTAAACGCAAAATTGTAGCACTTAGGGCCACCGATTTACCGCGATCACGGAAATTGTCACGGAATCGCGGAATTTAAATGTTTTCACGGAAAATCACGGAACTTCAAAAATCTCTCAGAATGCTAAAGAAGTCTGCAATCAAGAGGGCAAAATGAAAAAAAAAAGTTTAAAAATCTGTATGTAACACTGGATGGCTCTAGCGGACTACAATCTGATAGAAAACTGTTGAAATTCACCCTCTCCGATGCTTACTGTATGTGGGACCAGGTGCGAGTTGCGCATTTACTAGCCTTCGGTAGGTCTAATGTTGCTCAGTCTTGCAAAGTTTTCCCGCGATCCCGTTGCCTGTAATTGATACTGTATCATCTACTGTATGTATGGTATACTATGCATGAGTGCGTCATAACAAACTGTTGCGCACATTACTCAAGTTTCATGTTTTGCTCTGTTGTCATGTTACGTTCATGATCGAACGATCATAACGTTCTGACTGACAAGTTACACTTTCAATTGTGGAATAATTATCGGATTTAGTACCTGCATATCATTTGGAAATAATTTTATACGGATCTTTTGCTATGTAAGAAGAGAAGGGACCCACACTCAAACAATCGTAAGTCAAGTTGTTTTGGGGGTTCTTTTGTCCATTACGTATATATATGTGTAGACGTTAGGCTGGTGAATGGATTTTAGTCTGGTTAGGCTACACTGGCCTAACACACTAATCAATGCAAAACAGAAAGTCACGGATTTGTCAAATTGCTTGCACGGATTTTCACGGAATTTGAAATTGCTGTAACGGAAATTGACTCTTTTTTTCACGGAAAATCGGTGGCCCTAAGCACTTTTGAGGCAAATCAGTCAACAAAATTTCTTTTTAAGTTTCCGCCAAAATATTCACCATTGGTGCTCACAAACTCGTAATATTTTAACCTCTCCAAATGATAGCGACCATTGGCTATTGTTAGTAGTTACCACAATTTCAAATGCAGCACAGTTCAGGTACCTCAGAGAGCACACAGTACTTTTGCAAGTACGTATACAAGGTGTTGCCATGTTCCCACAGACCGGACAACCGCACAGCTGCATACAAATCGCACCGTTTCAGTTCTAACGATGATGATACATACATCTGTTAGTGTATGCAGCTACTCGAAATATGGAAACTCCGGGTGTTGTTCTTGCATAAAATAGTATAGGACACTTCCCACTTTAGATTCATTAATTTTACTTTAGCTGTGATAGGCACATGGCATGGGCGCAAATAATTGCCTCACAGGAAATAACGGAATTCAAACACGTGAAAATTCATACCTGGGTACCACCCGACCGTAAACCTTGCAACATCTAGCCTAAGTTTAGTGCATGGTATGCACATACAATTCAAGATTCCACCCATCGACCCCTTATATCTCTGGCCGGATCGATTTGTTGCAAACAATGCGTCACATTTTTCTGTATCTACAATGTGCTGTTGGTTCTCAATATCGTGAGTTCAGAAATCAGATGGGAATTATAGGGCCCCCGATTTTCCGCTTCACAAAATGGTAAATTCGGTTTTCCACTTTTCATTTTCTGTTTTTTTCCGTTTTCAACTTTCCCTTTTCCGTAGATTTCCGTTTCAGATATAAATTGCAATTATAAGTTTCCGTGATCTTCCATTAAACTCATTTCCTCTTGCAAGTGTCCCGCATGCACACCTACAAGTTACAAACCTGGTTTATAGTTATTGTTCCACCGATCATCTGTCAGATGAATCGGGAATAATATAGCATGGGTAAAATTTTATCACTCAAAGGATTACTACCACCGATTTTGGAAACTGGAAACGGGGCTAAAATACACTTCTAGTTTCTGCAAATAACTGAATAATTCCCCCAAACACACATTTCTTTAAGTTCCTGCACAAAATATCAGCACTGATACTCACAAGATTTGCAAAATTTAAAGCTCTCCAAATGATAACGATCATAGAATTGTTGCGTCAAAGTTCACACAGTATTACCTTAGAGGTGTGCATGCCACGGACAATCAATGCCGTACATCTGCATAGTCTACAAACCATACTACAGGGCAACATGCAATGACATCGCTATGTTTTTCCAAGTTCCAGTGCTAAATCATATATCATTTTTAAACACGTGCCTCGTTATCCTGCATAAATTATTCCACTTCCCACATTCCTATTCGTTAAATTTTTAATTGTCATAACATGCGCGTGCGTACACGTAAATTTCCAAAACAAGTGCGTCATAACTTCCCAAGGAAGTTTCTTGCGAAGTTGAAGTTCACCTTCGTAGTACACCAAGTACGGTGTGCGATACATAATGCAAGGACCGTGTATTGCCCGCGCTGTTACCTAGGGCGTCGGTCATGAATGAACTAAGGGAAGCGGCCCCGTGTAAATTCATGCACCCCCACCGGCAATTATCCAGGGAGTTGCGAAAGTTTTTCGATTACAGGAAGATATCGGGCTTGCGTTTCATTTGGAGAATCTTTTTAAACTGGACGTACAGTAAGTTTTGGGCAAGACAGTTTACAAAAAATATATTCATATCGATAGGGCCCCATTAGATGCGTGCACCAAGTAAATTGAGTGGAATTTTAGTGGCCTTCAAGTGCTAAGATACTGTAACGTTAGTTACGTATTTTTGCAGAGAACTGAGCAGATAGGCTACTAATACTATGTAGCACTACTACCTTAGTACAGTCCAGTACAAAACACGATACACGGAATCTTCCGACGTGATCGGTGAATGAAAACTAACAGTAAGTCATAATAGTTTCACGTTACGTAAAATATGGGAGCCTTTATACCTGTTTTCTGTTCTCGAATCTGATACGTACGTCAGAAGTGTAAAAGTCCTCAAGTGCCCTTGATTTGTGGAGAATAAATTTGTCTATGCTTGTTCTGTGCATACTTTTTTGTGGACGCGATATGAAATCCCAAATTCCGTAACTTTCCGTAAAAAATCGTCAATTCCGTTTTTTTCCGTACTTTTCCGCGATCGCGGAAAATCGGTGGCCCTAGAATTAATAATTTGGTCATATACTTTAGCGCCATTAGTACAAATTTTAAGCAAGTCCTATCATTACCTTTTGTGGCTTTGTGTCCATGTGTGTCGTAACGTGTGCATCTGTACAAAAAAAAAAACTTCCAGTTTGTTTGTGACAGCAACTTCTGTACTGTAATGTACCTCAACCACGTGTTCAAATTTCACATAAACTGCTTTCTTGTTACTCTTATGGAAAATCCACTACCTACTGTACCTTCGTGATGATGACAGTAAAAATCTTTCTAATGCATCTCCTGACTGAGATTTCACCCGCACAGTACCGTTAAAAATGTACGGTAAGGTACGGCAGAGACCGTGCACGTTCGTTCGTTGCCTGGGTGCTCTCTCTGACATGTTGTGCATACTGGTGCAGTGTACATGACTTTGGTACGTTCCACTTTTCGTGAATGGGGGGTATGTAAAATAATGGGAAAATATTTTGCTCTATTTTGCCATATATTTAGTAAACTTTGGACGTAAAAATTTTGCAAGTAGTTTGAATAGCAATAAAAAATTAGGAGCAATATAAAGATAGGAATCATTTTAGTAGGAATCATTGTAGTATGTAAGGTAGTACTAGGATAGAAGTAATAGGAAAGTTTTTTCGTGCACACAGTGCAAAATACACCTTAAAAGAATGTGTACGATTTTAAATCGATGGAGTGAATTTTGCTTTAGAAAAAGTTTTTCCAGCAAAATTACGAAGTTTTGGCGATTGATTCGAGACAAAAGAATATTTTTGTGGTTGATATAAGTGCATACCTTACAGTATGTAGACATAATGGTATTACCAAAATTTACATCTTTAGATCATGAAATCCTGTAATGTGAATTTTAGTGATTACTTGACAAGTATGAAATCGAGCAACATCGAAAGTCGAGCTATGTGCCGTATATCCATTTGGGTATGTTTATAGGACAAAGATACAGTACATAGATAATCACTGCAACTTGCAAAGCACCTCACCATCAAAACAGATTTCCACATAAACAATATCCACTGATAGAAATACGCGAATGAAGAAGAATTACATTGACCCAAAGTTACAGCTCTTGCCGCAGTTGTCTGCCACACCAGTTCTACTTGGTAGAGTAAAGTATGTATGTAAACACACATCACTATATGGTAGAACAGATTGTTTAACCATACTATGCTAATGTTAGGCTTATGCTTAGGCCTGTCTGCAACAGATCTCCACAAAACAGTAAGTGCTTTGCGTGGCCTCATCTAATCGATCATGACATATGTTGCGAACTGTGTCGCAGCTCAATATTCTTATTTTCAGTGTATTACTATTATTATTACTGTAGGCCTACCTAAGGAAAACAAATTTTGCATCCTGTACTTGAGACAGTTTCAGAAGTTGTTTTTTTTTTATATTTCACCTAAAAGTAGATTTAATTTGGGTTATTGCTACATACATGTGATTCAAGGGCTTGACACCTGTGTACAGTATGTTGAGTAGTGTATTTTGTTATTTTGTAACGGTGAATTTATATATTTATTTACTTCAAAAGTATCTCAAGTTAACCAGTTACAGAGTCTGCTGGTGTTGTCAAGAAGCTGCCTACCTGTTAGAGCTGCGGTTTTTCAGTACTGCAGTCACTTTTGCACGAGTATACAGTACCTTCATTTCCCGCACAGTCATGGTCTGTGTGTATGTTGCAAAGATGTACTGTACAGTGCTGTTGAAGTTATGTTTTCTTCACATGTACTGAAAGGTGATCTTTATTTTTTTTTCTCTCTCTCTTTACAGGCCTTCTACTTTGATCGGGATGATGTCGCTCTTCCAGGTGCCCACAAGTACTTCAAGAAGGCCTCCGAAGAGGAGCGAGAGCATGCTGAGAAGCTGATGAAGTTTCAGAATCAGCGAGGTGGCCGTGTCAAACTCCAAGACATCAAGGTAAGTACAGTACTGTAGTCTTCACTTGAACAAAATTGAATGTCATCTATCTCCATGTGGTGTTTATAGGAATGCACATAGGCATATTGTCGACCCAACTACTCGCTTGCACCCTTTGAAAGAAGATATTGGCATCCCCCTAGACCAGGAAGTTGCTAACTGCTCAGAACCCATCACAAGTATACCTAAACAGGACAGTACTCACAAAACTAACCTTCCCCATCTCATTCTCCCAGCCAACTCAATCATCAGATAGGCTATTAAATTCATTTTATCAAAGGTTTTATGTACACACATTTAGGGATAGCCCTTTTTGGGAAAAATTAATCCCGTATATAGGCCTAACATTTTGCTACTGTTCATTTCACAAACTGGTGGAATTGCAAGTACACAGCAAAATTGTGTAGCAGTTTTTACTGAACATGATTTCAGGCTGGACGGCTTCATAAACCTTAAGGACTGCTTTGCAAAATTTTGGAGGTATGAGCTATTCTGGGACTCTTCTTTGGCAGGCTAAGAGTGCTCAGTCTTCTCAAATACAAAGCTTGATTTTGAAAAGTTTGTAACTTTCTAAAATACTGGTTACTTTTATATTTTTTTCCTACTTCCAATAAAAATTCTCAGTTACACGAGTGGGTAATGCAATACTTTGGCCATGCACTTTGGTGGGTCGTTTTACACTGAGTTTCCATCCATCTCAGAAATCGGGGAATCTGTAAAACAGTAGGTGCATCATTTTAGGGAAGAGATGGCTTTCCATCTGATTGAAACCTCAGACAGTCACCAGTTCATTGTGTTTACAGACTCAGTGTTCACAGACTCACTGTCAAGACTTTTAGCACTAAAAGGCCATGAGCTAAAGCACCCCTCAGTTCTCTCCGTGAAGCATGCTCCAATTTGGTTCAACTATGAAAATCGGTTGTGCAAGCATGGGTCCCCAGTCACGTGGGCATACAAGGTAATGAAAAAGTCGATGCACTTGCTAAAGAAGCCCTACAGATGGACGTCACCAATCTCTACTTGCCTCACACTGATTACCTCCCTAAGATCAATGGCTTTGTAAAATCAAAATGGCAAGAACTGTGGGATTCCTTTCCCGAAAACAAATTGTACCGAGTTAAACCAACGGTCGGAACTGGGGGACATGGGGCCCCCAGTAAACGGAGAGATGATGTAGTTCTGACTAGGGCTCGCATCGGTCACACTTACCTTACCCATGCCTACAGTATTTACTTCAGGGGATGAGGGACCATATTGTGTCCCCTGTGATTGTGCTGTCACTGTCAGTCACATTCTCGTTGACTGTTATGAATACTCTCATATTCAACAGAAGTACTACGCTGTGCCAGACTTGAAAACTTTATTTGAGCAGACAGATCCTGCCCTTATTTTAGGCTTTCTCAAGGAAAGTAAACTATATACAGTGTTGGATTTTAAGGAATTAGCAATGGTTGTCCGAAGGGCTACCACATTGTAAAATTTGGTTGTCCTGCTCAAAATAAGGTAGTCCCAAGTGTAACCATTTTCCCAAGTTCGCAACCATGAAATTGAAGTGGCTTTCACTTTTAGACAACCACCCCCCCACCCCAACTTGAAAAAAACAAAAACAGATATTTACTATATAAGAGTGCTGCCTCTTGGCATGCATTAGTGTACATTATGGACATAGTTAATGTTATGATATTCGCATTGCGTGTTAATAAATCAAACATCTCTAAATTGAAAGCACTGGTGTTACAACATCACCACTACGAATTTATAGCTTGCACGAAGGAATTCAGCTTCTCTGTGTACAGTGCAGGCCTAGTGGCCTACTAGTTGAGTTTGTATGGGGCACATATTTTGGCTTGATAGTGCTATGCACATTTCGATAAAGTGACTGTTTGGGAAGTTGTGGTGAACGTGCATAATCACCGCACTTTGCTTCAAATCTTTTGATGCAATTTTTAAAGTTTCTTGCTTGCGCCTGCAATTCATCGAGTTTCTAAATGTAAACATCACATCACTTTCCTAAAAAGATTTGGTTGTCCCGACGGACAACATTACGCACCTGTTTTTGCAAAATCTGGTAGTCCTGCAGAATTCCTGGTTATCTCGGGCGACAGGACTACCCTTAAAATCGAACACTGTATATAGAAATTTTGACATGACTCCCGCATTTGCCTGGACCCTTTAGTGGAATTTGACCCCTCCTTTTTGTAGTTAATTGTACCCCAACATTGCACTGTTTTCTTTTCTAGGTGACACTATATAACACAATCGTGTTGGTGTGTCATAAAATCTCATCTAACTCATGTACAAAGAGTGTGAAAATGTGTGAAACTGGAAAAATGGGGCAATTTTGTGTTAGTGAAATACTGGGAACATTGTGCATAAGGCCTACTGTACTGCATGTTAGAATCCTGCAAAGAAAATACAATGAGAAGGCTGTTTAATCTTTTCAGTGAGCCAACCTTTCAAAACTGCAATTTCGAAATTCACTATAGAGGTTGTGCAGATGACGTATTTTATACAGTACCACGTGATTAATTTCTCTGGATGGCAAAACCACTCCTTATTACATTGACTTACCATGCAAGGCTGGTTTTAAAAGGACCTTTTACCTTGCTGTTGTATAATATTTTTGGCCAAAATTGTTATTTATTGCTTATCATTTGTTGCACATGCCTCCAAGAGCAGAAAAAGAAAGTTTCACCTAAAGAAATTCAACATTTGGAAAGACAACTGAAGAAATAAGCAACCAGCTGTAGTATTTGAGTAGGAGGCAGTTCTTTTTTGCTGTCCAAAATGAACGGCAAATGAACGACAAAAGCATGTGATATGATGTCAATGCATGACCTCTAAACCAGGTTGTGGTGGGGCATGTGGGGATCTCTTTCTCCTTCTGATTCTATCATAAGCCATTGCTCACAAGAAGCTTTGCTCTCAAGTGTAACATTTGACAATCTTATACTTATTCTTGTCCATTGGTCAAACCGTCAGTTCATCGCTTCGTTTGTAATGCATCTTTTTTTGTTATTCCATTTCACCTCAGAGACCCGAGAGAGATGAATGGAGCAGCCTGCTGAATGCTTTCACCGTTGCCTTGGAGTTGGAGAAGAAGGTCAACGAGAGCCTCTTGAATCTGCACTCTGTGGCAGATTCTCACAAGGATGCACAGATGTGCGACTTCATCGAGGCCAACTTCCTCACTGAACAGGTGGAGGCGATCAAGGAAATGGGTGACCATATCACCAACCTGAAGCGTGTGGGCACAGGCCTTGGGGAGTACATCTATGATAAGGAGTCCCTGAAGGAGGACAACTAAGACCATGGTTTTTCCCCGCCCGTGAACTTGCTTGAAATCTTCAGTAATTTTAAGTTGTATTTGGATGAACATTATGTCAAAATCGAACATTCCAGTCTATCTTGAAAGTAAGGACTTGTAAAAATGTTGGTACCTTCCTGCTATGTTACAAGCAGTTATGTCACCTGAGAAGTACAACATCACAGAAGTATTGACTTGACAAGTACAGTAAGAAGTGTCGGACCTCATCAAGCACGTTATTGTTCATAACAATTTTTTATATAAAACTAGCCAGACTGGCTGAAGTTGTGTACCTTTTGATATAGAAAAAAGGACCTTTTTTGTAACACATATTTAAAGAAAAGGTGGAGAGTGTCTGCCAAAAAATGATAAAAAACAATAAAAATCAAAGAGTAAAAAAGTTTTCTTTGCACATTTTTTATCACTTTGTGCTGGTCTTGTAATATGAGAATCAAGTTCAAAAAATTATTTTTGTAAGGGAGTAGTAAGACACAGGTGATGGTAAGAAAATGCTTCAGCATGTGTTTGTGTAAGTGAGGCTGATGTGAGCTTCTATCATCGTGAGGTGTCTTTTCATCTCTTTAAACGTTTGTGTGTGTGTTTGTCCACCCGCCCGCCTTTTTGTTTGTCTTTTTGTCTGTCTTACGACCTAGCGGCGGTTACATTCCATGTGTCATATCTCTTTAAATGAATTCTATTGGCAAGTGATCACAGTTATCTTTGGGTAAGGGCCTTAAGGGATGCACAAAAAATTAGGTCAAAGGTTATTTAGGGGTCATGTTGTGCCATGTTTTGTAAATCTAAAGTCGTCTCCCCTTCCTAGAAACATTGGTAGTGACAAATTTGTGTTTTAAAGAGCAATCTGCAACAAGGATAGGGCTGTGGGCTGAGGTGGACTTTGTTCTTGTCCATTGCCCTCTTAGGAAACTGACTCTCCATGTAAATTCTCATCAGTTGCACAACAAAGCCTGAGTAACTTTGTAAAGGCAAGGCCACCCTTAGATATATTTTTGGTTCAAAGTGATTCTGATGGAGATTACTGTTGAACTGAAAGGTTTACCAAGTGAGAATGGAGGAAATATGATTAACCTGTATTCAGTAAGAATTCAAGAAAGGTTCTCAAGGAGGATTTCCTTACAGACAGGTGTTACGTACAAATTTACCAACAGTACCAAAAGTGTTTACCAACCAAAGTGAAGGTCTTTAATATTGGGATGTCTGAATATATCTTGTACAAATCGACAGAATGGTTGACTGGTACAGAGTGCAGGTGTTGGAAAATATGAGGTTCATAACTCATCCACTTCGAGCTTCAGTCCCACACCCCCAACCATGGGTGTCCGCAGAAAAAAATTCAGGGGAGGGGGCGGCAAAATTTTTTATCGGGGCAAAACTTTTTTCATGGGAAATATTTTTCTCCCAGAAAAAAGTTTAGACGCTACTTCACACAGTGTTGGCAAAGGGCTATCCAGGAATTTGTCAAGGGGGGGGGGGGGGCAAAGCCCATAGACAGACTCAGCTATCCACACCACCATGGGTTGGCACCGAGCGCAAGAAAATTTTGGCACAAAATACTTCCCAGATCGCTGGAGTACTTTCATGAGGTAGTACTTTCGTGGAAAGACCGAATCATGTCAAATCTTTGACTAGATTTGGCTCATAAATGAAACGAATAGTTTCATTTTTGAACCATTTCTAGTCAATTTTGAAACAAATCTTGTCAAATATTTGACAAAATTCCGGTTCATGCCTCAATTGACTAGATGTTTTTTAGAGTGTTTGTGGTGGTGTCGAAGCCTTCACGAGGGTCTCACGTCTTCCCTCGAGAAATTTTGTACATGAACACTGGTAGGTTAGAAGCGACTTGTAACCATCTAGCAACAACGATGAATAAGTTCATTGTGCACAGAAAAATATTTTTCAATGGTATTGCTTCATTCGTACAAGTATTGTCTCAGCAATGTGATCTGCAATTTGGGAGTACTAATTAACACACAGTGCTAGTGGTGCGTAACATAGGCGGAAATTCAATGTGATGGGGGATATATTTCCCCACTACTAAGAAGGGGGGTGGCCTACACAAATATCCTCCCCAGATTTTAAAAAATATTGCAAAATAGTAGCCTACGCTCATTACAACTTTTGGTTATAAAGTTGACAACTTTTAAATGGAAAAATTTTGAAACCAATCATCGAGGTGTTCCGCTCTGCAACAAACCTGCGGTACGTAATACAAACATTAGGGCCCACGTCATTGCTCTTGGCACAGTTATTGACGGAAGAACTACAAATTTTCAGTCAGGAGTATATAACTTAGCACTGTATGTACCATAACATTCCTCGGTCGTGAAAATTACTCCTAATCAGCCTAAAACGGTTAAAATAACATTCAGCTTCCATTTAAGTTGAATACATACTGTAGGTATGGTGACCCACAAATAATCTGTTTGCCTTTCAACGAAAGCGCCCTTATAGTACTTCCGTAGCCTCACTGGTTACTAGAGAAGTAGCCAAGTCATTTTTTCTCCAGTCAAGCCAAGACCCAAGTCATCTACCTTCAAGTCTCAAGTCATTTAACTTCAAAGTCAAGTCACGAGTCATTTTCACCTGAGTCAATTCAAGTCAAGCCATTTTCGCTCGAGTAAAGTCACAAGTCATAATTTTCAAAATGGAAAATTTAGTAAGCCTATAAACTAGACTGCAGTCATAGATAGAGTCTTAATATGGAGACCAGGTGGTAGATCTTGAAAAAATATAATCCAAAGAAGTCACAAGGTTGACTTAATTTTTTGTAATATTTACGAAATATCCTCTGTCCATACTAACAAACATCCAAGCAACACCTTCTTAGAACAAGAGCAATCAATGAATCACTTAAGCTTTAAGCAATCACTCTTAGTAGCTAACAATATGTGAAAGGAAATTATTGCGTTTGTTTTACATATAATTTTCATATTTTTAAGCTAATTTTCTTAGATACAGAATGATAGATAATTCACTGAAAATAAGTAAGGTAGCTTTCTTTTCAAGAAATAATGGTCTCACAGGAAGAAGTTCAGTTACTTATTGCGCAAAAATAATTTTTACACCCAAACTTTCAAATATTCAAATGATGCGCAACATGATTAAAGGTATTTCCTTTGTATGCCATGTTGGTGCATTTTAAACGCAATATTTCCAAACTAAGTTCTTACGGAAATGGAATCGGTTTAAAAGTAAGAAGGATATTCCCCAAACACAACATCACTCAATATTTTTGAGTTATATGGGTACCCCGCATAATAATGATAACAGCATGATGTGCCAAACTTTTTCCCAAGTGGTGACAGGTTTCTGTGAACCCGTGCAGGGAGCTGGAAGACTCCCTGACCCGTGTAAAGGCACTCATTAAACTGAATGTATGCTTAAAATAGTAAAACAGCTGAAAAATGCCTGCTATTTCCCTAAAGGATTCATGGAACTTTTTTATTGAATTATAAATTAAAAGATTTCAAAAAATTTTTGAAAAGCAGTGGTGAGGATGCCATGATTCTCTCTCATCGCGCAAGGTGTGCGTGTATGATTACGATGGACCTTACGTTCGCAAACAAACATGGAAATACTTTGATGACGGGGGAGGGGGATTTTGCTGTTCATGAGGAGGGCCGGGGGAACGCTAAGGGCAGAAGGGGCCTTTTGGAAACTAATATCCTTTATCTGTTTATATACGCTGGAGCTTTAGAAGATGCTAGTAAACATTTACCACCGTCCTCTCAATAAGTGTTCACAAAGTGGAGATAAAATGAGGTCAACAAGTATAACCCCTCCTTAAAATGCACTTAAATGTTCAATTGCCAGATGCCACCAAAGTACATCTAACAATGTAAACGTTAATTTGTTTCTTGGAAGGACCCCTGACCCCTTTTCTTGGCCATTTGACTAATGAATAATCATGGCTACCAGGCTATTCCGGAACTGCAAATGTCGCAATGCCTTATACATAATATTAGATTTCACAAAAGAATGTTTGTCGTTTGCTGCCTAATCTTGATTGTCATATGCCAAGAAGTTGCGTTTTACAGCGATTAATTTTTTTTTTGTCTCAAGGACCCATTAGGTGATCACGCCTTCGACAATTGTAAGTTTCGGCTTTGCCATCACATAGTGAATCCACATTGATTAATATTCCCTTGATCCACACATACAAGGACCGTATTTAATACACCTTATTTCAAAGCCTGTAGTTTCATTTTCTTGTCACTCATATTTATAGGCATAGGGTGTTTTTTTATTACTTGTTTTATCTATATTTGTAGACATGAGGGTATAGTGGGCTTTCTCAATTCCATTCTGTGCAAGCAGCGGTGCATTGGGCAATACGCCGAAAAAGACCCCAATAGGTCATCACGCCTTCGACGAATGTAAGTTTCGGCTTTGCCATCACATAGTGAATCCCCATTGATTTGTATTCCTTTGATCCACACATACAAAGACCGTATTTGATACACTTTATTTTCAAAGTATTTCATCTTCTTGTCACTCATATTTTATAGGCATAGGGTGCTTTTTATTTTTATCTAGTAGGCTATATTTGTAGATATGAGGGTAGAGAGGTTTCTCAAATCCATTTTGTGAAAGCAGCGATGCATAGGGCAATAAGCCGAAAAAGACTGAAAAGTACTGATTTACACTAACTATACGTGCGACGTGTGCTTGTAATAAGGCGTGAGCCTTGTAAGGTATACAACATGGGTTTGAATGATTAATTCAGTTATAGTACTACATTACAGATGCTCTTTTTTACCCTAAATGGCTTTTCAGAATCGGTCTCACTCGCGGCACAACGCAATCTCGAATACATGAAGAAAAAGCTTGCATTCTGTTGTTACTTAATTTTGTGATGAAGAAATTCATGCTACACTTAGCAACAACTTTATCATTTAGTGTTGCCAAGTTAAATATGTTAGTCAAGTCGCAAGTCATTTGTCTTCAGGTCAAGTCAAATCGCAAGTCGTTTATCTTCAAGTCAAGGCAAGTCGCAAGCCAAGAAACAGTCTGACTCGAGTCCACGTCAGTGACTCCATTCAACAAAGCTGAAGTTGGACCTTTCCAAGGTAATCAAGGCACATTAGTTAGTGATCATCAGGATTAGGCTGTACATTTCCGGTTAATTCACTGTCCTAAAACCATTTTCATTAAACGAACGGTAAATGGTTAACCGAAAACGAAATCAAGTCACGATATATCGACAAAATTAACATTTCGGAAGAGCGCCGTCACTAAAATACGTTTTCACTGGTTATAGCTATACAATCGATGAAAAACTGTCCTATCCTTTTCCCTTACTTCAATTTCTACGTTGACTTTTTATCGAAAAAAAAAACTCCCAGAAGTAAAAGACACTAAGACATCACATAAGAATTAACTTGTTACTCCTTAACAATTTTCATGTAAATTACAAACGTGAAGCAGGTAGGCTACTTTTACCTAGGCTCCACACAAAGGGAACAACATGCGATTTTCTTGTTTTAAAGGGGCTGATTGAGTTGGTTCATTGATTTCGTGATTTTTGTGTCACGCCTGTTGAGTTTTACTCACATCTTAATGGCAAATGAGAGATTCTGCACATCTAACACACTACTGAAACGGTAATGACAGAGTAATTAACTATTGAAATCATTTATTGAAAATTCGTGATCGGACACTTTAAAAAAAAAATAAAACTAAGTATTAGTGTTATGCAATCCATTTTCAAAGAACCAATGAGTGAAGCTTACGAACTTGATCGACAGTCTCGTTTGCAAACAGCTGTTGTGGTCAGAGCTTTAGCTTAATATATATATATATATATATATATATATATATATATATATATATATATATATATATATATATATATGTATATATGTATATATATATATATCTATATACATATATATATATATATATATATATATATATATATATATATATATATATATTAAATCCAAATAATAAGTAAACTCTATGACATTTTCAAGATACAAATTTGTTTCGTATGGGCTTGTAGCTCACACTCTTCAGTCTTAAAATGTGATATCCTAACCGTTATACTATAACAATAACACTATTTCCAGTGTTGTTTCACAACTGTGTATTCTATATATATATATATATATATATATATATATATATATATATATATATATATATATATATATATATATATATAATATATATATATATATATATATATATATATATAATATTATATAATATATATATAATATATATATATATATATATATATATATATATATATATATATATATATATATATATATATATATACATTGTATATTTAAGAGAGGCGGTCTATCAAGGGCTTGGGCGAGCATCACAAACTACAATCTAACAAGCTTATAAAAACAACGATTCTTCACGTTTTCGGTAACTATAGGAAGTTATACATGACCATATGATGCTAATTAGAAGCAGTTTCATGTAATTATTTCCTTTGAACTTGTCACAAAATAATCGATATCAACTCAATAAGCCAGTTGGGTGTGATATACATGCATATCACAAGCGCCTGAACTAGGCTGATAACCTATGCTCAAGAAACATTTGAAGGAAGTGGGACGTGCAGGACGAAGTTGCATCTTATTACTGGTATGGTCCTTTTAAGCGTAGGAGACAAGGAGGGGAAAGTGTATGCTATTTTTCGGGTATACGTTCTCACAATTTCTGAAAGAAGTGCTCAGCGCCTTCCTCACCGTCTCCCTCCCAAAATGAAAGTGGTATCGTGAGCTTATGCTAATTAGACTTATTATTCCCTTCTAAGAACAGCCATGGAGACACCACCTCGGAGGTGGTAACTCTACGGAACAACAATGTTCCTTTGTACAGAACAGTGTAGCACTGGAACACTTCCGTTTCGAAACACCCCTATAAAAAAGTGTGACTCAGCATAGCGGTCACGTCGTTCCTTAGAATACTTACCCTATAATATTTGTTAAAGTTATTTTCCCCTGATACGAAACATAATGTTAGAAACAATTTAAGCCAATTAATCTCGTAGAACAAATTTCCTTTCAAAACCAGTACAATCACGGTGTTTGATTATCTTCTCAGCCTTATCATTGGACGATTATATATCACTTAAAATAGTCTTTCTCTTTATTTAAGATGAAATGCCGTTCTCACAGCTCCTTGTGTTCTACTCGTTTTCCACTCTTTCTGGCAGATGCAGTTTTACTACTAAGGAAAAATAAAAGTGACAAAGTAGCAATAAGTTATAAATATTTTTAAAACAACGCTTTTGTTGTATACAGTTACTTTCTATAATGCTCATCAAAGTAGTAAAGTTTCGAAGAAACGAATAAAAAAATTCGAACCCATTGACTAAATACAGTGATGGGATTACCTCACTGAGAAGGAAGCAATGAATTGATCCCACTTCTGTTGCCAGTTGTTTAACGCATCTTTCTTCTCATTTTCTGACATAGCACTGTACCTGTTTTAGAGCAGTTTTGAATTAGTTTTTGAATAAAATAATCAGCATAAAATTCCAAGTGCAGTTATTTTTGTTGCACTGTAAAACAGTGTTTAGGAATTAAACACTTTTCCAAACACTGTCTTTCTTGCCCCCACTTTGGAAAAACGTTTACACTCTAAACACGTTTAGGAATTAAACACATAATGTTTAGTGAGGAATTAAACACATAACGTCTAGAAATTAAACTTGTGTGTTTATGAATTAAACATGGTTCCAAAGTGGGGGCAAAAATTGTGTTTTATTCCTAAATACGTTTTTTAGAGTGCACCTCTCTTTTGAAGATGTGGCAAACATGTGAAATACATGTTAAGGACACTTCTTACAAGTTGGAAAGTGAGCACAGCAATGAAAATTGGATCCTCCTGTGGAAGTACTTGCAGCATGTTATAATCCACCATATTTACGGTACTGGTTGGAATATCAAAAGCGTGCTTGGTCTAGCGGTAGAGCATCCGCCTCTCACGCGGGAGGCCCGGGTTCGATTCCCAGGTCGAGTCATACCAAAGACTTTCAAAATCGAACCTTCTGCCGTTGTGCGTGATGCTCCGCATAACCAATGGAGTAAGGGAAAACAAGCCAGTAAGTCACAACTGGAAAAAAGGCCGTGGCCGGCTGGACTTGAACCAATTGGTTGGAAACTGGGCCGTTAAACCTCGTCTTACTAACTAACTAACTAACTAACTAACTAACTAACTAACTAACTAACTAACTAACTAACTAACTAACTAACTAATTAACTAACTAACTTCAAAAGCAGTCCAGCAAGTAGTCTTGTTTAAGATCGTTGTATACGAGCATATTGAACAGTTTTCAGTTTTGTCTCATTTCGAGATCGCCTTCAATATTTCGTGGAGTTACTACCACAGTTTAAGCTATACTGAGGACTGCACGTCACTCCAATAAACATAGTTTGTTCCGCCTTTAACCTATTCCTTATTTTGTTTTAACTTCTCAAAAATTCAACTTGTGTATTCAAAATACATTGAAGTGCCACCGTACCAGGCAGGCCTCGCAAATAAGCTTAGGTGCTGTACTCAAAAAAAAATGTAGCGGGGAAGAAATAGACTGCTTCCTTTGAAATATGTTGATGTATGGAGATGTGACGCAGTTTTTGAGTTAACAATGTCACGAAGTAACAAGTTGTAATTTGCTTTCAAAAGGATTGAACAGTGATCAGCACTTCCGCACCTATACTTCTCTCCCATCAGGTAGCACGCCCCCTTTTTAACTTCGTATTAATGCGCCATTTGTTGTCCTTCACAAATAACACCAGAAAGAGACTTTTGTGATATGTTACCGAATAGTATGGGGTCTTTTGTCAGTGTGATATGAAAGTAGACTAGATGAAGTATCAATGGTGCCAAAATGGGGTCAATTGAAGCAATTTTGGGGAAATTATTGGCCTAGAAGCTGGCGGTCGTATGTTAGGCTTTGACTGAGTAAAAAGGCTCTGGGTAAAGGTACGGAAGCTTTGAGCTCCGCTGGCAAAAAATCTTCGCTGTCATGGTATAGTAAATTGAAATTGCCATGAATGGCCAACTTGTCAGTGTGACGGATAGCTTGTACCTGGCGAAAACTTCTACAAGGTTTTAGCGGCTACTTTACTTTTTTCAAATTAGTGTGTAAGTCAAAGGAGGAATTAATGGGGGTATGCTACCATCAGGAGTCAATCCGCCATTTTAAGTTTGGTATCCATGCTTGTAATATCTTTGATCACAAGTTTAATGAGCGCCCTCGATATTGCTTATTGGCAGATATAGGGTAATAGCAACTTGATCAAGACTTCATCCAGACTTCAGGCACTGATGATCTCATGTCGTACTTGGGTATGCTCAGAAAACAAATGCAACGTGGGAGATGCGACTAGGAGATTTTCACTCTCCTACCGGTTTTAGAGGATTGAAGGCTAGTTATGATCATGTGTGATAGAACTATTGCTTTTGAGTGATAGTTTTGTAGTAGAGTGACACGATTTTAAAAGGCTACAATCTTGGACAGTCCCAACAGTTTTGTCCAAGATTGTAGATGTAAATATTTGGGGGAATTTGATTTCTCGGTCATATGTATATTTTACCGCTTCCACCATGTGAGGAGTGATTGCATGTATTTGAATAGGAGACATCGAACGTAGTAACGATACGTTCAGCTGTATGTTTCTGGCAACCTCGTCTTTCCTAACCTATCCCACCCGATTTGAGTTTTAGTTTGGAAGGTTCATGTTTTCCTTCACCTATGCATTCTGAATATTATAGTGTAACTTTTACTGGAACTTAAATGTATCATATTAGGCCTCAAAGGCTTGCCCAAAAGGCAGATACCCTAATTAAATAATATTTAAAAATTCTCACTTTATTCCATTCTTTGATATTTCCTTAAGAACTTCTAATCCGTCCTTTGCTTTGGTAAACGCCATAAAAGCCGCATGGTAATCGTAGGATAGACCACTTGTCCGCCAAGTCGCAGGGTCATCTGAACATATCACGACAGGTAATCCATTCGCAAAGAAAACAACACCGGGATGATTACGGAGGTCTGACACAAGATTTAAAACCTGATGGAATGAAAATAGTAAAAAATAAAACAAACAAAACAAGAAAGAGTAATTAGGATTTATCCCGACAAAGTAACAAGATCAGCCAGACCTACCATTTTAGGTATAATTCCCAGAGACGAGAGTACCATTCCACATGCCGTTCACACTTGACGCCCCGTGCATCGATCGCGATCGGTGTTCAGCTTGCAGTGTAAACGCAAACTCTGTAAACACCGCAACTTCAGCACCAGGGTAGACGAGGATTTGCGGAATTGTTGACACCGTGTACCCGGCGGGCAAGTCCATAGCCAAAGGGAGAGGGGACAAGAGGCGGCGCTCATCTAGAAAAAAATTTTGCCCCCTAGAAAATTCAAAATTACCATTGCCTGACTGTATTTTAGCATCCCCCCCCCAAGAAAATATCCACCCAAGCTATTTCGCCCCCTTCAGTACTTTGGCTTCGGGCCTGGGTGCTGATTTTGTTGTCTCGCTTTTCAATGTCTCCAGTGTGCAGATTTCGTGTCAGCTTGATTTCGAGTGGGGCTCGGTGTATAAACACAATCTTGGACAAAACTCGCTGGAACACCCCCGCTCCCCTCCACGATGTTGACCACAATTATCCTGTTCACAGCTTTCTGACACTCTTTCTGCGCAACGTACACTGGGGGAGGGGGGAATGGGGTTTTGTAAGACTTGGAACTGAGATTCAAGAATATTCAAGTTATGACAAAGTGTCCCAACAGATTTTTCCAAGACTGTAAGTCGTGGTCTATTGAAAACGCGCTAATGTTTAAAGTCGTTGACCTCAGTATTGGTGTTTAACACCAACAAAAGGTTCAATACCTCCATGAGTGAATGCACTCTCCAGCTTAAAGGGCTTCCCAGAGACTTAATTCAAGAATTCAAAAACTGCAGAAAATGTTTCTGTTTTAGGGGGTGAAAATCCCATCTCAATAGCGTGTAGCTTTAGGAGGATACTAATTTTTTTTAAAAAAAACGTTCTTTCTAGAAATACTATGCATTATGGGAAATCTGTGATGCCATTGGCATATTGAATAATGGACATAACATTGTCTTTCTATATGATATTGGCATCGCTGTTGGGAGTACTTAACAACTTTGTTTGCTATACCCTACATATGGTGTAGTTTCAAGCTGGATTTACATGCAAAGACATTCAAACATTCCAAAAGTATCAAAGAAAAAACAGGACATTCATTATGAAGAAAACCAAAGGAATTTGAGGCAATGTGCCCACTTTACATTACAATCTGTGACCTTGATGAGAACAGGAGGTATTTTTTGACAGAAATAACCAATCTTTAAAATGAGATATCTTGAGTTAGGAAACAGTAGTATTACTCAGGTTTTAGAGGCCATGAGGTGGATTGTTTCTTTTTCACATGAGACCCTTGTAAAATATAACTGGAAGATACCTTTATGTACTTTCTGGATCAAGATCGGCCAACAGTTGCTCCGCAAACTGAGTAAAAATCGCAGGTTGGGTGGGTGACTTTTTTCAGTAATAATTGCAACTTTCAAGCTTTTAGGCTAAAAATAATTACCATTGAAATATTAACATCTAGCCTCTGAAAAGTTTACGCCCCACCCCCATTTTAAATTGAAGACCTTTTGACCATTCTCGTGGCTAACCATTCCGAGCACGGGTTCTTTTTCAGATCAAATGTAATCCAGGCTACATGTGAATTCCCAGTCGCGACATCTTACAACAACGTGTTTGCTTTCAAAAGTAAACGCTGTTTATTGCACGGGAAACAGTTCATATCAAGGCTTCGGAAATGCTAGAGGAAGTTCGCGGACACACCCGTTATATTGATGGCTCGTTTTCCGTCTAAGAGAATGCAAATGAGTTTTCAGACGAGAAAGAAACTGCGGACTCGGAATTAAGACAGTTGTGTGTTAGGATACTCGTGCAAGACGATCGGTGCGTTATCTAATAGGAAGGGGAAGGGGAAGAAGAAGAAGAAGTTGACTCTGAAAAGACCGAAAGGAACCTAGTAGGATCCTCGTATCAAGATTACCCTAAACCGGCCATCCATTCGAATAATTACCTGGTTAGAAATAGGGTTGACTTCGATGGCAATGTCCTTCTCTTTGACCAAATTCATCAGAAGCGGATGTTTGCTTAGGGCATAGGCGTGACCAATACGAGTCGTATTAAGCAAAATGGCAAAAAGGATATTTTCATCAGTATCGCCGAACCTATCTGAAAAAAAAGTGACAAAAGGGTGTCAAAAGGTGCGCTACACACTCAGTGGAACTAGTCGAGATGTACAGGAATAGTAGTGTTGCGCAGGGTATTTTCCTAATACGTCTTAAAAATGTAGCATTATTAATGGTGGGTTAAGATTATTGTATTTCATATTGTCTGAAATTACATTAATGAATTACCCTACAAGCCGAAGCTGGTTCGATCCCCACCCTTGCCCAAGGGCGGATCCAGAGGGGGGCGGGGGGCGACCGCCCCCCCCCCTTAGGCCGACCGAAAAAAATTTAAAAAAATGTAATGCAAAAAAAAAAATTAAAAAAATACTACAAAATCAGATCTAACTCACACATTTTGTGGTACATTTCCGGCATATAGGGTATAGTGAGGCCCAAGTTTTTTACAATTTTGAAGATTCTTAAATAAGACTCACAGTCATGGTAAACATGCTATCATACATGTAAGAAACTCACAGAGCCTCGAAGGTGAGTCCAGGGGTCGTGGAAAGGGAAATTCCCCTTGACCAGTCGCCCAGGGTCTTGATTTTGCTCTTACACACAGACACCCATCACCCTAACATTTCTGGTTCTGAGAAAGCAAAATTCTCAGTTGGTGAATGCGCTCTTTGATTGACATCAAAGGCAAAAGATGCAGAGCAGCTCACATTACCCAGCATACACAGAGAGTGTTCTGATTACATTTGGCCTTATATGCCCATCAGGACATAGTCTTAAGCAATAAAACTAGGTTTGTATCTGCTCAAGAGGAAGGGTTCATGACAGTTTTTGGAGTGGCTAGGAGTACCTAAGTTGGGGAAATTGGAACTGTCTTGGGATGATAAGAAAGGGAGCGGATTCTTCTATAGAAACCCAAATGTACTAAAATTTCTCAGTAAGAACCAATTATTTCAATTTTTCTTCAACAAAACCCACATTTTTCGGCGCGCTTCGCGCTTCCCAAATTTTGAGTTCCGCATCGATCATTCCTTTGGGCATTCCGTTGCTTCTGGCCGGGGTTTTGGGTTGCAGAACCCGTTTGGCATATCCTTTTACCACCCCTTGTTGAGTCTGCATGCAGGTATTACCATCGTAAATCATTTTCCTGCAAGATTTTGGCGCTTCGCGTTCATTTATCACAATCGAAGTTGTATCACCAATGAACATCATAAGCCCCACAATTTTAGTGAATTATTCTAGCCAACGCTAGGTGAAGGCTCGTAGTTAGATGTCGGACATCAAGGGGATTTCATGTGGCATTGTAATACCTTGAACAACATTCGTATCGAGATTGGTATATGGCTTGAAACTAAATTGACTAGTACCATAAATTCACTCAAAAATTTACTCTTTCTCTTCATGCAAAATTTCGTTCAAAGTGAAATACATTAACGACCATCTCAGTTGTGAACTGTGAAGAGCTTGGTGTGTTCTGCCTTTCAAATTCCTGCTGAAGCTCCAAACTAGTGTTCCCATTTTGTTAACTTCTCGGACATTCGGGGAATTTCACTACGGATCCTATCCAAAATTATGCTGGACCACACGAAGCCTGCCATATGACAGTTATGACAGTACCTGCTTTGGTCCCCTCTATGTTCGCAAAGTACTCAAGTCATCACTTGCTCTTGCGGAGCTGAAGAACTATCATCGTAATCATGATCATAGCCGTATTCCCTTCACTGGTGGCGACCTTCCACGTCTCTGCATTGCAAAAGGAGGCAAAATTTCCACCAGAGGAGGGAAATTTTCGCGCGCTTCGCGCGCATGTGATCACTTTAAGCTATCTTTGGTAGGCTCAAGTGGTTTCCGCAAACTATTATCATATGGCGTCACCACTGACTACAAACGTATAATCTTCTTTAGTTCCCCGTATACGGTGCCGGTGCCCCCTATCAGAATTCTGGGATACGGGACTGACTGACAAGAGCTGCAGATAGGCCTAGCTGGCTGACTTGAGGCGAAAGGGGGGTCTTTAAGGCAAATTACTTAAGTTAGATCCAAAAATATGCCAACCTGTCTCCATGAGAGATTGATTCTACAGAGCACGTTCAAAGAATTTACTGATAGTCCTTGAATTATTATCTCAAAAGTCGTAAGTCGGAGCTCGCTTTAGGGGTGTTAATACAAATTTTATAACCTTTTGAAGGCTTTATTTTGACAAAATTGATCTCCTTTGTCAAATTAGTTGTACTTTTCATTTTTGCACTACACTGGCATTTTTCATATGATTTTGTAAATAACTTTTGTATAAATTCGAGTAACATCCTCCTCTTTAGTTGGGTTGTTCATAATCGTAAAACTCTGTCCATTGACTGGAAAGCACTCTCACTGCCTTGCAAAGAGCCTCCCGGATCATTAAAAGGTAAAACTGAAGGGATTGCTGCTCATTTCTTCTCGACTCTTGGAGCATTTTAAACTAATTTTCCTTGTTCAAATTGTCTTATATTGCGAGAGCTTCCGGGGGCTTCGTCCCCTGGACCCCGCCAGGGGCCCTAACGCGGGTCCCTGGACCCCACGCAATTATACTCGCACTTCGCGCTCATGGTGCACCTTCGGTGCACTTCGTCCGCCCCCGCTTACAGCAATTTCTGGATCCGCCCTTGCCCTTGCCATACGCTTTTACGCGCCCCTTACCTTTGCCACCCTGGTCAAACGGCCCCACTAGTGATAACTAGAGTGGGACGCATAGAAGAATAAATGAAGACTTCGATCAGTTTTCCAATGTTAATAGAAAACAAAAGCAGTCAAAGTTGTTTCTTCGGATAGAAGAATGGGATGTTGACGCTACTTCCTGAGTTAGAATTAAGAAAGCATCCGTCACAAGTGGAGTTCCAAACACGCCCTGACAGCTATTTTGGTTGTAGTTTTCCAACAACCTTTGAGTATTCTACATTTCTTGAGTTTTACTTAAAGGAGAATTTTCATGATCCCAGACAGTTCCAATTCTCCCAACTATGCATCTTCTAGCTCCTCCCATAACTGTATGAAGCTCTTCCTTGTGCAGGAATAAACCTGTTTTATTGCTTAAGGTCATGTCTTGGTGAGCATACAAGGCTATAAAATGTAATAAAAGTACTCTCTCTGCCTTGTGTGGAATGTGAGCTACTCTGCATCTTTCAAAGTTTCAAACTTTGATGTCAGTCAAAGAGCAGTTGCCAACTGAGAATTTTGATATACCCACACTAAAAATATACTTTGGGTGATGACTGTCTGTCTTTAAGGGGAAAAGTGATTCAAATTGAGTTTATGGCCAGTGGAACAAAGCAGTTAATTTGTACCCACAAGAAATCTTATATTTATCTGTGCAGTCGTTTTTTCGAGCCCATTGTCAAATTATCGACAAGGGAGTCGGGCTGCCGAGAGCTTTTTGAAGGTCCTTTCACGGGGGAGTAATTGAGATGAACTTATGAAGTCATCTTAGAATACATTGAGACTTCTGTCTGATGGAACGTTTGTTTCAATTGAAAAAAGACGAGAACTCACTTGTTTCTCCGGCATGAAAGAAGAATGGAAGGTTTATTCCATTTTGAGCTGGAATGAACAAAATATCTAAGAGTTCACTGTACGGCGGACCTCTGTTCTCATCTCTAACTAGATCATACCCTATCAAATGTTTCGGATATTTCATGTGTAACTCCATTGCCGTTCTAATGTCTTTCTCCAAGATATCCCTGGGCATACTTCTGAGCAAACGAAAGGAAGGAAAGGTATGTTTCATTTAAATTTCAAATGTGGCAAGAGAGTCAAAATCACTGTGATGCATGTATTATCAAATTAAGTGAATAAATTTCAACATTTTATATTTCAGCAACGGAGTTAGTTATGAAAATAGAAATTGAATGAATGATATTTATTTTCCAACCTTTAAAATATAGGTTTGTAATTTTAGACTGAAGGTACACTTTAAGTCATAATCTTTTGAAATGTCAGCTGCGTCTTAAGCGTGGGCGCAGGGGGGGGGGGGGCTGTAACGACTTGCCGAAGAATATAACCAAAAATTTCCGCGTGCTCCACGCGCGCTCATCATGATAATGTACATATTACATTGGCATGCATCGGTTATCACACCGCATGCCAATTACATACACTCATTTGCCGTGTTACTACCTTCCGTATTGATTATAATGGGGGCGGGGGGGGGGGGAGTCGTTACAATAATAAAGATAATAATGAGTGAAGTAGCCAGGATTTCTCTCATGGAGGTGGGGCATGCGTTATATTGTGTGATCGACTGCCTGGGGGAGTGGTCCAAGGGGAGGGGGTTCCCCTCCCCTTTGAAAATGTTTGTTAAATAAGGTGTCCTTACATGCAATCTAGTGTCACACATGCTACCTTTGAAGTAAAATTTGTGTTAAAAATTTACGTTTGTAAGGTATTAAAAAATCGGCATCTGTGAGGGGGAAAGGGTATGGCCCAATGTCCCCCACCCAAATACACCACTGATAATCATAATATAAGTTCAACCATTAAAAAACATACTGGTAAATTAATACCGAATATATAGGTGCTGATGCATTCAAATCAGAAATTTATTTTAATTACCAACTGGAAGTTTTTTAAACTATTGATTACCTTTAGCTGCATCATTGTATTATTTTTCTTTCAGTAGGTGCCCGATTAATCCTCAACATATTGCCCGAATTTTTACAAAAATATTTGGTTGGAGGGGGGGCTGCCACCCCACCTCCCCTGCCTCCTACGCCAATGGACTCCTAAGCAACAATGGAAGCCAAACTAACGTCTCCAAATACAATGGCTTTGTTCGGTTGAGCCACCACCTAGACTTGTCCTAGAAACATATTCTAGTTTTATTCTTTCTATGCTTACCTTATTGAGAGGAAGATAAACTTGGCCCCTATGAAGCCAGGGTTTTCGTTTTTAAATTCGTCCGTGACTTCTATAAAATTTCGTAATGTATCTTCTCTAGAAAAGCGTCTTCCATCATTGCTCAAGATCTAAGCAGAGAAAACATAAAACACAGTTATTCAAACAAGCAAAACCAGTAAAAAAAATGGCTGACAAACTCGTACGGACCTGTTCTTCCCCGTTCCTTATTGCAGTTCATTCTAATTTAATGGGAAATTCCTCCCGGCATCGTCTGCATAGATAATTTGTTATCCATAAAGGCAATTTGCAGCCAGTTACTCGAAATTAATAAACCCATGCGACCTTCCCTACGTTCCATATATCACAACATGCCAACAGCGGCTCTAAGAAATTTTGTTTGAGGGGACAAAACTAGATCAGTATTCAAGGAGTCTCCGGCAATATCAATGGTCCGCTCCATATGGTACAGCAGGAGTGTGGTGATTATTTTGTATTTTAACCAGATAACATGTTATCATTATTTCATTTTTTTAAGCCTCATTCACACGATACGACAAGATCGCGTGCGATTTTGATTGCGTGCGACTTGTCGTGTGTAACCTTGTCGTTGCGTGTGAATGAATATTTTTTGTCGCATGAAAATTATCGCACGCAACAAAGTTGCGTGCGATTCTCTGAAAAAGTTGTGCGCGATGTGGTCGTTGCGTGTGAATGGATTTTTGCTAAACTTTTGTCGTGCGCGACCTTGTCGTTGAAAGTTAAACACTGTTGAACTTACTGCATGCGATTTTTGGGCAGCCCGACAACAAGTAGCTAAACAAAATGACAGAGGCCTGTCAAAGTTAGAGTGGAGAGAAGAAGAAATGGGACGAAAAAAGATATGAGATCAATATGCGTTTAGTAGAAACTAATATTACACAGAAAATGTGTTCATGTTGACTTAATTTGGTAAAATGTAGTTTCTCATTCCCCAAGGGATAAATCACTCGCGTAGTGTGCAAGCATATATGTATGCACTGCGGAGGCGAGTGCATGACTCTTGAACCTGATCAAAGTAGGAAAGAGAGGAGCAGCAATTTTGACAAATACCGTGTTATGACAAGTTTCAAAGCACTAATTTAGAATCAGTCAAGGTTAGTGATGATGGTTAGGATTAAGTTTTTGGTGAGAATTTGCCAAATTTGGGTTTTGAAAAGCCATTTTAGGCCTAGGTTTAACCTAGTATAAGTGACCCAAAATAATGCTTAAAATTGACAGTTAGGGTTAACTTTAGGGTGAAATAAGGCCAAACATACGATTTTAGGAAGACTTACGTCACTTCCGGGCATTGATTCTGAATTAGTACCACATTTGAATTGGTTGAATTGGTTATTCACTATAAAGCAATGGTTTTGAACCAGTTCCCCTTTTCAATCTGAGCCAACCTCTAACATTTATTTCCCTTTTTTGAAATATAACAAAGAGGATCGTCAAAACTGATTTTGACTGTACTTCACATCAGGCGTAAGTCCTGGATTTTAAAAAGGAGGAGGTGCTCAACGTGTAAGGGCGGAGTCTTCCTTGCCAGCGTAGAAGGCTCGAAATTTCGACAGGAGGTGCACTTGGGCCCTTTTCAGGAAATATAATGGGAAGGGTCTAAGCAAAAAAATAATTTTCATATGTGAAAGAGGAACTAAATCTACGCAATTTGGTACTGAAACTCCCATTCAAACCGGACGTGTATTACTCGAGATATCAGCAAATGAAGTTACTACATTTGTGACCCAAAGTGAGCTTGAAGCAAGCAAAGGTTATATAATTTCCTCACATTGATAAGGAATGCTTTGTTTCCTTTTTTCCGCAGTCTGTTGTGTTGACCTTGAAGTTAACTGGTATAGGACTTTCCCATGAGGAATGTAAAGTTTGTAACTTTCCCAAGACTCTCATACAATCACATTCCGATAACATGGGATTGTTGAGGAGAAAATTGGTTATAAAGTTTAAAGAAGAACAAAAGACTGCTTGTTAATGTGGGGCCAGACCTAAAAATACACTCGCTCATACGACGACTTTTTGTCATCCATTGCATACATTGAATAAAATCGCGCACCTTTGTCGTATCGTTTGAACGTAGAAATGGTGAACTTGGAACGATCTCTTGAAATACTTACAAAGTCGCGCGCAACCAAAGACAAGTCGTTCACACGCAACAACTTTGTGGGCCACGAATTTTGCCTAACTTGGCGCGACAAGTCGTGCGCGACAAGTCGTGCGCGACGAAAGGTTGCGTGAAAATCCATTCACATGAAACGATTTGTTGTACGCGATGGTTGCGTACGACAGATCGCGTGAAAAAATCGTATCGTGTGAATGAGGCTTTAGGGTGACGACCATGCATTGCACACTTGGGGGGGGGGGGGCACTTGCTCCCCTGTGCCCCTATGACGAGCCGCCAGTGCAACATGCTGCTTATGATGATATGTATCTTCTGAAGTTTTATCGCTGTTAATGTTGTCGTGCTGTTGCTGTTGTTGTTACCACTGCTGTTGCTGTTACCACCGCATTTGATGTAACTTGCAATGATACGCCATTTTCCTCCATACGAGGGACCACCTTTTGCTCTGTGACATGTGCATAAGGTCCCTACCTACACCTAAATGTGAATTGACTCCTCATGGAGATGCATGTATCGGGGTGGAAGTGTGGATTTGACACTGCGCGCCGTCGTTCTATTCGCGCTCTGAGTACAAACATTAAAAACGCCTTACAGAAATGTCATTATTGAAAAACGTTGGCTGCGTGCACTTTTTCATGGCGTTCTTTACGGATAAAATACATTTCTCTACGTTTAAGCGGGGACGGTCATACGGGCATTCGGGTCAAGGAGCGCGCTGCCGATGAAAATAAACCCTTCAGCGTAATTTTCTTCCCAGGACGAATGAGTCCAACTACAATTTTTCACAGTTACCTTAACCTTGACCCTAACTTGAGCATTATTTTTCACTTTTCATGATTTTTATGGAAATTTTCAAACTCGACCCCATTCGTCCTAGGACAAAATTCCGCAACCCGGCCGGTTACGTTGCTGTCACGGACTTCTTATATATGGACAGAGCATATTGCACTAACGTCCTGTGCGTAAATTGTCGCCACCGTACGTAGCCTACACGAGTAGGCTTACCAATATGGCTGCCTGCCAAAGCATTGTGTGTAAAAGTTTGGAATTGCTCAAGTGGTCCAGTATCGACAGATTGTGCCGGTGAGAAACTTGTAATATTTTCGAAAAAAATGAAAGCTCAGGTCAAATTCAATACTGATAGAATGAAGGACTGTGATATTATTCTTCCATTCACGTTTACATTTTGTCTGAAATGGTGCAGATTCATCGTCAAATTGGGCAAATGGCAGTAGCCCCGCGGCCATCTTGGTAAGCCTAAATTTGTTCGAACGGTGGCGACCGTATTGGTCCCATGATCCTCTGTCCATATATATCAGAAGTCCGTGGTTGCTGTGTACACTTGTTTTCAAGTGCTTGTTTTCGTTGGCTTGTTCGATGTTACCCTATTGTGACGTCACAGGCCGCCCGCCCATTTATCCAAAATACGTGACGCTCACTACCGCACCCTTAAAAAGCGAACGCGCAAAATGTTTTCCCGTTAAAAAGTGTAAGAAATCGACGCACATATTAAACTGCATTTTTGACGACATCATGGTAACTGACCTATAAATATGTCTGTCGGCTAGTATAATTCAGTAATTGTGAGTTCATCGTTAAGTGTTTGTTTGCCATGCCACAGGGAAGAAATGTACTTCTTCTTGTAAATGAAATATTGAGGAATGATGACTTCTTGAATTAAACAATATTCCGAAGAACAAGTAGTTACTGGTGTATGACAATAATTAGTGTCTGGGGTTTTTTTTTTCGTAAAAAAAAAACAAAAAACAAAAAATAAATAAATAAAAAACGACAGAACAGTGACTGCATTCCGGCCCGATATTTCGCTCTCATGACAAGTCAATTAGCCATTTTGAGTTTGGTATCTGTGCTTGTAATATTTTTGCATTTGCACAGTTACCATGGTATCTTTGTTCAAAAGTATAGGAACTTGCACCAAAGGTCAAAAGGTCAATCAAATTCAGTGAACGCGCTTGTTGTTTTAGAGGACACAGCGCTCACGCACCACATTGCTTTAGTACATGAACAAGCGTCCGCGTGTGCTGCTTGTCCTCAGAACGCGGTTGCTTTAGTTGACCTTTAGCACGCGTGAAACCTCCTTGTAGATCTTATGCATGACGTCACGTGACGTCATTTTGGAGGAAAAACATCGAAGCACATGAAATTCACGAAGTAGACTTGGCAAGCGCGTATGTAAATTAGAATTGCGCTCGTATCGGATTGGTTCACAAATCAGCTATCCGCATTTGTTGGTGTAAGTTGCAATTAATGATACGCCTCAAAACGAGGGAGCACTTTCTGCTCTGTGGCGTCATATGCATAAGGTCTATTGTATTGCTTTAACTAAGCAAGCTGAACGAATTGTTTGAATGGTCCTCTATCTTACCGAGGTCATAACAGTTCGCACTTCAACGTACATTACGTTATCCTCATATAACTCCGTCAAAGCTCTCTTAAAGTAACGACGGAAGCCTGTTTCTGAGTACATCAAGTCGGCAATACAATCGATGCTTCCAACGAACTTGTCCCATGCTACCTGTGCGCTTTGGTCTTTTCTGTCCATCGTCATTTTGTAGTAAAGCCTGAAACAAAATCAGAGCCAAAGGTACCGTATATAAGAACAAACGAAAAATTGGGTTGGCTAAATGCTTTAGAAAAGACGATTAGTGAATATTATCATTTTTATGGTCAAGACCTTCGATCCTAAAAACAATGGGTAATGACGCACATTAATCGACATTACGGCCGAGTTGATAAAGGTGATGGCATTTGATACTGGGAGTTTCGGAGTTCGATTCCTGGCCGGATTATGAGTGTTCATTTTTCAAGTTTACCCTAGAGGAGTTTTCCGCCTGGATGACCTTCTAAATTGAAGGGAAAAAAAAAGAAAAAAATGCCACCATACGGGGAGAAGCGCACGGTCCCTACAACACTTAGACTTAAAAGCTGGTCTTTGTGAACTAGATAGTGTCCCAGGGCATTGTAATGATAGTTACATTTGGTGCAAAAATACAATTTCTACCTGCGGTAGTTATAAGGTACAGCATCCAACCTTTTAGTGAAATCCCATATCCCGGTTTTGATGTTCATGGGGTTAATCTCAAAAGATGACTTTTAATTAGGACGAAAACGAGGACAAAAGGACTGGCCAAACGTCTACCAGATGCACTGTTCTCACATTTTATCAAACTCGTCAGGACCAATCTCCTCTCTCCTTTCCTTCACAGAGGTCCAAGAATTATCACAGAAATCTTCTCTTTCTGGGACACGGTCAGAATACCTGAACCTCACGAATTTACCTCCTTGCGTATCACAGTAGTATAGATTTGGAAGATATGTCAGCTGACTGACCACCCAATGGATATCTACCATTGAAGTGTCGTGAATATGCAAATCACCACCTATGAAAAAAAAAAACTAAGCCTGAATATCGAAAGGAAAAATTCAATTTCTCAACCCTTTAAAACGTTTTCAGTTGGAAGCTATACATTAATTCTTCGAGATCACATATTTAAGTGCGTTATTTTAGTTAGACCAAGCTAAGCCTCACAATTATCCACGGCTATTAGACGAAGTAAGGTACGGTCCGTTGTAGCCCCTTGATGTAGAGGTCTGAAGGTCTAGCGGTTAGTCAGCTAAGTTTGTCGTCCTTTCGGGGACTTAGCTCATTTGGGGAGCAGAATTCCTTCGGGGATACTTACCTGGCACAGGAGTATCCGTGATCACGACGGCGGAGCTCCCAGGTGAGACCTGTTCTATTCAGCCAGTCTAGAACGGGACCACAGTCGGGTGGTGTCAGTTAAGTCAAAGTTTGTCCCTTGGGGACGTTGTTACTCCTTCGGGGAGCAGAACTCCTTCGGGAGTATTGTTTGGTTTTCGCCCCTGGCTCTTTTGCCAGAGAGTCAGGGGACTTTTGAAAAAAAAAAAGCAGAACTCTTTCGGGAGAAACGCTTCTCGGCCTTTTGGCTATGATCATGTTCGGGGGCGATGTTGGTGGTTTTGTTTTGTTTATGAGGGTGTTGTTGGTGTTTGGTTTTTTGGTTGTTGGCCATATGTGATCCTTTCGCCGGGCTGGCCGTGTCCGTTTTTCAGCACGTAAAAAGCCCGCCCCCTTTTGGTTATGGTCATGTGTAGTATCTGTTCTTTTCAGCCAGTCAAGAACGGGACCACGCATGACATACCCATGATGGAGAGGTCTGAGGGTGGAGAGGCTGGTCAATTAGGTTTGTTGTCTCTTGGGGACGTAACTCCTTTGGGGAGCAGAACTCCTTCGGGAGTAATGTTTGGTTTCACTCCTCGGCTTTTCTCCAGCGAGTCGAGGGGACTTTTGAAAAAGGTTTAGAACTCCTTCGGGAGTGAGGTTTGGTTTCGCCCATTGGCTCTTCGCCACAGAGTGTAGGAGATTTTAAAGAAAAGTCCGTTTTATCCCTTCGGGGTACGTATAGCAAAACTCCTCTCGCAGTTACGTTTGGTTTCGGCTCCTCCACAGAGAGTCTAGGGACTTTGGAAAAAGTAGTTCTAAGATCGTATAGAATCTGCATTTTCATCCAGGCTACAAAGGAACCAGGAATTACAGACCCAAGATGTAGAGATCTGAGACAAAGAGGTTGGTTAATGTAAGTATGAGCGTCCCTCGAGGACGAAGTGCCTTTGGAAAGCAGAACAGCTTTGGGAGTAACGTTTAGTTTTGTTCTTCAGTTCTTCTCCAGAGAGTCAAGGGACTTTAGAAAAAGTAAGTCTGAGGCGTCTCGGCCTTTTGGCTAAGATCATGTGTAGTATCTGTTTTGCAGCCAGTCGAGCTTCGGGCCACGCATGACAGACCCATGATGTAGAGGTCTAACGGTCAACAGACTGATCAGTTCAGTGCTAGTGTCCCTTCTGGGGTCGTAGCTCCTTCGGGAGGCAGAACCCCTCGGGGGTAACGTTTTGGTTTTCAATCTTCGGCATGCAGTCGAAGAGACTATTGAAAAAGCACACTTTGACAAACATATCACAGAAATGGTAAAATAAAACTGCTAATCACAATATTTGTAATGATACGAAAACATCAAAGTTTCTCTTTGAATCATCCATCAAGAAGAAGATTCATGGATTAGACTTCTTACATCTACATTTTTACAACAGCCTTTTGTATGGCCTGCCAAAAAGACATATTCAAAGACTTCAGAGGGTTGTAATTTTGCAGCTAGGGTGATAAATCTTATCGATTACGCCCAATACATGACCCCTCTTTAAAAGTTCTAAGAGGCTATTTTTAAAAATTAGAATTAAATTAAAAAAATTCTTCGTGCACAAATCTTGCGGACAGGCTCTTCGTAAGATACGCATGATGTGTGTATTATTTAGGGAATAAAGTCAATGGTGCCCATGCCTCTATATCAGATTCCAACAGGCAACGACGTCACGCTTATGGGCTGAGACCCGAGGCGCAACCGAGGGTGTGTCGTTAAATCTCATCTAACTAACGCAT
Source organism: Holothuria leucospilota (assembly GCA_029531755.1). Lineage (NCBI taxonomy): Eukaryota > Metazoa > Echinodermata > Holothuroidea > Aspidochirotida > Holothuriidae > Holothuria > Holothuria leucospilota. The sequence goes on from CM055979.1 coordinate 11,666,197, forward strand.
ATGCCACTGCATATGCTATATACTTTACCTTTGGGTATGATCACATGTGTAGTTAATATTTGTTCTTGAAAATGTGCAGTGATAAATGGACGATATGTGCAGTGATAAATATGTGTGTCATATAGGCCTACTAATTTTGACTTAAAATCTTCACAATCCTTCTGTGAAAAATGTCAAACTTTTCCAATAATATATTGAACTTTTGTAATGAACATACTTGAAAAATTAAACACAACGTAGCATCGAATTGCATTTAAAGGGGAAAACTCCTCATCAAAGACAGTTCCAATTCTCCCAACTAAGTTAGTCTTAGCCCCGCCTATAATTGTCTTTAGCTTCTCCTTGTGCAGACACAAACATAGATTATTGCTTAAGGCCATACCCTGTTGAGCAACTGAGCATAAAAGGCCTGTAATGTGTAATCAAAACACTCTCTGTGCATGCTGTGTAATACAATATGGGCTACTCTGCATCTTTTGAATTTTGTAAGCTGATATCAATCAAAGATCCAAGGGTGGCGTCAGCGGGGGGCAGGGGCCATGACCCCTCGTCGCAGAAAGGGGAGGCTGCCCCCGTCGGGGAAAGTTTTCATTTTTATCGGGGAGCCTTAATCCGTACGATAATATATGTAATCCGAATGACGTTCAGTCGCCCCGACGATCTGCTTAATTTTGCTTATAGGAAGAGCATATCCTTTAATAAAGAAGCCAAATTTTCCTTAGAAACCCAAATTTCTGAAATTTTCTTCCATAAGAATCCAAATTTTTCAAAATTTCTTCACTAAAACTCCCAAATTGTCAAATTTTTGTAAAAAGAAACCAAATATTTTTCGGCGCGAAATTTTGTGTTCCTCATCCTTTTGTCCACTCATTGCCTTTGTCAGCGCTTTGGGTTGCTCCCCCCCCCTCCTCCTGTCGGGGAAATCCTGGCGCCACCCTTGCTTGAAAGAGCAGTCACCAATTGAGACTTTTGCTTACCCCAAGTAAATGTCATACTTGGGGTGATGAGTATCTGTCTTTACGGACGTTCGAATATTCCAAAACCTTTCCAAGGGGAGAGAAACACGCTCTACTCTTAGACGTCAAATGTTGAGGACTTGCAATTATCTTAAACGACGTTACTTTGCGCTGGTATAAATGGGGATAACTATCGATAAACGACACACAGGATTGTCCTTTGGGTACAAACACATCGTTTTACTTAACAACTAACAGATAAAGTAACATAACAACTGTGAGAGATGACTGGTGCATGTAATGAATGCCTCGAGGTACACAATTGCTAAAACTATAGACATTCCAGCACCAAAGTAGCTGAAACAATATACCAGTGGATTGGCGCAACTTAACATTTGTCGACTTGACTCGACTGAGGCCCCGATTTCACTCAATGACAAGTGCTGTCTCGACTTGACTCGACCTGAATGGTTGAACACTTGACCGAACTTAATTGTGACTCAACCTGCCACTTGCGGCTCTACCTGACTTGTGACTCAACCTCAATTGACTTGTAATAATTTGGCAAAACTATAATATTTGCTGAAAGTTGTGTGACTATTAGACGGTTTTTAATGCTCAGTGGTTACGGAAAGCGATGTTTCCAGTGCGCTTCGCTCGTTCATTTTCATCTTTGATAATTACCAAGACATTCGAATACATACAAAGTCTACATCCAGGGGCGGCGATCAAGGGGAGGAACCATTTCCCGTCACAATTTGGTATGGGACGAGGCTTGTAGCCAGACAAGGCACTGAAGGGGGCAAAATAGCTTCCGGGTGTGAAAACGATTTGTCGTGAGCTAAACTTATATGCTTTACAGCAATAGTAAGTTTGATTTTTCTAGACGGCGAAAGTTTTCCTCGAAGGGGCCTCCTCTGCCTCCTCCATTGATCACGGGCCTGTTGGGAACGGGAGACCATACCCTTCCATGTCGTTCCCACCTACACTTTCATACATCGAGTCTGCCAATGGTCCAAGTCAAGAGAACCAGTGAAATCCCACCGAAAAGGGCAAACCTGGGCATATTTGCTGGGTTCACTCCGAGTCAACCCCTGCAATGACAAAAAGATACTTCATTTATTCTCAAGAACATACAGGCAAAATCTTATCAAACGCCTATGTCCTGCTGGGCCTATTACATTCCATCAATTCCACGTGTTTTCGGTGCCATTCTTTATATTTTAGATGGCGGAGTTCAAGTTGCCATCAACTCGATCATATTAAGTGTAACTTATATAAGGTCTAGTCAGGGTGTTGGTTTAACTGCCTAAGTTATTCTGAAACCTGGGGGATAAACCAAGCCAATGGCACCGGAGCACCGAAGCCCCCCAGCCCTTGGGCCCTAGTGGGGTACAGGGGGCGAAACTCCCTATAAACACACCACAAAAAAGATAGTTTTTTAAGTTTCTTATGTTAGTGGGTGGAAAAGTAACTCCTTAGAAGGGGTCCAGGGGCAAACCCCCCAAACCCTGGGGTATTTGCAAAATTCCAAGCATTAAATGAAAAGTTTAACTATTTGGAAAGGAAATTGGATTCGTGGATAGGCCACAGAAGTTATAATTTATTCACACTTCTTGTTGGCCTATACGTCGTACTTAAAGCCATCAGCCTAGTGAATTTTGACACCTCAAAAGGCTTATGGGCAGTGGTATAGGCCTATGTAAGCTTTCCAATCAGGGGGCAAACGGTTTATTTTTCGATGAACACTATATACCGACCAGGTTCTAACACGTGACACTCAGAGAACGCTCATTAAATTTATCTTTACAGAATTTTATCATCGGGGAAGGTTCAAGTTGGAATGACCCAGTTCAGAAGGCGATGAGAAAATGCGGTGAGCTCTGTCGGGGTGTGAGTCATTTCACTATCTGAAAATGGCATCAAAATCGCCTTAAGAAGATCTCGAAATGTGAACTAGACTATGATTTTTTGGGTGAGAGAGGTGGATGCTGGTTTAGGAACTGCATTGACACAATAATACTACTCGAGCTGTCTGAAAGGGATTGGCAATGGCGCTACTATCTAAGATGGGTGTGCGTACTGCGCCGAAAAGTAGCATTTCAAAGGCATGCAGTGCTAAACTTCATCCTGCATAACAAGACTTATCTGCATGTTACATTAAAATGCCCTTCCTTCTTCCTTTTTTTTCTTTCATTCACTTTGCCCTTTCAGCAGTTGATAATGTAAGCTACCCTAGGATCCTAGTTAAAATAGTCACGGAATAGTCAGATACGATACCGCTTGTAGTTCAAGAGGATAGGCTAGGTGGTTGCAAATTAAAGTTCCTTATGGGGCGCTGGAGAAACAATCTGGCTCAAGTTGACATCTAACGATAGGACAACGTGAACGCAAGGTGGATGCGCTCAAAGTGCTCCGAAAATGGCATTTTGAAAAGCATAGATGTAGGAAGCTGTTCGAGGTTGGGGGCTGAACGTTGTTTGGGACCGCCGTCCTAGGGAAAGGGTGTCCCTCCCCTCTTTGAAAAAATTTTTTAATATTTGAGGATCCTTAAATGCAATGTGGTGAAACATGTTGGGCAAATTTTAAGGAAATTTACTGCAAATTTTTGACATATTTTACAGAGGAAACAAGCAAGGGGTTTCGTCCTTGGGTTAAGGGAGGCGAAAGCAAACTTCCGCTCTACCAAACTTTTGACTGTGGCTAATTCCCCCAACCCCCCACTTCCTACGCCCCTGTTTTGAAATCATTTAAGTTCAGGGGACATAACTTCAGGGGACATAGCTCCTTTGGGGAGCAGAACTCCTTCGGGAGTAATGTCTGATCTTCGCCCTTTGGCTCTTCGCCAAACAGTCGAAAGGCTCTTCGCCAAACAGTTAAAGGGACTTTGGAAAAAGTTCTTTACATCGGTAATAAATTGTGAGGATCAACCAGTCCGGGAAGTTGTAAATTTAGCTATTTCGATACCTTATTCCAGTAGAAATATAGGACAAGATAAAGCGAAATAAAACATGAAACAGTGAACTGAAGAAGTGAAACAATATACAGATAAAGAGGGGCGTGTCCAGTTATTTTCAATAGAGGGGCGCAAGGCTTGACTGATCGCTGTCCTAGGGGAGGGCTTAAGGGGAGGGTGGAAAATGTTTGCTTTTGTAAGAGGGTTGAGATGCAAAATAGTGTTGACTTTGACACATTCTGAGGCATTTTTCCCTAAACTTTTTTTTCACTCACGACAGGCAATGAGGGGGTCTTGCCTGTTGCGCCCCCTGATCTGCCACTGCTGATAAAGGCAATGAAATTATAATCTACATAAAAGATTACATAACTCCATTTTGTAAAGATAGGCCTAGGACAGCTTTGTACAAATAAGTTCTTAAGAAGCATGATTTTAGAGGTTTCAGTTTCAGATAGCTAAAGTTTGTAAATTATACTTGGTACAAAGACAAGAAAAGCTCAAATCGGAATAGAAAGCTTGATCTTTATTTACTGGCAAATATTGTCGGCTGGTATAATAAAGTCATTTCTGTCAGCGGTATTCTTATTGACGTACAATGTTTTCATATCGTCTTTTTTAGAAAGAGATACCAAAATTGAACTGCATGCTTGATGAAGTTTAAAATGGATGAGGTGAAAACCATTTGCTCTTGCATCAAAATAAAATAGAGGAAAACGAAAGCAAAGAGGAAATGATGTGACATACCTTAGAAAATATCTTGAAAACCGCCCAGTAAAAAAGTGGCAAAACTTGCAAGGAAAAGTTTCTTTTAACAACCTTCCCAAGTTTCAGTAACCCCGGAGAGATCCTGCTAAGTGGATGCAATGGTAAGAAGCATAAAACGAATGCCAAGCATACACATACTATAGTTAGCAATGAGTCAGCTTTCAGAAACAATCATACCTTTTGGCATTTTACGAATAAACTTAAAGACTTCACTCTTGTCGGAAAGGTAGTCATTACGTTTGAGTTCCTCCTCCTTGATAGGAGCCAGGATCTTTGAGTTGACAAGTTTTTCTTCTTTGTTGAGTTTGACTCTGTCTCCTATCGACAAGGAGTATTCCTCTTGTAAGAGAAATCTACTGGTTTGGAGCACGCAACGTTTGTCGGTACACGTCGGAAATGACTTCACACTGGCAAAGATGTTGAATACTACAAGTAGCACGGAAAATGCCCGACACCTTTCTGTCCTAATGTCTAGAGAGAAAAGAAAAAGTGTTATCTTTAAATCAAGGCGTGGAAATTCGAACGGTATTTCTTCGCAGCTTTTCAGTTTTTATAAGAAAATCATTGACCTATTACCTTAACTTTCACGCAAAACCCATAAAGGTTGTGTCACAGTTGAGAGTGATCTCACTACTCCCTTCATGCGTCTGTGGACCAAATGTATAGACCAACTTAGAAGCAATTGTACATATAACAGGGGTACCTTTTGGGGAGGTAGAAGGGCTCATTGAAATATATTTGAAAATACGGGCTATCTTTAGGTTAAAAGGGGCAATTTTAACTGTGTTTGTTAGCGATAACCCCCGGCCGCCGTCCCCCACGTGTTGGACGTCTATTCTGGAAGTGCAGTTTTACCATCTTAGCTTGTCAATATCACTACATTAGATGCAATGTACCTCATTGGTTGGATACCATCGGCGTATTTTCTTGGCATGCAATGCTCTGGTGTGCATCCATTTGACAATCTATGAGCGTTAGTGTGTGTATTCCTAGGAAATTTAATACAAGATACCAAACACCTGCACCTACATGTAGTCGTGTGTGCAGGATTTCGGAGGTGGAGGGCACAACCTGTGATTCCCTCGCACTGACATGGAGGGGTGTCACAAGTGCACTTCGGTGCACCACGAACGTGAAACGCAAGTTTGCACGCGTGGGGTCCAGGGAACCGATAGGGACGATTTTCGGAAATTTCCATTGAAATCATGAAAAATGATGCTCAGGTAAGGATCAAGGTGAGGGTTAAAATTAAAAGAATGAAATTCCCCCATTCGTCCTGGGGGAAACGCACCCAGCCTGATTTTGTTGATGTGTATAGGACGCGCAATATTTGTTTTCATCGGCTTTTTTTTTTCTTTGCCGTAGGCAGGCAAGGAATCTATGCGATGGTGATGTCGTGTGTGTGTATGAATGTTTGTGACGCTGCTTGTAATCGCGATATCTAAAGACAGGAATGACCGACACTTTCATATTTGGTATATAGATTTGTCATGATGTAAGGAATAACCCTATTGTTTTTGGTGGAGGTCAAAGGTCATCTTGGGTTACCTAAGGTTAAAAAGCAAAATTTCCCAAGAATTCCCAAGATCGTCATTTTGGTTTATCAGAGGTCAAAAAGCAAAATACCCCAAGAATTCCCAAGGTCGTCATCTGGGGACCAAGGGTCAAAAAGCAAAATTTCCCAAGAATTTCCAAGATTGTTATATGGGGTCACCAGAGGTCAAAAAGCAAAAGTTCCCAAGAATTCCCAAGATAGTCATCAGGAGTCACCAGAGGTCAAACAGCAAAATATCCCAGGTATTCCCAAGATCGTCATCGGGGGTCACAAGAGGTCAAAAAGCAAAATTTCCCAAGAACTTTCAAGATCCAAGATACATTGGAGTTGAATCCCTTTCAAGACACTTCCGTTTTTCCTTTTTCGTTATATTTGGTGGGGTTCAAAGGTCATGTGAGGTCAGCAGAGGTCAAACTGTTAAAACATCATAAAATGATGTGGTCAAGAAAGATACATTTGAGGGATAAACCTAGGTGCAACAAAGCATCCCCATTCGGCAAGGAATCACCAAGCCTTTGGGCTGTCTGGTCCTTGTTACCCTATTGTTACGGCACTTGCCACCACCTCCCGTTCATTTCGAATTTTTCACCCCAGCCTATTAAAATGTCTTTTCAATCACAGAACGTAACATAAAACAATAAGTTTTAATTTACCTTTGATTCTGTTATCAGGTTATGAGCACTGGCAGTCGAACATACCTGAACGTAAATTTTTCAGAAAAAAAACTGAAATATAGGCATTTTTCTCCTAGACCAAACTTCAGAACGATCTCACTCTATTTTTCCGTTACCATGTATGTTCATACTTGCCGTTGCAACGGCAGCGCAGATATAGACAAATAGGCCCCTACGTCATATCATACCTGAAAGCTTAAGTCGAAAACGATTATTAGCCATATTTGGCCAAGTATATGCAAATAATACCTGTTTTTAGCTTTCTTTTGGTATAATTACTAAATCCACAAAAAATTACCTATTCATTACAAAAATCATTAGAATCCTTTTGAAATTTTTATGTATAGACATTTCTTTGATTTATATATTTATTTTTTTATTTACTTGACTTGCAAAACAAAGAAAATTTCACTTGGGACACCCATGCTATTGCCATTTGTTGGCCTATAAACCTTTATTTTGATCATGATCAAATTAGCTAGTTCATCTTAAGGAATGGACTGGTGTTCTCAGATTTGCCACTTGTATCTCATCACGTATATCTTTTATTTGTTTTTATTATTGATTTTATCGATTAATAAATAAAGTTGATACCGTGGTATTTACAAAAATATGACGTATCAGTGAGTAACAAACTGGAATGTAAGTCTGTATAAAGCCCCTGGATGCTTGAATTTAACCCATAGGCATAAACCACTTATCTCTCTATGAAGATTAATCTGCAAATTTCCACTAATTGGTATGCAAAATCGATATTTTACAGTAAAGAACATTCAGTATGTTTGGCTTTTGTTCTCAGGATTTCTTGAAGTCCTTTGAAATAACTTGATAGGAGAAACTTCTTGAAAGATATGATACATCTCTTCCCTTGTGTACCCAATGAAGGATGATATAATTATAAGAGCCCCCGTGATGAGATGATAGACGTCCCCGTACAATTAGTTCCAAGCTCCCTGCTCCGTGCATCCTCATTAAAACTCAGGGACTGCATGGTTATGAAATGAATGTGACCTCTCCTCCCATAAGAAAGTGTCAATCGCCAGCCTACGTGACATGATATCACTTACCGTAATAACGTCGGTTCAGGTTCAGCTTCACACTTTTCAGAATTAGTTCCATCGTTGCTTTTTGAACGCTTATTCTGTTACTGCATTCAACAATGTTTTTTTTTTTAATTCTTAGACTAGTAAATCTTCAACTCAACTAAGCACCCTGGGAATAAAAATCACACACACACACACGTCATTTCCTCAACGCAGTGTGGACCGTAATTTTGAGAGATACATCCCATCCCGTGTGTACCACGGCTGAAATATTTGGTAAAGATTATTGACAGTCCAACTACCCATATAGTATATTTTATCAAATAGAAGTGTACGACCACTTGAAATAGTTTACTACTGACAAAGTAAATGCCGTTAAACAATAATTTTTATGAACTTTTGACTTCGACCTTAGGCGTTCCGCGGCTAGGATTTGATTGCGCGTCCTCCTTTGCCCTCTGCATGACGTCGTAACTACATTGGCGATCTTTTATTTATTCGCACTATCGTTTCGTTAACATATAGTGTAGTTACGTGTGGATGGATTTGTTCGTTGATCGGTCAGGCAGCACAATGTATGTAAGTAACAGACCCTACATTTTGTTGACAGTAGGCTACGCTTAATTGTGAAGGTTATGAGGCAAGCAAAGTCGGCTAGTTGATCGAAGCATATGCTTCCATTGTTTTAATAGACCTTATGCATTGACATCACACTGACGTCATTTTGGGTGAAAACAATGCAGCACACGTGCACGAACGGTGTGGATTTCACTGCACGTGCTGTAGACTTACGCGCGTATACAAATGGTTGACAAATCAGCTGTCCGTGCATTTATTGGTGTAACTTGCAATGATACGCGCTTTTCTGCCATCTTCCTCCAAAGGAGGGCTCACTTTTTCCTTTGTGACATCAAATGCATAAGGTCTATTTGCTCAGTTTTTCAAGGGTATTTGCACCTTCTTTTGTGGCTCGGCGTATAACTCTTTCGGGGCCGTGATACTATATGGATTTGAACACAATGACTACAAACATACAGCATACTTCATCTGCCACGTAGTTATTTTGATTTCAGGGATTTTTTGACCATTTCCCTGATTTCACAAACTTAAAAAGTGTTCCAATACAAATTATCATTTCATTTGAGGCAAAGAGACGGAAGGATGATACACTGTTGCGCAGTTTTATTGACTTTCTTTTCAGTTTGTCAAATACCTAGTGTGATCCTCTTTAACATAGTGTCAGACTTGAACGCCACTAGGCAGGCTAAATTTGTCACTGCAACTGCATTAACACCTTTCAGAATCTCTACTGGTTTAAGACGTGATCTCTCGCACAAATTCGTTCCAACGTTTTAAAGTCAGGGACGTTTTGGTTCGTTGCAATTTTTCTTTTTTTTTTTTTTTTTTTTTTGCTATATTTGGAAAAACTTTGATAAGGTGTGGAGTAGACATCAGACAATCATAAAAGTATGTGCTCCATTTTTGCTCCATTGTTTTCATGTGCAAGGGGAGTAGCCAGCCAATTCAAAATGGCCACCATTTTGATCATTATGACTGATTTTGCTCAAGAAAGGCTCTGTTGAGCCAACATTTGGGGTCTAAAACTTTTTTAGGAGTAAAGTTGGTAAACTAAATATAGTCTCCCACAATATAATGAAAGTTTTTCCCAAAATATTGATCCGTTTTGTTGTAGTGACCAGTCGAATATGGCCCTTTTTGCCAAAAACAGGCAATTTTGCCGGGAAAGTTTGGAGCTGGGGGACAAATTTGAGTATCAGATTCTCTTAAAGTGTGTATTCCAACGACCTTAACTTTTGTTGATGGGTAGTCCTATAACCAGGTAGTACGTGGGGAAAATTTGGACTCCCAGATTCGAACCGACATGAAATGAGTGGTACTGAAAATTCGCAATTACTTTGTTTTTCGTCGGGATATTTTGGCCTCTGGGATCATTTTTTATGCTAAATATTTCTTTCAATAGAATAACAGGATTTACTGATCTCTCTGCTATTTAAAGAAAAGTGGATTGTTAATACACACATCAATTTTGAAATTTTAAAAGCAGACAAATTTTCAATTGGTATAGACCCTTAAAAGCTAAAACATCAATATTTTCATTTTTCATTGATAAAAAATACAAGTTTTGGCACAACAAGACAAGTTTGAACAATGATGATCTCTTTTAAGCTGCACAAGATCTTCCATCTTCACAAAATTGGTACTCAAGTGCCTCAGTAGTACACAGAAAAAATACACTGGTAGATGGTAACGGAATATTGGATAAAGAAACTCAAATATTGAAATTAAATTATTCATTTTTAGTAAAAAATATGGGTAAAAGGGCATTTTTGAGCAGTAATATCTTTGATACAGTGCCATAAGATGCTCCCATCTTCATGAAATGGGCAGTCTAGTGCCTTGTTAGTACACAGAAAGAATTTTGACTCTCAAATAAGAATAAGCATAAAACAACGGAAACCCAAATTCTGCGATTTCTTCACTTTTTCTTGAAAAATATGGGTTTAGGGCTACTTTTGAGCTGTAATAGTCTCTATAAGTATCATACAAGATGCTCTCATTTTCCTGAAATCTCTAGCTTAGCACCTCAGTAATATACGGAAAGAAGGTAAACTTGCAAATGGGAATGGGCATGAAATTACATGTTGAAAAAGAATTCCCCTTTCAGACGAGGCCAGATATTCTAAAGGTAGAAATCATATTGGCGATATGATTTTTTCTCTATTTTAAATCAGTGAAACGTTATCATTGACAGAAAGGGGGGGATCCTCCCCAGGCCCAAATTGGGCACAACGTCTGTGCACTTGCACTAACATGCCACCCCCAAGCAGTAAAACTTTTCCCCACTCAGTGAACTTTCAACCCTTCCTCTATATGTAACAGTCTTCAGTACGTCTCCCAGACAAAGGTATGGAACGGTCCCGCTTAAGGCAAGATTCTGCTGACTACATGCACTTCCTTTGTATAATCTGCACAAATCAGTGTGCAGAGTGGCTTATATTGATAGGCACAATGTGACTCTGCCCATTCACTTGTCAATCACTTATTGTGAAGTCTGGTAAACAATTGTACACTCTGACTGCCCTATGGCAGACATATATTTTGGATGTAATGTATCTGACCTCAATTTATAGAAAACATTAACAACAACAACAACAACCACTGGATAAACCCCCTTCCCCTGTCCCCTCCCCCACAGGAGTACTCCCCAACAGGAGTAATCCCCCACATTCATATTTTGTTATATTATCAAAATGTATGACATTTACTCAGAATACAATACATTGACAGCCAATGATTCCTACTTTCAATGTGAGCACCAGCACTAGAACTATTTTTTTTGTATTGAAACTATAATATACCTATGTAACATTATGAAAAATATTAACCTTATTTAACAGTACGGTAAAAGTTATGTTGGTAACCTTACAGGTACTAGGAAAGAATGGCATGATGTCCAACTTTTTTTGTTTTTGTTTTCTTTTGTTTTTCCCAAACAAAAGCAACGGTATACATTTGTATTTGATTAGTTGTGGTATGGCTTGTTTTGCATCACAGATTATTGTGCAATATTCTTTATGAATTTTTGTGTTGTTGTATTAATTGACCTCGATGATGTTAAGACGACTGCAGTAATAGTAACCTTTATTACTTTCAACATGGAAGTACTATCTCGAAGGTAGTGTCTCCATTTTTTCCGGGCAGTAACCTGGGGGAAATCCCGGGGGTGCAGTTCATTTCAACGTCCGGTGACGTACCACTAAGGATACCGTAGTTGGTACCAAAGGTGCGTGTTTTGCTTTTCACTATATTTCGAAACTGCTAATTCTTTTTGCTAGCAGGAAATCTACACCATGGTATTCTTAACAGAACGGAGTGTGGTGTCGCTTCGTGAAGCCTAGCAAAATGCTTTCCCTCGGAGCCGGGTTCCGAAATATCTCCCCATTAATTAACAAACAAAGTCGTCCCTTAACAAAGTCGCCCCTTAAGTTTAACAAAGTCGCTCCTGAGTAATATCCCCGGGTAGTATTCATTAAACAATGAGAAGAAAAGATGCATAATTTTTCAAGCAAAAGTGCTTCAGCAACCCCAATTGGAAGTACAGTGGTCCTATGTAGGGCTTTGGCATAGGCTACTTCCGCTTATACTATCAAGCTAAAATAAACATTTCATTTCTCTTTTTCCCTTTCTACTGATGACATTTACCTTTACGATACTAATATAACAGCCTATTTTCCGGGCGGGTGGCAAACTTTTACTTCCAATCCATACATCAGGCTACGTAAATGCATACACTGCAGTTTATACATGCTGCAGCCTTTCTAGCGTACGGTGTACGGTAGCTTATAACTTGCGTTTATATTTCCAGTACTAATACTGATCTTGTGCATTCGACAGAAACTAATACTGCTAGCCCTAATGTTAGCACTAGCCATCGTTAAAGCAAGGAGATTCCGTGTAGAACCGTTTGGTTAAAGAATCTGTGGCAAAAATTGACTTGAGGGGCGACTTTGTTTAACTCAGGTGTAACATGTCAAAGGGCGATTTTGTTAATGGGCAACTTTCTTTGCTGATGGTGCAGCTTTGCCAGGGGAAGACTTCGTATGGGGCGAGTTGTAAGGGGAAACTGTTCGGGGGGGGGAGGGGGCGCCTTGACTGGCAACCTTTGGATTGGCCATTCAATAGTCCCCGGCAGTAGGGTAACAAGAAAAGGTTGTGTTGAGGGCTGGTGGGGTTGACTACTTTATGGGGTGCTTCAGATATGGAATCATCGTATACTTGTATATATTTTAATTTCAACTTTTGAATTTTTCAGTGTAGGCTGCAGGGGGCGAGAGACTTGTGGGGGGCTTACACCCTCTAGCTTAGCAACTGGTCTCCGCCCCGTATAGACTATAATCATACACGCGAACTACGTGTATATGGCAACAATAGGCTATCACTGCAGCATGCACTCTAAAAACTTACTGTTCAGTTTGAACCGAAGACGGATCAAATGGGTACTTAACCAAAAACGGATAAAATATTTGACTAGTTTCGGGTCAAAATTAACCATCTGCTATTCAATATAAACCAAATCTAGTCAAATATTTGACTAGAGTTTTTTCAGTGCCTATTTGAACGGATTTGGTTCAAATTTAAACAGGACGTTTTTAGAGTGTGCAATTTTTTATCATGTTGAGTGCTCACGAGGTACTAATTAATGCTCTGCCCTTGTGAACACCAGCAGCGACGCCACTAAGGCTCAGCTTTGCTTTCATTTCCCTCCATTTTTTAGGTTTTTTCTAAAAATTGATTTTTACTCACATCGTTTCTGAAATTGGTTATTTCTACAATAATAACCTTGGCACAACTTAGAACCTTGTTAAGTCACTTCGTTCCTTTTATATGTGTCCTACAAGAAGTCAGGGAAAAAGACTGGATTACCTGGCAGTCTATTTCATTGAAGTTAGTCTGACCTTTTGCTTCCCACTCACTCAGTCGGTTTTTGCAGGCATGTTATTTTTAGAATTCGAGAAATGACTCTAGAATCAATGTTTCCTTTGCCAGCTCAGCGAACTTTGTCTTTTAGGCCTATGCACACTTATTCCCTATCAGAACAATGAAAAATGCACCGAACACTATAGGGTGGATCTTTTGCCCCCCTCCTCACCAAGCAGTAAAGTAACGGGTGTGTTCACAGCTCTTATCTTGTTATTTTAAGTAATTTAAGTAACATTCACCATGCCTGAACTAAGAACAACAGTTAATGAGGGTTTTGAGAGGAGCTGTAACTGAAAAGCAGGCCCGTAGCCAGACAGGGTACTAAAAGAGATGGGGGTAAGTTCCAGAGGGATATTTTCAGGGGGAGAGGTATGCTAAAATGCAGGAGGGTAATAGTAACTTTCCATTTTCGGGGGATTAGTAGGGGCTCTGGGTGGGTAATTCGTAGCTGTTGTGTCATATCAATGTAGCTAGGCTGCGGTGAGGCCGGCCTAAGACCACTGTTTTCGTCATTAGAAAACAGTACAACGTTTCCAAATTAACAGCAATGGTTCAGTACCCATGAAACACCTAATCTGCAACTTTCATCAATAGGCCTACATTTAGACCAAAACTGCACAGGGGTGACGACATTAGGAAATAACTCTTGCTGACTTCATATATCGATAAAATTTGCTAAATATGAATAAATATCATTAAGACTTTTACTTCAAAAATGTTTAGGCCAAATTTTGGCAAATCGGCCAAGAAACGGCCAAATGACAGTCCTTCAAAATCATCCCTCCAGCGTAACAGATATTTAGCAGTCACGCTCAGTAGAAATCACTCAGTTGACTATCTGTAAAAATATAGTAAGGTGGTAAGTGGTACTTGGCTCTGTCAGGAGACAAATTGCACCATAAGAAGAAGGCCTGTGGACCTCTGGCTATATCCTACCTACCGATTTTATGGTGATCATTTTGAAATTTGCAAATCACAGCCAAAATGAATGCATTTGATTTATTTAATTTAATGATCAGACAAGTAATGTTAACGCTTAATCACTGCCCAGCAAGACCTGGACGTCGTACAATAGTTGATTTGTATTAACGCACTACAAGATGTAAATAAGTTATACGTACAAAGCTATTTTAGCAAGAATATGTTAAACTTTCTGGCAGTACAGCAGGTGAATTGATTCCCTTCACTTAAACATAAATGAAGCAAGCACTCATCAACACTGCTACAATACAAACCAAATCTTAATAAATCTTTTCACATCATTTCATTTCGCTGTTTTGCAGGTAGGCTTAACGGCTGTAACGTTAGGCCGGAGAGGAAAATCCATGTAAACACTTCAAAAATGATTGGCTTACGGTTATTAATACTACCATATAAAACATTCCTTAACGTTAATTTAAAAAATAGATGGTCAAAATGTAGTTTTATATTTCTCACCTGGATATTGAACTCGATTGTTTTGTTTAATCCTTTACAAAGATAGATTGAATGACCTCGCTATGCTGTTGGTATAAGTAAGAAATTCTTCTAGTTTGTAAAAGTTACTGAACGTACGGGTAGTTTTTGGAATGTAACTTGACAAGACCCAAGTTATTAGACAAGACCCAAGTTATTATCTTACTGAAAACGTTTTGTTCCAAAAAAATAACGCTGTACCTTTTCTTTACTTTTAAGAAAGGATTTTGTTTCTGTGGTCTTCTGCTACTCCTTGTGCTACCCTGGATCACTAATACCCTTAACGCTATTAGTAAAAGTACATAAAGGCGTGTTTGTTCGTGTATTTCGGAAATTCTTTACCAGAAGTGATTCGATTCAGAAGTTTGATTTTCCCTTGAAACTAACCAAACCAACCAAGCCATCAAGATGTATCGACAGCTCATCTATATTCTTCTCTCGTCCTGCTTTGTTCATCAGGCTGTGTCTGAATGCAGTGATTGTCAAGCACAGCAATGTCCAGTTTGTTGGACAGCATACGAAGATCATTGTTACAGGTAAGTCTTGAGATTTATATCTTTAAAATTTGGAGTTCTGTCTTTACAAGAGAATGGAAAAAACACTGGAACCGGTACAGAACCCTGGTAATTTTGCTGCGTAGCCACTCAAAAATGCTGTTGAATTCATGTTATCACAATTATATGTAAAAAGGTTAGCTTTGGAACATAGTAGTAAGACAATAGAAAGGAACAAAACAATATATACGAAAATTATAATCGTACACGCCGGATTGAAAAGATATTATATGCATAGACGCTTCGGAAAAGCCAGTCCTCATAAACTTCTTATGATTACCCTGAAAATCAAAGTGGGAAAACTATTAGACCTAAGTTTGATATTAACACTTCATAAATGGGATTTCAGAAATGGGTTAAAATGGTGGAGGTATGTAAAATGTGTTTAAATGAACTATGCTTATCAGAGTGCAATATACTTAATATATTCCAGTTTTCCTATTGGCTAATTTGCCTTGAAGTGTAAGGAAACTGTTACAAAATATTTGAAGTGAATTTTAATTCTTTCTCTTGTAACAGTTCCTCCAAGAGCTTCTCCTAATACGGTTTCTCATTTGTAACTGTTTTACTTCTACGATCCTGACTGTTGTCTACAACAATATTATAACTGTCAGTCATATGTAGGCCAGACTAGAGACCTGTCGATTTAGAGAAAATGTCGCCGTGTGGTACTGTATTTTAAAGTAACTATTGAAAGGAACTGTTCAGAGATTCTCAGGGACTTTGAAAATAAATTCCGGTACAAAAATTCACGCAAGATGTTTTCAAATAACAATAACCAGTTTGTTGAATGGCTATTCTTGGAAAGAATGAAGAATACCGATTTAAAAGAATTCTGTTATGCATTTATAAATTGAAACTGCAAAAATAAAAGTAAACATCAGACTCTTACTTGTTTAGTACCTCTTCAGGGTGTCATGATAGCCAAGATAAAGTAGCTATAAAATAATGGACTGTATACTTTACAGAGTGTTGTAGGAACTGGTACATCATTTGTAGTTTCTCCTCTATTTTACATTTACTTTCAAGAATATATATAAACACATTGATGTCGTTACGACAATACAATATTTACTTAAAGATTGCTAGATATCAACACCAAGTTAGACACTGTGATTTTTTTAATTATGCATTTAATAAAAGATACCTCCTATCGAAATATTCACAACGCATTGAGCAGCTTGTCTTTCTCAACACTCTAAAAACAATTTGGTCAAATTGACCAATGACTGGGTCAACTATGCACCGAACCAAATGTGGTCAAAAAGTTTGACTAACCTTTGGTCAAATTTGACCACTCATTGGTCAAATTTGACCCTTATTGGTCAAAGTTGACCATAGTTTATTCAAACTATTTGACCATATTTGGTTCGGTGCATAGTTGACCCAGTCATTGGTCAATTTGACCAAAGTGTTTTTAGAGTGAACGACGCATGTTTTGTAAAATAAATACCTAGACTCTCTCAAATTCGAAGATCAACGTTTTTCAGCAACTTCCGTACGATACTTAAACTTAAAGCCTAGCAAAATGTAAGGATGTTTTTACACCCTATGGAAAGGACTCTGAATGCAATTCTAAGTGTTCACAATCTCACTTTAGAGTTCGATCGTGAACAGGAACTTTACAGCTATTCCAAAAGATAATTTGAATCCGTCTGGCACGTCGTTCCTTTTCTTTTTTGTTAGTTTCAAAAATTCAATTACACCGATTTATTAAGGAAATGGGAGGTTACTCCCGATCATGACAAACTGCATTTAAAATGGTGGATCAAAAGCAAAGCATTTGGAAAATTTCACAATAATATAGTGCAAAATAGTTAATTGTAATCGTAGTTACGCAAAGAGTCGCGGTAATTTCTTCCTTATTTGGTTGACAACATTTAACACGAGACTTTTTTTCTCATGAAGGTATTAAGTGTGACTTACCAATTTCAAATAATTCAAGCCTACCCAAAAAATTTCTCCATGTGCATAAGTACTATAATCACTCTTGAGTGTATGAAAATCGGTTTGGGTGTGGATACTGGATTTCAGGAACAAGAGCGGTGCAGGTTCTCCCCTCTAGAAAAAAGCTAGGGGTTACTCCCAAATTTCGAGGAAAACACAGCAAAAGTGTCATTTCAGCTCTAAATTCTCTAACGTTTACCCCTAAAAGGCTACCCCTAAAATGGCTACAATAATTCCTTTGGAATATTTTTCTACTCCTTGTTACCTATTACGCAACTCTTTGTCCCAATTTTTATGTAAAACTTTATTGGGAATCCGTACGACATAACTTACAAAGCACTCTTCCTTGGCAACCCAAAACCTGAATTCCATTACAACACTTCCCCTTGTAAAATTCAAGATCTGTTATTGAAAACATAGGGAAAGCAACCTTTTATAAGCATACTAGTTGGGGCAAGACCTAAGGGTGCATAATTAGGATTCTGCAAACAAGTAAATTCTTAGGTGGAAGTATCCGTAGAAGACAGACCACTTTCTGCTTCCAAGGGTCACGCAACATGTCGGATTTGTAAATTAAACAGATATTTCGAAAGAAGGGGATATTTGTGAATATAGGGGAGAGCCATGAGAAGACATCTTTGATAGGAGCATTCCTGGTCTGTAAGGTAAATTAAACATCGCAAAATAGATAGTTCTCAGTGACGTCACAACTAGGCATTAGCAACAGCCATGTCTGAGGGCAGGCCTGTACGTACATATGGGGATTGCCCTCAAGCATGGCTGAAACACGCCACGTGAAAAGCTCCTATGACGTCACGTGAGAACTATCTATAGCCAATCACGGGGAAGACGTCAAATGAAAACTGTTTCCGTGATGGGTCTGCATAACACGTGTAGAGAAGCTTTATCATTAATTGGATTTATAAGGTGCATTTGATCTGTGAACAATAAATTGTGTTTCAATATTGTAGATTCTTTGAAGAACCTAAGACCTGGGAAGAAGCGAGAAATGAATGCCTCAGGTTTGGTTCACCAAACGGTTTTGGAAGGTCTAGGCTGGTAACCCTGCACTCTGCTGATGAGGAGGCCTTTGTTGTAGACTTTGCTGTAGACGCCACCCATTCACCGGTGAGTAATTTGTTCGTGCACATTGCGTTTGCTATTGCTATTGCTATTGCTATTGTTATTATGATTATGAACTTTCCTGCTATAAGTTTCCACCATAATTGCAGTCTCTTACCGTTGTTAACCTCCTGCTCTTCAATGCTTGAATTAAAAATTTACGTAAATCATAGAAAACCACTTTTCGACAAGTCTTCGGATGACAACTATTTAGACGTGTTGAAATAGGTCCTGTTCCGGAGACTTCTCCTCCGTTCATTTTTATCGGTTAGTATCGGTCCTGTTCCCGGGACTTTTCTCCTCTGTTCATTTTTATCGGTTAGTATCGCTCCTGTTCCCGGGACTTTTCTCCTCTGTTCATTTTTATCGGTTAGTATCGGTCCTGTTCCCGGGACTTTTCTCCTCTGTTCATTTTTATCGGTTAGTATCGGTCCTGTTCCCGGGGCTTTTCTCCTCTGTTCATTTTTATCGGTTAGTATCGGTCCTGTTCCCGGGACTTTTCTCCTCTGTTCATTTTTATCGGTTAGTATCGGTCCTGTTCCCGGGACTTTTCTCCTCTGTTCATTTTTATCGGTTAGTATCGGTCCTGTTCCCGGGGCTTTTCTCCTCTGTTCATTTTTATCGGTTAGTATCGGTCCTGTTCCCGGGACTTTTCTCCTCTGTTCATTTTTATCGGTTAGTATCGGTCCTGTTCCCGGGACTTTTCTCCCCTGTTCATTTTTATCGGTTAGTATCGGTCCTGTTCCCGGGATTTTTCTCCCCTGTTCATTTTTATCGGTTAGTATCGGTCCTGTTCCCGGCAGTGGCGTAGCCAGGTTTTTTGTCAGGGGGGCAAGAGCACCAAGATTTCCCCCAATTAGTGATCTGCTTCCTAATAATCAGTGTTCTCCATAGGTCCAAATTTTGTCCGAGGTGCTTTCCTCTGACCTGGCTGATGTGACTGATCGCCGTCCTGGGGGAGGGGTCTAAAGGGAGGGGGAAAATTTTTGCTCATATAAGGTGGGCTAGATGCAAAATGGTGCCACATTTGGTACTAAATGTAAACTGAATACATCACCAAGAATTCCTATTTTTCAGGAAGCTTTTTTTTTTATCTTGCTTGTCTTCAGGTCTTGGTGAATTTTTCTTGAGTCCTACTGGTAGGTCAGAATCACAATGGGTGAAGTACAGTAATTAAGTGAACCCTGGATCACCTTTCCCTTCATCAGTTCACCACATTCAACACAATCAGTCCAAATTTACGAGGACCTGCCCTTGTAGCAGAGTATAGCACTTGACAACTGACCCATTCTAACAAACTGCATATACCACAATGCTGCTGCTGCTTTAATTATCAAGAAACATTGGAAGTATACAGTTAAAGGACAGAGTCCCTTGTCAGAGGTCCAGAGTTCCCATGCTGTATAAAACAGATAGTAAAACATAACTTACTATAAGCATGGTGTCATCATTCTATCTCTGAAAACCTTAATGAGGACTGGTTGTGCCAGTGTGGCATATACTTTTAAATAAGTAAAGTGTACTGGTTGAGAAATTTAAAATTTTACCAGATCATGCGCAAATTTCACCACATATTCACTTTCAAAATTTCCCCCAAGATTTTTCCAGAGGGGCAACTCGCCCCCCCCCGTCCCCCTGGCTACGCCACTGGTTCCCGGGACTTTTCTCCTCTGTTCATTTTTATCGGTTAGTATCGGTCCTGTTCCCGGGACCATTCCCCTCCGTTCATTTTGATCAGTTATTACCTTGTCACGTTGTATTTGACTGATTAGTAGGATAGTTATTAGACTGCACCTTGCGTTATTTGAAGGCAGTTTATTTAACTGTCGAAGTTACGCCTTGTATCTATCTTCAAGTTACTTTTATTTTAGGGATTCGATCGAGGGCTTGCCACATTTCCCTCCAAGTTTATCTTTTTCCCGCTAAAAACCCAGCACCGACCATCCCTTCCCGAATCGTTCTCTACAAGCTGTTAAATAATTAACAATGCGTACATTCCCTATATAAACGGTGGATTCAAACTTGGGCTACTCGGTATCAGAGGCAGTGGCGGAACCGGGGGGGGGTCGCCGGCGTCCGGACCCCCCCTCAAATTTTCCAATGTGCCCTTTTTCAAAAAATGTTTTTTTTTTCACACTAGCAAAAAAAAAAAAAAAAACGAGACAGTTTCACAGGTAATGACAGTGTTGTCCAATTCCGAGCCCCCTCCCCATCCAGTATCGACCAATTCACTAGTCTAGCCATGTACCGCAGAAACTTTCGGCAATATATTTGACTACGGTAGCCTATATTGGCCGCCTAAAAACTCGAACAGTGCAATCGTTTTACAGAGAATGTGACTACAGTATGTCTGCGTGACAATCAGGCATTCTAATCACTTTTCGCTTGGAACCACGCGTGGCGTGCTTGGGCATTCAGATATTACGTCATACTCACTAGCTAGTGCTTTATGCAACGTATTACTATTGGGTTTTAATATTGATTCCAAAAGGTCATTGCTAGTCAGTCTTTTGGTCTTACAAAATAATGATCTGTTCACACTCCCTAAACGCTACATCTACGAAACCTTCGCTCCACCCTCTAGTATCCATCCTCTCGTGAACAAGAGAGAGTAGGTAAATATGTTTCGCTATGATATTTATAGTCTGGAATTACTCTCTTCTTTTATAGTGCTGACCTAGTGATGGGAATAAAAAGCCAGTCTTAGGTAAAGTCCACAGCCAAGAGTTGAACAGAAGTCACAATAGACGAATCGGTGTTTGTTTGATTTTAAAATTACCATATAAAATCACCACCAGGTCAAATAACGCCATGTCAGTCGGTTCAATTTTTTGACGTCTTTGGACCGATGACCGGTTTGCTGTCGCAAATGAAAAGCAAACATTCGACTTCAGTCATCTGTTCTGACAGTGTTTTTGACAGTTGCGCCGCAACTTTATAGGGAACACAACATACAGTATTTTAACCGCCTCCCTCAGTCGAGATAGCGGTGCATGGTGCCAGGTGGGGGAAGGGTTCAAGCCCCCCGTCTGAGAAGGCTGGCCCCCTATTGAAGAAGTTTAACAGTTTCGTAGGGGAGTCTTAGTCGAAAGTACGCAGCCTCCGACGACAACTAATCGACGGTTTACCTGTTTTTTACCCTCAAAAGGATAATTTCTGTAATAAGAACCCAAAATTTTCGGCGCGCTACGCGCTGTAGAGTCACTATTTTTTTTCAATAGTTCCATTCCACATAGCAGGATGGCACAAGTCCTGCCCACCTTACCAAGTAGCATATGGGCAGAATACATAGTTTATGTAAAGGTCGTAACTTTCATCCCATATCGCCTAGTTGGTGTTCTCTTGTGTGTGTCATGCGGTACAGTCAGTTGATGAGCGACTTACGGATCAAAGTTTGGCTATTTCATCGTGTAGTCCAGGTGTTTTCGATACAATGTATGTTACACCCGATACGGTCTACAAACCCTACAGTTCTTTCTTTCGTTTCGTCATATGTTTTATGTGTAAGCCAATCAAAAAATTTCACCCGCTTCGCGCTCTTTTCAATTTCACGATCCAGATTCAAAGAGCATTATCAGTGCGCAACTCGGATCAGGAAGTATTAAGTGATATAATGCAAAATATGCCTGCAATTACATGGGATAATGAGGCTACCACATTTGCCCTTCGCATCATACCCTCGAAATAGGGAATGTCGGAACTTGGGGTAGCTGACATGGCCCGGCCCCCTGTTGGAAAAATTCTGCCGCCACCCATGGTCAGTTTACTTATTTTGGCTTTCATAAGGGTAATTTCTGGGATAAAACCCAAAACTTTCGGTACGCTTTGTCCACTCTTCCTCAGTTCAGTTATACTTGGTACAAACCCTCTCCCCCTTTTCAAGTTAATGAGTAGAATACATGGATTTATGTAAATATCGGGAATTGAATCGCATTTTGCTAAACCTGGTTAACGCTCACCTGTGTCTGTCGTACGGTAAGACTAGTGACTCGAGGAGGGAAGAGCAATAAAGTTGTGCCTGATAGGGCCCAACTGTCCGCTCAATTGTTCCATATACTGATGTAAGCTTTAATTTAGTACAAATTCTTATAAGTGTAGGCTTAACCAACAAATTTTCGCTCGTTTCGCGCGCTTTGCAATTTCACCTTTAAGATTCCAGGTTTTGATTCCAGTTTTTTCATGTCTTTTGGTTTAAAAGTATCCTTTCTTTGTCAATATGCGGTAAGTTGTGCATTCCCTGACGTTTATGGGAACCAAAATTTAAAAAAAAATGAATGTGCCCTTTTTATGTTGGACCCCCCCCTCAGAAAAGACCCTAGATCCGCCCCTGAGAGGGGCACCTGATTGGAATCTGGTCAGACCAGGGAGTTGTTAGGACTAGATCTAGCGCAAAGTTGATAACAGTTTGTTCAGTTCTAAACGAAGTATAGTGAAATTCTTCATTAGATTTCCTGTAAAGAACCACGACAACGCCAGCCGATTCAAATTTAAACCAACCGGCTTTACAGAGTGTGTTAACCTTCCAACACCCATCTTTTCATGTAACGATAATGGGGGTGTGGGGGGGGGGGCAGTAAGGAAAACCTTGTACCCTTTGTTGGCATTGCTATATGTGATGTACAAACACAACGCAGTAAAGATGGTATATTGTTACGATGTTATGATCTTAAATGTTATGTTGATGGGATAGATTATATTTATTTTCCCAATCTGATCTGTAGTACAGCTGTTCGAGTGGATACATGTAATCGAATGCGTGTATGTATTGGTATTCGAATGACCCCCCCCCCCCCCCCAGCGGAAACCCTCCGTTAAGTAGCAGGTATTTGATGTCTGGTCTTAACAGGTACCTGTCCAAACCAACAAGAACCTGTAAAACCCAACACTGAGTTTTCCGCTGGGCACCATAGAAAATGCCCACACCATCACGTCATCAGGGGTGGCCCTAAAATTGCCCTACAGGGCCCCAACCTCCACCCTTCCCCGACGAAGGGGCAGCAAGTGAAAGCCCCGATAAGAGCGTAGGGTTGCTGAAAGGAAGTCGAAAGCCAAATATTTTGGCGTGCTTTGGACGCCGAAACTTTTGGGTTTGCAATAAAGAAAATCTGAAAAATTGCATTCCTTTAGAGCGAATTCAAGTAAATCGTTGGAGTGATTGGTCGACGTCTGGGTCTACATATTTTGACGTACCTTATACGGTTCCCTGACGAAACTGGAAAATTTCCCCGACGTGGGTGCTGAGCCTCCCCCACACGGGAAATACTCCTTCTCCCTCCACCTAGCGCCACCACTGTAAGTCATTTATACTAAGGTAGTCTTTCTTGTTTTGAGTATGTGTTACAAAAGAATAACACTTAAGGTAATATTATCAAAGGAGACTCTGACCAGGCGCGGATCAGGTGGAGGCGCATCCGGCGCACGCCCCCTTTTTTCGATGACCAACGATTTTTTGAAAAAAAAAAAGAGTAAATAGATATCCAAAATATGCTTCCCAGATGCTGGGAAATCGCATCTTAGCGGATCTAGAATTCAAATTTTCTTAGGGGAGGACCCCCAATTCCTGACGTGGCTTTGCTCCTTCGGCGATCCCTCGTCGGCCTTCGGCCGACAGTGTGTACGCGCCCCCCCCCCCTTTCTCAAAATCCCGGTTCCGCGCCTGTTGACCCACCCTAGGGAAACAAAACTTTCCTTCCCGGTGCTAAAGTTTAGAAGGCAAATACTAAAGCATCTGCTTCCGGTTTCTTGAATGGCTAAGATGGGAGTAACATTTTTGATCATAGGTCTGGTATACGCTGTACCCAATACACATAGCATGTCCAGTTTAAACTGATCTGTGTTATACAGCTATGGTTCCTGGATTGAATCTTTCCATTTGTACATATGACATTCAATTCACAGTAGAATAGCCAACAAAAATAAAAATAGTCTCTGTCCGTGCAGAAAGCTTTTATTTAGTTTCTGTAGTCGGAGATCCTATAACATTTTGTCGTACTGTGTCACGGCACAACACATTCAACCTGGCTTAAAGGGCAATTTTCGTCCTCCCAGACAGTTCCAATTCTCCCAACTATAGCTCCTCCCATAACTGTATAAAGCTCCAACTTGTGCAGACACAGACCTTCTTTATTTCTTCAGAGCATATCGTGGTGAGCATACAAGGTCATAATGAGTAATCAAAACACTCTCTCTGAGTGTGTGTTAAGCCGCGGTCACACTACAACGAATTCGGATCGGATTCCGATCCGATTTTTGTGAGTTTTTATTAAAATCTTCTCCATTTCGGGTCGGAAAGAACCCCAAATTTGCCAACCTGTGTAATTATATGATTTTTATCGCAGGACTACGAAAATTAAATTTATACGAATTATTCCGTGACGTCACATCGACAGACAGCTTTTATCGGACTACGCGTGTCCGATAAAAGCTGTTTGTCGGTGTGACGTCACGAAAAAATCATTTAACATTTTATTTTCATAGACCTCTGATGCAAATCATATATTTACACTGGTTGGCAAATTTTGGGCTCTTTCTGACCAGAGATGGAGAAGATTTTAATAAAAACGTACAAAAATCGGATCGGAATCCGATCCGAATTCGTTGTAGTGTGACCGCCGCTTTACCCTGCATTATTTGAGTTTTCAAACTTTGATGTCAATCAAAGAGCAGTAACCAACTGAAAATTTTGATACCCCTACACCAAAAATGTACTGTGGGGTGATGACTGTTTGTCTTTAAGACCACTGAAAGCTGCCGTCTTGGTTACACCATCTTCAGATTTGTCAAGAGCTGTTGTTTCCATACAGCTAGAATTTTTCTAACGAATCTTAACAAGGTTTATGACACTTTTTTCTCGTAGGGAGCGGTTTGGATCGGCTTCCACGATACTGTACATGAAGGCAACTTTCAATGGGTTGGCCACGAGGCAGTTGATTACACTAACTGGAGGCAGGGTGAACCTAATGATACCGGTGGAAATGAAGATTGTGCGGCTCTCTTTACTCAGAAGAACATTTGGAATGATGTACCTTGTCGCAATACATTTACTTTCATTTGCAAAATGCGACGAGTTTAAGTAAGTCGTATAAGACCTGGTGGTTTGCTTAGATCTATTTCATTTTCATTTCGGGTTTTTTGTTGGAATTACAGATTAATTGTTATTAGCTAAAGTAAGTAAAATCAGAAATTTGATTGAAATTTTGATTCTTCGTAGGCTTTAAACTTAAAATTTAAATTTTGTAGTTACTATCAAAACTGTTGTTAGACAATTAATTTTAAATGCATTTTCTCAAGACGCTCTTGTATGAACAAATACAAAGATGAAAAACTCCGGGCACAGTGATCTTTGCTCATGTCTCAAAATAATCACTAATTATGTAAGCAAACAGCTCTTTCCTTCAACTCTCTCTCAACCCGTTTAAAAAGTTTGACGATATAAAGTTAGATGATCATGGCCAATGCTCAAACTACAGATCTTTGAGTTTCGTTCAAGTACTTTATTTCCTATGATTTATCTAGTGATAGGGTGGATTTGAACTATTTCGGTCAGGACAAATGTAAGCCCCGCAGGCTGTATAGGACAAAGGTGAATGTACGAAAAGTTGACGGAGATCGAATAATAATTTGTCTTCAAAATTTCATTACCCGTACAACTAGCTCCTAATTAGGAGCAAGTGTTCATGCACCATAGATCAAGTAAATTCGTAGGTAAAGTTATACATAGGGTTTAGAAAACAATTTTTCTTGGGGTAAAACGTAGCAATCTTCAAAAAACATATGTTGGAAAGGCCTATGTCAATGCCACACAAGATTCGTTTTTCCAGTTTTTTTTGTCTGATCAGTGTAAATGCAGTGTGATCAAGAAGTTGGAAGGCCACTATTACAGACTTAACTACTTAACTACTTAACAGACTTAACTAAGTGAGCTTACCAGTGCTGTAGTACTCGAGACCGGTCTCCAGTCACGATTTTAAGGACGAGGACTCGGAAGGCAAGGACTCGGACTTGGACTCGGTCTCGTACAGTCCGGACTCATGACTCAGCTCTAAATTTCCGGAGACCGGCAGAATTTGAGAATCACTTTTATTCAATTAATCCGTCATCACATAGCGTTACCTTGTCCTCTGCAGTTTCTATACAACACACGGTATTTATGTCTTTGCATTATGCGCTGTATACTGCAGATATTATAAATGGTCCTAAGATATAAACGTATATGGGGGCCCTTAATTATATCTGCTGGTGGTCCACATGTTTAATCGAACAGATCTCAAGGGCCACAGCCAGACCCGTATCCTTAATTTTGCCTTTAGCATGAGGCCTCATTTTGAAATGGTTAGCGTTTCACCTAAATGTGTGGTGTCTAGGGGTCCGTCGAAAGGTCCCTGGTTCAGAGCAGCACCGAATGGATTAGAAATTAAGGGCGTAGCCCCGGAAGCTCTCAGGGTATTTACAAAACAGTGGACATAAATCTGAACATTTACGCTTTCTGTAAAATACATTGAATGCGCACTCAATTGATGATCAGTCACAAGTATACAGCGGCGGCGCCAGGAATTTTTAGTTGGAGAGGCTAAGGGGAGGCTGAGCAAATTTTTGGGGTGGCTCATAGTAGTGGCGTGTGCAGGATTTCGAAGGTGGGGGGGGGGGGCACAACCTGTGATGATTCCCCCTACTGGCGCTTATTTTGGTGACCTTTTTTTTATTTTTTTGCTTTTGTGCACTTCAATTCTTGGCGACCGACCCACGTCGGCATACTTGTGCTATCGGAATTTTCGAGGACCTTTTTTTTTTTTGCCTTTTTTCCAAAACAAAAGAAATCGAGGGTCCCTCTCCCCGACGACACCCATTTTTCTGCCCCCACGGGGGCTGGTGTGTGGTGAAGGTTTGAATGCTCAGTGTGTCTGGTGTGTCTCTTCAAACTTTTTCTCTTCCTCGATCGAACCCGTAAATCCCCCGACTGGGTGATTTCCCCCGACTGACTTCGGAGGTGGGGGCCTGTGCCGCCCCCCTTTAAACACGCTACTAGCTTATAGTAATATAATTTCCGCGTTAGCGGCAATCCGAAAGGCACAAATTATGCCAGAAAAGTTCACTGATACTTTTAATCTTCATTAGTGATATAGAGCGGACCGTAAGGAATGCGCGCGAAGCGCGCCGAAATTTGGTGGTATATTTCATTGCCCAAAAGAAAAACCACATGCAGACTCAGGGAGTAGTGCTTGGATTTGTCGACATGGGGGCCAAGCGGAGGGGAGGGGGTTAAAGGTAGGGCTAGCGCTGATGGCTGACAAATTTTTAGGGCCATTAAAAATTCCACTTAACAAAATTGTTTTAATGAGTGTTTTAAATTTTCAATTTGCTCATTTCAGTTGGGGGGGGCTAATGGGGGGCTGACCACTTTTTGGGGAGGCTAAAGCCCCCCCAAGCCCCCCCCCCCCCTTGGCGCCGCCACTGCAAGTATACCAATTTGACCATTAGACCCAATTCAGGCCTGGCGGAGTGGGCAACAAATAACATAATGTCAGATTAAGTGGCGCATATCTTTTTGAAAAGTGTATAGCTGCAGAAGAAGGTGGTTTGGCGTGACTTTATCTGAGCGGAGCGTCACTATCTGTCTGTTTGTATAGCGTACGAAGAATAATTTTTGCCAAACAAGCCTCCTAGATTGCCGTGAGTGGCAAGATACCAGGCTGCAAAGTTGTACCTTGATGCTGTACATATTCTTTATTCTGAAGTATCATTACTTAGAAATGCACGTTCAAATAAGGAAAGGCAAATAAGAGGAAAGAAAGTAATATTTGGCCTAAGTATGTTTCTATCAAATGGTATAAGGTCTCCTAAGATTTTGTAAGTTCATTTTCACTGGCCTGCCCGCTCCATTACCACTGGATTTTATACCTCAAGCTATATGGGCCGTCGATTTGATAGCAGCCTGAGTGAGCATGTGAGTGGGTGGGGCATTATTGGATTATAGTACTGTTTGCACACAGGAATGTAGCGGGGGGATAAGTAATGGTGTGTAGGACCTTAAATTCAAGGTGGGTTTAAAGCCAGAGAATTCCAACTACCGTAGTCCATATAGGTCAATCTATAGGCTTAATTTAACCAAGATGTAGCCAGACACCTCACTTCTAGTTCACCCCTTCTGCTTCCAAAACTGATGTGTTTGTCGCGTTGCCAGTACAATTGTTTTGATGGCAAATTATATCCCAAATGCGCCCTCTTTACAAGTGTTGGGTAGTAGTCACCCTAGGGAGCGTGAAATAGTTGCAGAAATGAGTCACATCCGAAATGAAGACTCTCACGCAAAGAGTAGCAAAGGTACATCAGCGGGTGCAGGGCCCGTTACGTCCGGAACACTTACAGAAAGGTGTCAATATATTCCGATTCATGTTTAATGTGCAGAGCAATAAACGCAATAAACGCAAGAATTTTTAATAGAAAATTCGAAAACATCGATCGTTCAAAAATGACAACCACCCTACCTCCAGTCACAGCTTTAGCGCCGACACCGATTTTCCCAACAGACCTATTCTTCAATTCCTACCTTTCCGCCAATACAAAGTAAGAAAGGAAACAAAAGCAGTACCATGTTCGGCATACATAGAGTAACACCACATGACCAATAAAAGAAAGACAATCGCGCACTTCCATCATGACCCAGGGCCTACACCATAACACACAGGGGCGTTATTTGGTGTGTCAAAGTGGGGGGGGACCAGGGCGGAATACCAAGCGGGACCGAAGGCGCCGTGGGAGCGCGAGCGCTCTTTTGAAGGCGTGTGGTTCAGGGGCCGGCCTTCGGGCCCTGATGGGACGACACCCTGGTGGTGGTCCAGGGATAACGCCCCTGGAAACTCTGTTGTATTAAAAAATTAAACCATTATAATGAAGCATTTCGCTATCTTAAAACTCATCGGATGTGCACTACAAACTGGTCAGCAGAATCACATTTCGACCTTTTTAATAATAGCCTCAATCAGAATTACAGGTCACTTTGAAGGGGGCTTGGCTTGTGGGTGGTTATTATGATGATAGCAGAATTTGTATTAGATGCAAGATGTTCTACAGGAAGTAATCACGAATCCAACATTTAAAAAGTGTGTGCGCAAAGTACGTCGAAGAGACGGCATTTTATTGCAGTCTATTGTTTTCGTCATTTTTTGAATGCAGTATTATCCATTACATTAAAAACTCTCTTACTTTTCCCAGCCAGGCTATTCTCTCTTTTATGTTTCATTTTTGTCCATGGTCTGGGACAAGCAAGCCCTAAGTTCTTCATTATTTGTGAAAAGAAAGTTTCGAAAATACAGGTTGAAGCATAACTTTGTAAGGACGATGAAAGGTTGAGGGTGATGGTGTAAAATACTTTTCAAAATGAATGAAATGTTATGGATAACCCTTACAGAGACGTGGCCATAGGCTTCCGCAGTAAAAGATGCCAGAGAAACAACTTTTATTGGAGCCTTCTAAAGGTGTGTCCAGCCAAGTGTTTAACTACAAGTGCCGAAGGCGAGAAGCCGGAGGGTATGCTCCAGGCCCGTAGCCACGGGGGCACGAGGGGCACGTCTCCCCCCCCCCCTCAATTTTTCGATAAAAGGTCTTGCACTGAAGGAGGAAAAATTTATTACGAGACCAGAATTTTTGGAATACAAATGTAAGAAGAAAAAATGGAAAACCTCGCACCATTTCGCATCTAGAGTCCTCGAAATAGGCAAAAATTTTCAAAGAGGAGGGGGACATCCCCTCCTCTTTGACCCCTCCCCAAGACCGGCGAAACTTCAACATCGATGTGCCCCCTCAATATGGTTGCTCTGGCTACGGGCCTGGGATGCTCCCGAGAATTCGTTTTAAATTTGATGGGTTTTGCAGCCATTCTGGACCATTTCCAGAAAAAAAAAACGCGTCTGCGGGTATAATTTGAAATGCTAACAGAATACTTTTGTTATCGTGGTTGCTAATTTCAGATAGTGAATTTCGCTCAATTGAATGAGGATGGTGGAAGTTGATGTGGAAAATGAAGAGCAGGAGGGTTGTAAGGGTTTTGAAATAGTAATTTATTCAAGCGCTGATCCTACAGGAAGTGATAAGGTGACAATTCCACCGACAAAGGTTCTACTACGGAGTACGGACAACATTATTAAACATAAAATATATTGTCATTTAACAAACATTCATTTGTTTTTCAACTAAATAAAGGTTCGGTTTTTAAAAAAACAAGAACAAACAAAAAAAAAACAAAAAACAAAAAAAAAAAAACAAAACAAAAAAAAAAAACATCTCGAAAATCTTCAATCTTTAAAACAGATCGTTTTGCAAAGTTTCAGTTTTCAACCGAATCTTCGGCAAGTTCATATCCCTACTTGAAAGTTAGGTGAACTTACACTTATAATAAAAAAAATCTGCTCCTAGTTATAAATTCACAGAACTGATGTTTTGTCACACATTTAGAAAGAGAAAAAGGAACTATATAAGGTGCTAATTTCAAAGCATTGATAAGGTACTAATGTCAAATCATCACCACAGGAGTTAATTAAAAACGTTTCACCAGGGAATTGTTATTTGACATATCTCAAATGTTCTCCCTGGCGCCTGGTCTCACAAGTTACTGTAAAAAGGGTAAATTTACGGCAGCTTTATGACATAAAGCCCATGATACCTAAATGGACGGAGGTTAGTTTGTAAGCATTTTTCTTGTTGCTTTGAATAATGCCTTTTGGGTTTTTTTTTATTTTAGTTTGAAAATGTTTACAACCAATATATTTGTATCCTTTGTAGTATTTATTTTGTAAAGAATTATTACATTATACAAGAAATGTTTACTTTCCAATTACAAAATTCCTAAAGATTAGGAGTCTAAAACAATATGTTAAAATAGCATCTCCAGTGTGTTTTGATCAAGAACGATCTCGTAAAGACACATTAAGTTGCAGTGTAAATATCTGATTTAGATTATTACCAGCTTTACATGACATAATAATCTAAAGCAAATGACAAAAAGCTATATATATATATATATATATATATAATATATATATATATATATATATATATATATATATATATATATATAAATATATAAATATATATATATATATAACACTAAATTAAACATTTGGGAGACATTGGGATAAATCCTTCCTTAGGGAGACAATCGGTTATATTCATAAAATTTAATATATTTCCATATCTAAGCATACAAATATTCATACAAAAATACCAATAATTCTTCATGAATGCCTTTAACTCATGGTACGTTTGTTTTAACTGTATCTTTTACACACAAGGTTTAATTAAATAAACAAAATATTACAAAGTATTTCGCAATACTTACTTGTCTCCCTATAATACATATAAATTACATGTAACACATGACACACCTGTATTTCTATGGTAAATAACAGCACATATGATGTATTTATGCAGCTTACACAGTGGCATAATAAAGAGGGCGCTAATACGCTACCATAGAAATAAAATTCTTTTAGAAAGAATGTAGAGAAGGGGTTTAAATAATGGTGCAAAGAATTAGGGAGAAATAAATTTGTCTCCTTAGTGAAAATGTCTCCTTAATATACCAATTATAACTGCAATTTGTCTCCCTAATAGGGTATTAACAGAAATATATATATATATATATGTATATATTAAATTAAAAGTTTGGATAATAAAGTAACCAATAACATAATTTTCCTGTTTTAAACCAGGAAAATTATGTTATTCGATTTTACAGTAGATTTTTGAAAAAAAAAATAATCTACATAAAAACTGTAAAAAACGTACTGTTTTATGTTATTCCATGATTAAAGTCTGGCTGTAAAAAACATGATTTGTTTGTAAAAAATTGCCATAAATTTACAGAAATATTTTTAACAGTGTAACTTTGACAAAGCGTGCACCAGGTTCAGCATGGTGAGAACATAGACCTGTGGAAGTCATTATTTCAGTGAGGTCATGCATCATCTGAGGTCAACAGCGTTAAAATTGAATAAAAACAACGCGCTATACTAAAGGCAAGTAATCACACAGATTAAAGTTCCTAATTCAGATAATAGAACAGTATGTTGAATGGCAGTGAACCTATGAAACTCCAGGGAGGTTGCATATTCTAGAAACTGCTGTGTCGGCTCACCGAAATTCAGCACACTCACTCCATGAACACGAAGATTTATAAGCCCCAGGTGTTACTCTTAACTACTCGCTCTATATAAACGACCAGACGGAACACAGGGGCGGATATATCAAAGGGGAAATATTTCAGTGGAAACAGAGGCGGGGGGGGGGGGATTTATAGGGCAACAGAAAGTATAGGCCCAATAGCTGATATAACAGTCTACATTAAAGGCCCACGTCATTCGTCCTCAAAATTTCTGTACCTGGTTAAAGTAATTCTTTATTGGTCCATTTGAGCTAACTGTACAATTACAAATGCTGGGAGAGTTATTATGGATCAACTCAATTTAGGGAGAGAGAAGAGGGCTGTGGGCGTACAATTGGCCGCAAGTCGTAACAAGGACCGACTAACATAACTTATAGCCTGGTCCACTGAATAATGCCAGAGTCACTATTTGTCAGATCACCCTGCACTTTTAGCACAATTCGTATTCTTTTCCACACCATTTTTTAAAGCTAAAACCGAGATTGCAAAAAGTACATATCCTAACCACTTGATATCTCGAAATTAGGAATGTTCGGATGCACCTTGCAGGGGCTGGAAACATAAGCGTACGAGGCTGGGGGGCAGGGGCATATGCCCTCCCAATTCGGGCAAAAATGGTGGATCCATTCGGGCAAATGAAACAGCCAAGAAAATAAATTATGCCCTTTTGCAAGCGACACAGCGGTATCAAAATTTGGGCAACGTGATCCAAATTCTAAATTCGGGCAAAAATTATCCCTGACCCCCAGAAATATTGATCCCCGTACACCTATGGCTGGAAAGTGTCATTTCCAAGAGTTCTGAGGTACAGTTCGTCAAAAATTTCTGGTACGCTCCGCGCCAATCATGGTCTCACTACGCTTAGATAGTGAACAGGCCGTATCAAAAACTTTCACCCTCTAAAAAATCATTCCACCTTGGCATCTCTGCAGTTGCAGGAATCAGCACCAGAAAGCCCGTAATTGGAAGTTTGGAGTGCGACAGTCGACGTTCGCACTCCGATATTTTAAGGAGACCTAAACCTACTGTAGAATACATCCGGATGGGAGGGGGAGGCAACCTCCCTCCTTGCATGACACTCGGGAACAATAACTGTACCTAAGCTGTCCTACTCGAAGTAATAAAGAGATGACTTACAGCCACAGGTGGGGCCCTGCTCGCCCCCCCCCCCCCACAAAAATGGGTTTCGCAGACATTTATTTATGATTTCGCCTACTTCATTTTACATTAAAAGGTAACATATAAGCGTGCACTAAAATGTCCCATGATTATTTACGATTGCTAGTGCATTTGGTTTTTTAATCCTTAAAGAGGGATTTGCATCACCCCAAGTGTGACTTTTACTTGGTGGTAAGCCCTGCCCATAATTGTCTTGACTGCTTCTCCTTGTGCAGACACAAACATATAGTTCACTGCTCAAGGCCACATTCTGGTGGGCATAAAAGACCCCATGTGTAACCAAAACCTTCTTTGTGCATGCTGTGTAATATGAGCTGCTCTGCATCTTTTGAATTTTGTAACTGTGATGTCAATCAAAGAGTAGTCACCAACTGAGACTTTTGCTAACCCCTGTGTAAAAGTCATACTTGGGGTGTTGCAAATCTGTCTGTAATATTTTTTCGATTGCTTGGCGGGCCTGATTGGAACATCTCGCGGGCCGCCATTTCAGAACCCAGGCTATATAGGTTTGTCGTATTGGGAAGGTTTCTACTGCTTTTGGTGGAGATCAAAGGCCATTTACTAGAAGCTAAAAATGTGCCAACAAGATTTTTAAAGATAAGAATGAGGGACACTTTAAAATTTTAGTATACAGATTTGCCATATTAAGAAGAACCGTATTGTTTTCATTGGAGGTCAAAATTCATTTGTAAACTTTACCGGATATAACTGCCAAATCCCTGTAATCTGCTTTTAGACACGATACCTCAAAATAGCAATAATGGGTACTTTTAGTACTTGTCATATAGATAATTATGTGTTATCAAGAGGGGGTGGGTCCTCTAAGTTCAGTTTGGTGGAGGTCAAAGTCATTTGAAGTTGTCAGAGGTCAAAAATTGAAAACCACGCAAACAAGATATTTCATTAAAGGAACAATGGATACTGTCAATGTTGGATCCCTCGGAGGGATCTAACAATGCATGCGCGTAGCCAAGAATTTGCCAAAGTGAAGCCTTTAGGCAAACTGTCTAAGTGTAGCGCCACCAAAGATTGGCGAGAGAAAATTTTGGCGGAAAATGCCTCCCAGTTCGCTGGAAATGATACTTCCCGGGAGTTGTAAGTAGCAGCTAAACATTTTTTTATTTTGAGTAACTAGCAGTATCATAAAAAAAATCATTCAAAATATACTGACAAAAAATATGCTCAAGGAGGGTGTGGATGCCCCTTCGCCCCCCCCCCCCTTGACTACGCGCTTAGATCTAATTAATCGAAGGCTACAGCTTCGATTATTGGATTTCCTCAGTTTGTCAAGTGAATTTGTGCCTTTTTTTGTGGCTCGACGTATGATTTTTTTTTCAGGGCGATTCTTCTCCATTTCACTACCAACATACCCAGCATTTTTCATCCTCCACGAAGTCATTTTGACTATTTCATTATGTGGAAATTTTGACCATTTCCCTGATTTCATCAACTTAACCGTGTTCCAATATGAATAATCAGCCCATTTGAGGCATTGAAATAGGAAGTCTTCTTCTCGAAGGACGATAAGCCGTTACGCAGTGCTATTGGCGTTCTTTATAGTTTGTCAAATTCTTATTTTGATCCTCGTAAAATAGTCCCAGACTTGAACGCCGCTACGCAGAGTAACACCGACACTGACTCCACGACCACACCATCTAAAATCCTCGGTGGTCTGCCGCTACAATTCGTTGGCATGTCTCAGCTTAACAGGTTGACATGGCCAAGGAGCAGAGGGACCTCCGGGGGAAATCTCGTACAAAGGTACAAAGGTTGACAGAGTACAGGAGCAATGTAAAGACGCAACTTTTGCCACCCAATTTTTGTTTACTCCCCCCCCCCCATCTACTTTCTCCCTACTTTTGAAATCCTGGAGGCTCCGCTGGCATGGAGGGCACTTTCCCCGCACTTTTCTTCATTACCTTAGAAAAAAATGAAAATAATAAGAAAAAAGAAAGGAAATACAATCCAAGAAATATCAGTGGCGTCGCCAAGGGGGGGGGACACGTGCCCCCTGGAAAACCTAGTGCCCCCCGTGTGCCCCCCAACTGAGATCTGAGATTTTGAAAAAAAATGTATAGATCTTCTGTAAGTTCTGTAGTTAGAATATTTGACTACCATGTTTCATATGATTTGATTCTTCTTAGGACAAGAAAAGGCAGCAATTTGTATTTTTTCGAATAACAAAATGGCCCCATCTCACAAAGCAGACAGTGTTCTCTGTGTCGGAGGCTGAGCATCGGTCTTGGTAATCTATCCATAATCCTCGCCGCCTCAATAGGTGTGAGTATACGCCTTGATAAAGTGTAGCGGAAATGTCTGCCTCGCGGACTCATTAACCAAAACAGTGAATGGTGTTGTTTGGTACGTACAGTACCATGGAATTTGCCTGCCACTTGCGTTGCGAATTGTAATGCAAGCTCAGTGCCAGCAATTTTAATGAGACTTTTCCGTATTTTCTTCTTCGAAAAAAATATTTGCAATAAATTTTAAAAGAGAAATATATGATACAAAATTCTATGATCACTTTAATCCCGTAAGATTCCAATCACTCAGTTTGTGGATCATGAGAATTTCACGTTAATTGAAAAGTCCACAATCGAACGAATATTTGATCGTTGATTCGGCAATACACATGCACGTTTTTTTCACTTTCATGAAAATTTCTCAAACCATGCATAATTATTTCTGTAGTTCCTAAAAATTCGTTATTTTTTGACTGAAATTTTACTTCAAAAAGGTAACGTGTGTGGCACCAGATTGCATCTAAGGACACCTAATTTTTCACAAATTTTCAAAGGGGAGGGGGACACCCCCTCCCCTTAGACCCCTCCCCCAGGCCGGCGTTCACACAACATACTGCATACGCCGCTATCTAGTTGTGCCCCCTCATCGAACTGTTGTGCCCCCCAGAATGAAAAGTCTGGTGACGCTACTGAGAAATATAGGAGAATTTTTGATAAACTGGATAAACTTTTGGAAATTAAACATGACGGTACATAGGGTGAGATAATGGGGGAGAGTAGCCCCTGAATTCAAAGTAAATTTTTATCCTATCAATCTTCAAATTTTTTGGCTGATGACAAATGCCGAAAGATTGGTAGAGAGCATCTCACAAAAGCACAGGAACTGTCTTTCCGGTAATATATGGGCAATTACACAGGTCAGATTGTTGTTTGCGGTTTCATATCGTTAAAAAAATTTTCCAAGTCTTGACGCTTTCGGCCAAGTCATGACGCCCAGTTTCAATGAGCAGCTTTTTCTAATGTACTGAATTCGAAAACTCGCTATATATAGTGAAGTTTCACACGTGCAAATGTCAACTAACGCAACCACGTTCTTGAGGGCTAAAGAAACTATGTGTAGAGTGTTACATATGGTTTCTGTGTTGCATATGCGTTTTGTTTGGTAGGTTAACTAGTGTCGAGACTGTCTTTCTGGGCCTCAGTGTCCCTAAACTATGTTCAGCCATCGGACGGCCCTCAGCACGAGCAACTGGGAGTTTCCCTGATTACTTGTTCCGACTGGAGCGTTTCTGTCATCCATGGGAGATACTCTTATCGATGGGCTCCTTGACTTTGACACGTCAGCTGAAAATTGTGTTTGTTCCCCGGGGAGCTATTACGTTCTCGATTATATTGATCGTGCCTCCTACAGGTAAGGGACGAGAGCCTGGACATGTTACACCCCGCCTCCCACTTTTGAAAGTAGGGCCTACAGATGATATCTTATCGATTGTACCTCCCAATTTTTTTCCAGAAACAAATAGATGGCACGTGTTTGATTCCATAGCTACCAATAGTTGATTCAATGAAATTTAACTTGAGAATGATCGAAACAGCCATTTAATGGATAACAATCTTGGAAAAATGCCTCAGATTACACCGCAGACTTTCTGGAATTTAAACTTTTCTAGTGCCCGTAAGCTGCCCCAGGTCAGTGCCGGATTAACTCCATGGCAGAACCGGCATATGCCGGGGGCCCCGCGTTTTGGGGGCCCCCGCCCCAAAAGGTGTTTGGGAATTGAGACCCACATTATTTTGATTTACTGGTTGTCGGGCTTACGTTTTCATGTGTGTGCACTTTTGCCATGCCTTAATTAACACTATCTGGCATATAATGTATAACTGTCATGTAACACTGTATAATGTGTAAAAGCAACTATTAGTTATTAGCGGTTAAAAGCTAAAATTTAATCTGTTGAGTGTTATTAATTTTGTGTAAGCGGGTGGGCGAGGGGGAAGGAGGTTAAACTTGTAAAAGGGGCCCCGCTATAGAAAGTGTCGGGGGCCCCACACAACGCTAAGTCCGGCCCTGCCCCAGGTCCCTTGTTGCAAGCTTGGGCTTCCCGATTTGCGTTTGAATTAGTTATGGTTAGGGTCGTCCCCCCCCCCCCCCCAAACATCACACATATATTGGAGAGGTTGTTGACCCGACTGGTTCGTACCCTGTCACGTGATGGTGATCGAGCCATTCGAGCGTGCTCACGTTTCATACTTAAAGAAAGAGCATGACAGAAATCTATGAGATGCATTTTGCGGTATCCGTTTATTTGCTGGCGTGAACAACAGATTAGTCTTAAACAGTAGTAAATAAAGTGTATGTGTATACATTTTCATCTTGAGAGTAAGGATAGTGTAAAATTAGTGTAAAATAAGAGAAAACACAAAGCGTACTACTTACATACCGAGTATTCATGATATCTTATATTATTCACACACAGTAAAATGGACCGAAGCTTGTCGGGAGCTCTATAAATACATAACAGTCGCACGGCAGTCGTGCGAATAGTGAGTCGGTGTTCCTCGCGGTACTAAAACACCATAGAAGAGGCATAGAGCTATACACAAAACACACGCTGTGAAAGTATACCAAAATCCATGCAGGGTAGTTAAAAAGTGACTTCATTTAACCACAGTACGTTGTAACGGGCTATGAAAATGAAATTGTATGGAAATCTTAATTCAGTAAGACAATTTGGCCTACACATTTAATTTAAACAAATAAATTGTGTACAAGACTTGAAATTTCACAGACATTCCTAACAACGACTGGCAAGCGACTCTTTGGACGTAGTAAGGCAACAATATCTTCCATTCATTATCTCCATGCCTGGCACTTTAAGTGTGGTCCTACACCTTTCTGTACCGTCAGTGAGTGCTCATGCGCGCGGCAACGTAACCTTCACCTAATACTAACGAACCTCTAAAGGCCGATTAATACTTCAAAATTTAATGGAGAGAGGGGGAGAGGTGGGAGGACAATAACTCGCGGGACAAACATGCAACTGTAAACTGAGCGGGAGGGGGTGAATCCACGCCTGCTAAGGCAAAAATATCATTTTACCGTTCCGTTTTCGGAAGAAAGGTTGTCAAATGTCAATGATTAGTGTAAACTTGAAGGGCATAAGCAGTCGACCCAAACTTATTTTGAGACCAATTTTACATTTCAAGGCTATTTTACAACTTGGCTTTCTGTGACCTTTGACACTGGTATATTAAATTTGACATATATATATATATATATATATATATATATATATATATATATATATATATATATATATATGCGCAAAGGTAAGTGCAAAATATAATACACACCCACACACACAGGGTGCATATGATCTTTCCTAAGCGAGACAGACTTTCTGTGAGTATGTAATTGTACTCACGGTATTGCACAATTGCCTGTACTCGTATTCATGAGAATAAATTTGTTCTCGTACTCTTACTTAGAGATTTTGAAAGTTATATATAGGGCTTATGCAAAATTTTGTACTTGTATTAATGAAAAAGAACATGCAGCCTACCCGTACTCACAACCACAGACACTGAACTTGTACAGTAGGCAGGGTGCCCATCGACTGTGGGGGCCCGTCGAGTGCGCGTCTAGCCTAAAGCTAGCCGTACACTACACGACTTAGCACACTGCAACCCAACTCAATCGTCGGGTCGCCAACAGTCGTGAAGTTTAAGACTGCAATTGGCAGTTTTAAGATCAGTTTTAAGTCGCGACGACTTCAGTCGGGAAGAACCAACATGTTCGTTCTTCGCGACTGAAGTCGGCGCGACTTAAAACTGGTCCTAAATTTTTCATTCGCAGTCATAAACTCATGCACACTATACGACTGTTGGAGATCCGACGATCGAGTTGAGTTGCGGTGTGCAAAGTCGTGTAGTGTACGGCTGGCTTAACAATTCATGTCACAATCTTGGAATGATAGATTTGTTAAGTGCGCATTTGACGGTCACCCCATTATACTCGTACTCAGGACAATGTACTCACACGTCAAGTCTGCTGAACTTGACAGACAACCTAAAAATATTTCATTCACCACATGCATAACTCCACATGGTCATGTGATCAAAGGCGGATTACGAAGGTGCCGACTAGGCCATAGCCTCGAGCCCAGCACTTGTAGGGTCCCTGTGCCTTAAAAAGTTATGTTTACAACGATCATAAGTACACTTCTTAGCCAGTAAATCATATTTCCAAATATGTATTCTTAGTAAAGACCGGGCTTACAACATGTTTGAACAATGTTACATTACATCTACAATGTTACATTACATGTAATGTACAGTATTCTGTGAACTTACATATAGTAACTCCACAGGAAATTTGAATGGAAGTTCATACAAATTATTCAGAGCCCCGCATTCCTTGTGACCCGCGAACCCTTAAGCTAGCCGTACACTACACGACTTAGCACACCGCAACCCAACTCGACGGTCGGGTCGCCAACAGTCGTATAGTGTGCAAGAGTACTGCGATTGGCAGTTTTAAGGTCAGTTTTAAGTCGCGCCGACTTCAGTCGGGAAGAACCAACATGTTCGTTCTTCCCGACTGAAGTCGGCGCGACTTAAAACTGGTCCTAAAACTTCCAGTCGCAGCCATAAACTCATAGGACTGTTGGAGATCCGACGATCGAGTTGAGTTGCGCTGTGCAAAGTCGTGTAGTGTACGGCTGGCTTTAAATCCCCCCCCCCCCCCGGCATGCGATGGGTAAAATATCGCAGATAGTATATAATTGTAAAGTATCAAATAGACAGTCACCGTTACCTTTGGTATTTAGTTACATACATCAATGGAACTTGAGTAAAAGGTTGCCTCTGTTACAAATATCTTTCATGATATGACAGTAGTGCTACATCAAGGATAAGCAATCAGTTACCTCGTTTACATTTGACAATTCTTAGACAAAAATTTAGCAAATGAATAAAAAAACACCCTGTGGTTTTACATACCCAACCATGGTACCTCAGTTACGTTAAATGGTCTTTAAGAACCAGCCTACACTTGCAATACTGTAATGATGGAATATAACAGCACTTAATGGTATAGTTTGGTGGGATGGCTATATGAGATGAGAGACTGAACAAATACATTTATGGTCAACTTATTACAAATATTTGGAATGCTTGCATTAAAGGATATATGCAAGGACACTCATTTCATAAAATTTAAACAACACAACACATGCTTTAAAATAAAAAACAAAAAATCCATTACCCAAAAAACACAGAAAATAAAAATCTCTCCACTGAGAGGCTACTTACTACTTAATTGGGTACCCACCCTCTAAATAAACCCATTAATTTTCATTATTTGGAAAACTAGCTCTACCTAATTCATAGTATTTTCGCATATGTACTGTAACTGATGGTATAGTCAAATTTTCACCCCACTTTTTTAGAGGGTATGAAAATAATACTTCAGAGCCAAAGGTATTATCACTTGACTGAAAGAGACCACATAGGTTTATGATAATGTCACATTTAGTCATTTGCCGCTTATGCTAACAGGGAGTTTTTGATTTCAGAACAGTAGAAGAGGACGGAATGCGCAGCAAAAAATGGACTGGGCATGTGTATATTAAGCGAAGACCGTCCTGTTGATTTTCAGAACGGTCTTCGACCAATCTAACGTTCTGTCTAGACACAGGACAGAATAAGTGTTGTCATGGTAATTCTCTTGGTCTGAACATATGTGTCTTTGTAACATTATTTTGCTAGCTCACAAAAGGGACATGACACACAACACTATGTGCAAGGTTAGAAAGTCAGCTCATGGTTGATTCTGCATTAAATAAAAAAATATTGGTGTCTTGTGATGGCAAAAAATTTTATCACTTGAATTGTATGTGTTCTGCCCTTTGTCTGTGGCCTTATTCCTGAATTTGCCACTAAACTGAAATGATAGTTTGCGCCAACTTATACCCAACTGTTCGAAGGTAACAAATCTGGGCACATGTCTGTTTTTGTTTTGATATCATACTTCTGTACGACCCGGCCGTCATCTAAAGGATCGAAACGCCTTGAATAACAGGACAGAAGGCTGAGTGTGCGTGCACTTAACTGTCTGTCCTGCAGCTCTCCCGTCCTGTAATTGAAAAACTCGCTATTGTCAAGCCACAACACATATTTAACACAAAATGCATATGATTAAAACAACCACTGAATAATAATGTATCTATTATCTGTCGCAGACGGTCTGCCATGTAATTACAAGTCAACTTGTAAGCAAGCAACAGGGTTTTCCTTTCTTGACCACATATGGACGTCATTACAAAAACTTGTGCTTCCTTTTACAAGCTTTACACACAAACACTGACCTTAAAGAAGTATATTAATTCTACATCGCATCAACATGACACAGAAAGACACCATCAATTATCATTATGAAGCCATACAGTCGTACCATAAAACTATGACAATAGCTTTCACTCCCAAAGTTACGAGATTTCCCAAAAATTACAAGACTTGTGAATTTTGCATCAATAGACTACTGGAAAGTTTATGTCTACAAATTATTCATGGGATACAAAGGATACAAAGCCATAAATTTTCTCCCAAAGAATCCTTTTGTTTTTAAAATAAAGTTTACACTACAGTACCTCAATTTCAATTGCCTATCTGTATGTACAAATAATGGTTTTAAAGGTACAAAATTTTTACCACAAGCAAAAGTTTCAACGGGACTATATACCCTAGGTTTTCAAGTGGCGGCCCGCAAGACATTTTCGACCCTGTGACGTACCCAAAAATGGCCCTCGAATGAGATGAGGAGATCAAAATTCTTATTAAGAACAAAAGCTGTTAAATGAAGCTCTGGCTACCACAATGTACTCAAAGCAAAAACTCAAGTTAAAGTGGCCCATGGTCTGAAACACTTGACAATCCATGGACTACATCATAAGATTCAATAAGACTATGCTACCAGGAGTTGAACTTGTTGCACAATCCATGATGCAATGACATATTAACTGTTACATACCCAGGATTAAATTCCATTCACCTTCCATCCAACTTCTGTCCAAAACACATTCAACTTTGGATGAAGTTAACTGGTTTTGAATGGTTCTTACTGGTTTAAAATTTATGGCAAAAGGTTTTGAAGGATCCTCGTCAACAAGTTGAATGGCGTTAAATAGTTTTAGCCCAGTTTGAATGGAAAAGTGTCCAAAACACAATCAAAATCCGAATGGAACCATTCACGACCATTCAAATTTTCTCAAATGGAATTTAATCCTGGGTATGTAAATGCTCTGCAACAATTACAAACAAGAATGTACATCCGTATGATCACAATTATCTTATCAGCTTTGTTAGCATATTCCGCTTAAACATTACAATTTGGAAAAAATTTAACCACATCTAATGAAACCTAAACCATTCAATCTCATTAAA
This sequence comes from Holothuria leucospilota, assembly GCA_029531755.1. NCBI lineage: Eukaryota > Metazoa > Echinodermata > Holothuroidea > Aspidochirotida > Holothuriidae > Holothuria > Holothuria leucospilota. Next base: position 11,709,749 of record CM055979.1, read on the forward strand.
TGCCATTTATGTTTGCAAAAAAATGACATCACCTTTGGCATACAAAGAATGTTAAATATAACACAGGCTGATTATTCTGCATGCTTAGTTTCATTCACACACAACATTGTCATATGACTATTTTCTATACACACCTCTAAGTGACTTTGTTTACACAGAGTAGCTTACATGTAGCAATATGTATCAGCATCAACCATGATGAGTGACATAATTCTATCATAATGATCACTAACTTTCACTGCAACCTCAACCATTTTCTCCTCAATGAATGCTGGCTTGAAAAGGAAACGAAATGAAAGTAAGCACTTGGAAGACTTCTAACAGCATCACGAACATTTCCAAAACCAGTTTAAAGCTTGCAACTTACAGTAGGGTCATCTAAGACTCCAGTTTTACTATGGTCCTCAACAATCCACTGTCCCTTACACCAAAGGTAGAATTAACTAAACTCTGTAAACTTCATCAAAAATATAAAAGTTGTTTTCAGCTTACCTGCTTTGAAAAACTTACAATTATACTAATAAAAGAATGAAGTTCAAAGAGAGAAAAAGCAATCATGATAAAATAATTCGAACTATTTAGGACATATTTCGCAGCATTTTCATGGACTTGCTTAAAGATGTTTATACTCCCCATGAATGAACACAATTGGGGAAAGAAAGAAAACTGCAACAGTTAACATTCTGTCCAAACACCGTATGACCTAAATAAAAAAATTCTTTACTGTTGGAACCTTTCAAATCTTCACCATAGATGGAAAGATTACAACAAAACAATGAAAACACAAAACTTAAGAAGAAAATAAAACAGCCGAAAGGCTACATAGAATCTGTTAAGAACTTTGAATTAAACACTCCTCAGAGTACATAAACAAAAGAAAGACAAAGAGTTTGCACCTAACAATAAAGAACCAATACCTGTCATTAAACTTAGAAGAAAGTTTATCTTTTGATTTCCACGGCATCACAAATTTTGCACTGATATGTATAAGTCTAATATCAGTCTTACTTCTCATTGAAAGAATTAATCAAGCTTATCTCTTCTGTGTAATCCCCATCTCACTGATCTGCAAACAATTCCTTGACCAATCAGATTGATCTACACATTTTGTTGACCAATCAGATTGATCTACACATATCATTAACCAATCAGACAGATCTGCTCATGCCACTGAACAATCAAACTGATCTGCACATTTCCTTGACCAATCAAACTGATCTACACATACCACAGACCAATCAGACTGATCTGCACATGTCATAACCCAATCAGACAGATCTGCTAGAGCTGTTGACCAATCAAACTGATCTGCACATATTATTGATCAATCAGAGTGGCTTGCATACTTTGGTTCAGTTTAAAGTTGCCTCTTTTCATGTCCCCCCCCACCCCCCCCCCCCCCCCCCCCCCCCCCCCCAAAAAAATAGCAATGGGTTGTATGTTGGCATTATGACAGTCTATCCTTACAATCTCTTTTTCAAAATTTGACTTACTGTCACAGATTAACTACAGACATCTGTCTTTATCATTTCTAAAAGATAGTCTTCACTACCACCTAAGACACAATTACACTTAGCACTTTAATGTACATAGCACCATGAGCATGAGTAACTTGAAGCTCACCCAGCATGTTGTAGCTGTCAAATACTTATATAAAAAAGAAAAGGATTGGAATGTATCTAAAAGAATTCATTTATATTTTTACAGAAAAATAAATTATCCCCCTAACTTGAAGCTGAAAATTAGACAAAGGGGATAATGAAGAATAGCCCTATGTCAGGATAATGTTTAACATTAAATAACACTTTCCTAATGTACAGTAAAGTACACTTATTTTTTTCTTTTTGTTGCTTTCCTTTTCGTTTTTGTTCTTTTTTGTGGTATGACTAAACAGGAATACATTTCTAGGTACCCAATTTTCCTTTCTTCAGTCGTTTTATTGAGTTATATAGTCGGTATTTTTTTATACCTTTCACATTTTAAGACGAGTGGTTCTAATATTTCCGGGAAATTAACCATAAGTTAGATAAACACGCACTAACTGAAGATGAAACAAGGTTCCTGCGTCTTATCACAGGTACAATAAAATTCCATGGCTTCTATCATTTTATAAAAACCCATGGAAAAGTGACAATAAAGATCTATTCCTTGTCTTTGGTGCTTGAATCTCAAAGAAGCAGGCCAACCCATATTTTTAAAAAATGAAGAATGTTTTCTAAGCATAAACTTCTTTTCTTTTGGTCTGTGTACAGATATTTAAAAGCTTAACTTTAATCATCTCTTTGTTGGAAGTACTTCTGTTTGGTCAATCAGTTCTTACATAAATGTTATACAGAGTTGTAAAGAGAGAGTTTTTAATCAAAGGAATTGCATTAGTCTAAATATACCAAGATGTTTTTGCTTTGATGGCGTTGTCTGAAAATCTGACTGGATAAATTTGGTAAAAAATAGACTTCCGTGAAAGAAATTACTCCTTTTTCAACACAAAGTCAATTTTATGTTTTGCACATTGTTCTCACAAAGTGCCAACAAACTGTAGACACCAGCTCATCAAAAATATATCATTTTAGCTATTACTTCATTATATACATTTCTTTGAAGGAATAATTTTTTAACTTGGAATATATTGCCTACCTCATGTTTCTCACAGAGCCTGTGTACAAAAGATAGAAGCCTAGCCAGATTTCAGGGCTACCTTTGGCATTGCTATGCTTTTGTGTTCACTAATCAGCACCACACATATCTTTTGAGTTGTTCTAATGAATAAAATGGCATAATAAGTACAATCTGAATAGCTGTTGGTGTCCGCTGGTAAAGCTGCACTGCAATAACACTTAGTCCTTATTTTACAAAAGAGTAAAAGCACTTCCATACTAATGAAATAACATCTGTCTTTAATACAACACTACATGCTTTTACCAGGCCTGGAAAGTGACAATAAAATTTGATGACTTATTTCAGACATAGGACCACACCATACACACACATAAACCTTGTACCTGTAGATCATTCTGCCATAAGGGTAATATTCCTTGAAAACAATTTTCAAAGACAGATATTGATCCAGCATTTCACCAAAGTAATTTCATTTTTCCATAAGATAGTTGAACCACCCATGCATGCTTTTTACAATATTAAATGTTATTTTTTGTTATTTATAAAGGACTTCTTTCAAATGTGGTTGGGGGGGAGGGGCTAGGTAAAGGATGGTGAGCACTTTTGCCCATGATTTTCCTTGATGTCATAATAACATCTGCCCATAAAAATGACTATTTTCCAAAAGAAATAAAAATGGGGAGTAGGCTACAGACCGTATTCATTTGCATAGTAGGTAACGGTTTGAAGGATGCTACAGTTACCCATTGATAATTCCTAACTTCATTGCACTTGGCTTAACATAAATCCTGCAATATTTCAATTTTAAATAGCACATGCGAAACTTCCCACGAGGTACATAAAAAAGGAAAAGTAATGAGAACGTAAGGCTTGCATTGCATTGCATCACATTAGTAAAAATTTGCACTTATTTCAGGCACATTGCAATCGCCTGTTTTGTACATGTCAGACTTGAAGTGTGACTTCCACAGCATCAAGAGTACATGAGTATGGGCATAGTGCTAATGGTTGTGAGTACTGTATGAGTACAATAACTGATTATTTTTATGAGTACATATATGCACTCACACTACAGCACAATTGCCTGCACTTTTACATGTGAGAATAGATTTATACTCCAAGTTAAACTTACACACTACTAGTGAGTATATACTTGTACTCACCATTATGCACACTTGCCTGTACTCATGCATGTAAGAATGGATTTATACTCCCAATTGTACTCACACACTTGTAGTGAGTACATACTTGTACTCACACTTGGTCACACTTGCTTGTACTAATACATGTGAGAATGGATCTATACTCCCAACTATACTCACACACATGTAGCAAGTGCATACTTGTACTCACAATTTGGCACACTTGACCGCACTGGCAGTAGTGAGAATGGATTCTTACTCACATTTTATGCAAGTTAAGCATTAGTGCAAGTGCAAAAATCATCAAAGATAGCAGTACAAATATACTCATACTCACAACCACAAATATACTACATATGCACCCATACTCACAACACTGGACTCACACTACAAGTCTGGTACATACAATAAGTTCCCTATAATAAATATTTTGCCATCAGGCCAATGTCATGTTTTGGCCCGCTTGATCAGACTGAGGTCAAGAAATATCCGGAGATCAGTCGAAGATCAAGCTTACGTCTCCTCAAGAAACCATCTGAGACTTTAATAAAATGTCAGAATTTATCTGGAATGTTATAGGCCTTTGCTTAAGTCTGTATGATTTTGGATGGATTATGAACAGTGGGATGCTAGTCCAAACAGGCAGGTGCCACTTTGGGCAATATCAACTCAATGGTCCAGGCAATGTCCAATGGAAATCTTTGCCAATGCTGATTCCATGTCAAATCAATTTTTATACACACAAGCAGAATGCAGGCATTGGTTGAGGTAGCTGTTGACCTTAGAGTGACATCAATCTGATGACAAAATGTTACACAGGGTAACTGCTCATTAGCACCATAAAAGTCATATTTAACTGAGATGAAAATTGCAGCGGGTTCTCCTTTACACAACTACATACATATCTGAATCCTTATACCAAGTATGTTTCATTTCTGCTAGGATGATGGTCTTTTTATCCTATGAAGCATATCTTTGGGAAGGTTGTCGATGGAATCCTTGTACAAACAGAATCTGTCCCATGCATATTCCTGTGTAGAGAAGATCAAAACAGAACTGTGCACTGAGAGGTATCAATAGAAGCACTTTTAGTAATTAGACTCTCTATGGGTATGAGACTAACCTGCTAACAAGGTTGGGAAGTGATGTGTTCAACTACCATTGTAACTGAAACAAACAATGATCGTCAGAAACTCACCCCTCCCCCCCACACCCACCATGTGCAGTTTCCTTCCAGACAATTCCCACCCAGCAAATTACCATCTTGGACTATTCCCAGCTGTACAATTACCAGCCAACAGTGTTGTAACGAGTCATGACTCAAGTCACTAATTTTCAAAAGGAAAATGACTAGAGCAATTGTATCATAATTTTCCTCATAGAAATAATACAATAACTCGAGTCACTGACTCGACTCGAGTCACATTGAAAGTAGTATATGACTCAACTTGACTGCAAAATTGAGTGACTCGTTACAACACTACCAACCTATGTTATCCCACTGAAAACTTACCCCAACAGAAAATACATGCAGAGTTGTCCAGGGTAGGAATTGTTCAAGAGGGAATTGTTTGAGGACTAGTGGGCTCTAGGGCAGTAATCCAGGGTAAATCCCATTACTGGGGTTTGGCCTGGGAGAGTTGTTCACAAACCCAAATGACACTTTGTGTAACAACCTAACAAAGCCATGTCAATGAAAAACATTTTCAATCTTGTAGTTACACAAGTAATGAGTTACAAGTTAAAAAGTAAACAAAACAACCCTAGATGCTTAAGAGCACATGAAGTGGATTTGAAGTTTGAACTTTTTCAGACTTACACTTTAGGAGTTAGCAACACAAGTTTGCAAAATATATCTTTACTCACCTTTGACCTTCATTTGACCTTTGACCTTCACACTAAGCAACAGAAAAGCTCTATTTAAAACTTTGTCTCATCATGGCACAACACCAATTTTAAGGTACTTGACCTTTTAATTTAACACATTATCAATAACACATGCATAAATTTTAATGGCCTGAAACTTGATCTGACTTAATTGTTTACAACAAATCTGTGACACATTCTATTTTTTTGCTCACACACACAGCTTTTCCATTTCTGATGTTAAATGAAGAACATCTCATCTCCCTACATATTACATCTACAGAGATGAGATACTAAAAGTTGTTGCTAGTGGCATAGTTGATATTTCATGGCTGTTGGATGTCAAAATATGTGTTTTCGATATTCCTCAACAATTTCTCTTAAAGTGATCGTAATATTTTTTTTCTGTCCTTGGTGTTTGGGGTATTATGTACATCAAACTTTACATCTCATCAACAGTTACAGTTCGATAATATGCTTTGCACATTGTATTATCTCAAATCTGTATAATAGGATATTTTACATTTCCTTTTTTTTTTTTTATGCATACAATACTCACTCATAACTGTGCAACATAAAAGGTTCTTTATCTTTTTTGATCCACACCTTTACTTACAATAAAAGTAATATTACAGATATATTTACAAAGGCAAGACTAGACCTTGTCATTTCCTCCTTCCGCTTACTTCATACACAACAAAGTTGCCAAGGCAAAATGTTGCCCAGCTGTGTCCACCTGTGTAAACTTAGGATACACAGTGTCACAGAATAACTCAGCATTGTTAACTCAGCACTCTTAACTCAGCATTGCTAAGTCTAATTTATCACTTTCATTTACTTCTAAACTGTTACTCCCTGTGACCAGACAACTCTCACCCCACCCCCTCCCCATTATCTAGACAAAGCCAACCTTAACAATTCCTCCCTGGAAAACTCCCCCACAACAATTCCAACCTGGACATTTTGTACCCTGACCAGTTTCCCCACACCCTCAGATAGATTCCCACCACCAGTAGTTTGGAATTGCCCAGGGTGAGAATTGTGCAGGAGAATTTTTGGATGGGAATTATTCAGGTTGAAAATGTCTGGGTGAGAACTTCCAGGGTGAGTTGTCAGGGGAGGGGGGTGGGGATATATTGATTGGGTGGATATTGTCCAGGAATCATAACTCTGACCATGGAAGGCCTGCTTTGAAAGCAAATAACACTCACCAGAAACCCAAAGGTTGTTTTGGACATTTTTGCCTGGATCACAGACCACAATGACCACAGAAAATGATTAACAGCTACAAATCTAGAAATGAAAAAAAAAAAACCAAAACAAAACTGAAATAACATATATTACATACAACAAGCAGCACAATTATGTAATACTCCATTTAATCATTAAGAAAAGGGAATGGTGGCTAACCGGATTGTTATGCCCAGTGAACTGAAGGGTACCATTTGTAGTTGTTAAATTTAACTATCTGTATACAATATTGGTAAAATGAGATGATATTCCTCTCTTTTGTCCTGTGCCAGTTTTGGTACAATTTACAGATCACAACCACTATAAGGCTTGCTAGGTTATTCCATTGTACATGTAGAGGTGTAGTAGCAAAACATAATTTCACATTTCCATGGTAGATGAAGTGCCATTCTCAAAATGACTCTTCTGAGACAATTTTCAAAACCTTAATAAATAAATACAACCAAACAAACATTTTGAGACCAACACTCTTACAATCTGCTACTAATTACAACAAAGTCAAAAAACTTACTCATCCCTACAATTGACCTGTATTTGTCTAGCTTGCCTTATAGTGGTCATAATTCCATTTTACCTAAAATATGATACTATGTGTAGCTATTTCTAGGCCTTTACTTCATACAGCATACACATGTTATACTTCTTCCCTGTGTTAAACTGTAAGTCCCAATGTACCTCAAATCTTACAGTACCTACAAATACTTCTTGGTAGTGCACAATAAGTTTTGGTTAAGCTTACATAAGATCAATTTCTCAAATATTGATTTGGGATAGGTACAGTATGAGCCAGCCAGTGTAGAGAGTTGAAGTATTGGACAACAAGACTATTGATCATTTCTAATAATGGTACAATACTAGTATGAAGTTTCTCCACTAAGTTAAAAAGTATTAAGCATAATTTTCTATTGTCAAAAGAAGTCAATAGTTGTTATTACTACCAATAAGGTTCTCATCCATATATCAATTGCCTTTAAGGTGTCTTACAATTGACATCTGATGGCAGTATTAACTCAGATAAAGGTGGAAGGTAATCTAACCTCTGATCTACCATTTTACACTTTGTGCATGTAGTACTTTCAGAGCAGAATTGCCATTCATTGCAGCCTAATTTCCTGTGTTGCTGCAACTTGTTGTGCTACTATCAGGGCTGAAATTTAGCACTCGTCTGATCGTCCGTGACGGGTAAAACTTGCATCGGACAACCACTTTCTCTCTTTGAACTTGTCCGATGGACGAGTAGATTTTATTTTTATTTGGATAGTTCCCTATATCAGCAGGAAAGTATGTCATAAAAACCCCCTTAAGAAGTGGTATTGAGACAATGGTATTGACTACCATTCATTATTGTACTATGCAATTAAAAACGAAAAAATGCAGGATTTAAAGTAAATGTTTGTTTTCTATGGCAGAGACAGGAAACAGAAGTGTTCATCTCTTGTTTGTCACTTTCATTCGGGCAACCAAAAACTATTTCGGACAACCTAAATTTAGCTTCAGGTTGTCCGATGAGCAACCTGAAAATTTCCTTAAAAATCAGGCCTGACTATACCAGAGTGGTCGTCAAAGCTGCATGCATAGTTGCTGCTATTTGACAGGCTAAGTGGAGCAATGAACCAGTGGTACTTTACATTAATAAGGAACCACCATTTCCCCTAAAAGCTGTGGTAGACAGACCAATTCCAGTAAAGAAAAATGCACCATGGAAGAGCTAATTTTCTCAATGCAAAATAAATTATCCTACTAGCAGCTATTACTTCACAAGTAACTTTCACCTTAATAAGGACAACAAAATTCAATTTTTTAGCCTTTTTACCAGAAACTGTGAAATATCTGTCGTATACTGTACTTCATAAAAACAAAAAACAAACATAAAAAAAATACAAACAAAATCTGAAACAAGAATCACTATTTAACAATGCCAGTAAAATATGCTAAAAAATCTTTAAAAATAATGATATAACTTTTCTATCACTTCTGTTATACTTGCAAATTTAATGACCTTTGCAGACTAGGAAAAGCAAAACTTGGTGACTTTTCCAGGACTTTCCAGGTCCATTAAAGACCTTTACCTTTGAATTTCTCTCAGTCTTTCATCGTAATCTCCTAATTCATCTGATAAATATCCCATCTCCTTCAGCTTTTTATCATACGCCTTCAGGAAAAACACCTGCTCCTGTCTGGTTGGAAAGTTAGTTTTGGTTATTTTGTAGTATGGTGGCTCACTCCTCGAGTAGTCCATCGTCCATTCATTAAAATGATTTGCAAAATCATAAGCACTAAAAAAGCAAATACAAGAAATTTTTGCAAATGAAAATGAATTTCTTACAACACCTTTCAATTGTACAGTACAGAAATTACTTGATTACTACCAGAAAACCAATTGGTTAGAAACTGAGCCGTACAACCTCATCTAACTAACCAGAATACCGCATATAAATACCTGTAAATGTGACATTTTCACTAAAATCTCATCTTTCAATTAGTGTTTGGCAAAGGGCTACTTTTACTTGAACTTTTACCTCACCAATCCTGAATTAGCCAAAACTTAATAGTTTAAAAATGACTTGCTTTCTCATTTTATGTGTCAATAAATTAGTTTTAAAACACTAGAATTACATTGTTTGTAAGGTATGATATTAAATGAGCAGTTTTTTAGTCATTTTTCTCTTTTCCTTGTGTAATGCAACTCCCTAATCTTTAACATTATTATGTAGAATTTACATGCATTTATTTCATTTATGATCCCAACATTCCCAGAGAGACCCCAAACTATCTCAAGGGGGGCACAGCCCAGGTTAATAACCACTGCTCTACGGTAGACTGAAGAGCAAATGGAGAGATCCAATATCATGTACAGGGGTAGAGGCTATTGCCTAGTAATGAAAGACCTGGTGAGGCTATTTAAAATGAGCTGAATGAGGCCTATTTAAAATGAACTAGTGTGGCCTATTTAACACAGTGAGCACGCAGCGGCAGCAGCCTCCTAACAGGTTGTAGCAGTTCCCTGTTGGAAGTACATTATTTTAATACTTCCATTTGGTCAATCAGTGCTTGCATAAGTGCTTTATTGCACAAGGTTGGCAATCAAAGGGACTACATCAGTCTAGGTGAAACAGCCTGTTATATTGTAAGTTATCAAAGGCACTGGGTTAGTCTATAAGAAAAATAACTTCATGGTTTGGACATAATGTTCCAAAAATATTTAAATTTTACAGACAGTCAGTTCACTTCCATCCACTTGTTATATATTGCCTTACTCTTTACAGTATGCTGAGGTCTAAGCAAAAAGTTTTTAACTCAATATTTACATGAAAACGTTTCCCCAATAAAAATACTAGACAGACTGATTTCTTTCCCTTTCACTGTTAATGTTCTCAATATACAGTTTACCTTTTGAAAGTTTCACCGTGTTCATGATATAACTCATTAGCTCAGGTTTTGACTTGCAATCACAGTTCTACTGACCATCAAGCAAGTAAGGTTGCAAAGCTATTTGCCAAATAGGAAACTAAACTGTTCCAAATTTCTCAATGTTTGTTCCCTTTCCAGAAAACAAAATGACCCACCAGTACTGCTCCTTATAACTCTCAATAAGAGTCTAGTATTATACTTACTAGCCTCAAGCCTCTGGGTCATCACCTAAATCAACCCCTGTCAGCTATGTAAAAATTTATGATGATAAGTATTACACAGTGTACTGTATGTTTATACTTCTTTTGTTAAAGCAATAAACTTTTGTTAACCCAACATTAATTGCCCCTAAATCATGTGCCATCTACTTTGCCGTTTGGTATCTGATCTTGACATTTCTCAGGTAGCAACAGTAACTCCCAAAGAATAGCTGCCAAGAATGTCAATATTATGACAGCACTCGATAAGAGTGTTGAAAAAACAAAGCATGATTATATAACAAAAATCTTGTGAGTACAGTACCTCTTTCTCTATCAAAGATTTACATAATTTAACACCATACATACTTTAATTTATGATGAACATAGGTAAAAAAAAAGAAACCGTCCTCTGAAACGGTCAATAGGTCAATATGTGATGGATCTTGATGACCTTTTTGGCTATTTTTCTCATATTTATCACTTTTCACATCAAAGCTGACAGATACGACATTACAAAATCCACAGACCTTTAAACCTGTTTGTACTCCTCCTTCACATCAATGTTACCAACCTACTGTTACAATACTTGATCAAAATGATATCAGTGAACATTGACAGAGAGATGTTTGTCAAAGTTCAGAGCACCTTGTTATTTGAAGAAAACAAAGGTCTACTAAAGATAAGTGTTTATAATTGACAGACCAACCATCCAGTTCTCTTTTAGCCTTTTCTTAGTAGTGCAATAATCAGTTAACACATGACAGACTTTAAAAGCTTCACAACGTAACACAAAGACTGCTCTGTGTTCATTAAGTGTTGGGTATACAATGTCAAAAGGGGAGAGATGGTATCTGCCCTAACAGTTTCTAGAACTGGTGAACAATTCTGACGAAAATTTTGCCTGAAAAATAACATTTGTCTGGAGTAAAATCAACCATATTTGTTTCTTTGATGCTACTTCCCCCCCCTTCCCAACCCCTGCCTCACTTGCCTATGTATGTGTCTACACTTCTGTTTCTATTTTATTAATTAAAGTTGCAAACATAGATATACTTTTAAACAATTTGAAGATGGACGGGAAGCAAGTAAAATTATACTGAAGTTGCCCCCTTTACCTTCATACATGCCATCCAGATTTCAGTTGTCTGGCATTATTTTTGCAGGTTAAGGGACTCAACGATGGTATCACAGAAAGTTTTACATCACATTAAGGGTCATAGCAATTCATACAAAAATCTCCCCCATAAAAATTCAAACCAAATGTAGTCATTCCAAAGTAGGTATTCAAAAAGCTCAGCCCAACTTACGAAAAATTATAACTGGCATATTCATAGTCAATCAGCACCAAATTATCTTCTAAACTCTTTGACTTATCATTCAGAAATAGGATGTTACCTGGGGTAAAAGGAAAACAAAACATAATCAATCTCTTAACATTTAAATGATGGTCTCTTTCTCATTCTTACATGAGTCGAGAAAAAAGTGAAGCAAAAGGATTCAAACAACCTTTAAAATACATGGGAAAGGAGGTGACAATTGGATGATATGCCCTTTCAACAGCCAAAACCACACACAGAAAGCTGTTGAGGATGTTGCAAAATGACAAATCTTATGATCCTGCCCTCCTCCAATCCGACAAATCTTTTGATAACTACAATAGAAAAACTCCTATGGACCCAAAAAATAGCCCCTGTAAACATTTTGGAGACAGATTTTCCCACAACAGATTCAAAGGGACAGCCTCCCCCAGCCCTTTTTGAAGAGAAATAAACTTCTAACCCTGTCATCATACACACCTTGACCTTTCCACACCCCACGAGATAAAACTCCCAACAGGTTTGTATCAATCAAATTGACTGAAATTCAAGTGTTCTTTGACAATTGGGTTTGTGTGTCCCATTTTACACGTGTGTATTGAAACACAGCAAGCTCCCTGACTTATTTTATGACAGCTTCCTTGTATTTGATGCAGGTCTGTACTAATCAGTGGGCCACAACTGGAAAAAAGGCCCGACTTTAACCAATTGGTTAGAAACTGAGCCCGAAAACCTCATCTAACTCCAACTCTAATCAGTCATATGATTGCTTTATTTCAAGAAACCATGTGTCTAAGAGTTACTGCAGGATAATAGACTGAGTGTAATGTATGCACAAAATCAAAATTAATTCTATTTAGTTAAACAAACTTCAAAACATGACTGTATTATTAACAGCACTACAGCAGGGATGGGCTATGTCATTCCCTAATCTAAATTTCTCAAAGTACCAGAGTATTTTTTAACCAACTGCTAGTAGATGTGTACTTGTTTGTAATCTCTTTCTTGAGGAGGAGGCACAGTCCAAACTCCATATTATGTCAACGAAAGCTAATTAATCAGCATACACAACTATACGTGACTGGTTCAATCCAGCTAAAACTGGTTTGGAGCCAGATTTAAAGCTTGCCATTTTACTAACCTGTGTGTGCTACCGTGTTTTGTTTATATTACACAGGAGTTTTGGCGTGACTCCAATTAACTTCTTGTAGTCATTAAGGATGTTTTATCTTACATAAACTTGGTAACTAAAGGATGATCTATTGGGAATTCTATTGTTTAATGACAGTGATATTTTTGTTTATAATCTAGGTCAAAAAAGCAACTGCTGCTGAAAGCTTGTACACTTGAAGGTGATATTCTGTTCCCAAAAGAATTCATGATGAAACATTTGCATTTGTGTTAAAACCATTTTTATCAGTAATATCTCACTGCATCTGTTACCTCAACGAGGACACAACCTTAAAACCTGACAGAGATACCTTTAACGCTGGAGTAAGTGATTGGCAATGCCAGAATTACACCAGTCGCTGGAATCTGTAATCTCAGCCACATTTAGCAACAGAACACAAAGCAACTACAGCACAGGTGTTATCAAGAACTGTAGCAACAGAAGAGAATGCTTAGTTAAGCTTGTGCTAATTGTTCCTTCTGCTCTTTGAAAAGAACAATCATCTCATTACCACGGGAGTTGGTTTGGGAAATTAAGGCCATTGGGTTGGTAATAAGATATATCACATTTAAACAATAGAAAAGTGAGGTTTGAAGATCACTATTTTAAGAGTCTTCAATTCAGCATGCTTCCCCCACATCAGCTGGTATCACGTCACTTTTATCTCACTAATGAAATGTTGTACCTTGTATGAAGCATGCCATCAAACTTGATTTTTTAAGTTTTAATTGAATTAAAAAAAAGCTTTGAAACCAGCCAACACAAACCAACCTTGAAATTATCTTGTGTCACTAACATGAAAAGGGTGAATATAGAAAAAGAAGTAATTTTAAGCAAGTGTTTTTGGTATTCTGAGAGTAACAAAAAGACTATACTTTGTAATGTTTTTAATTCTGAGAATGTGTCACACAATTGTCCATACTTTAAAACTGCATCCTGGTGCCACAACATACTATCCAAGCTATGTCTCTTTGAAAATATGTTTAAAACTTTTGAACTGTGCTGATGCTTTATTTCTGGGAATTCAGTGAAAGTCTGGGAGCTATGGCCATCACTAAGTTTTAAGATTGCAGGATGTTCTCAGACAGTTGAAAACAAATTTTGGAAGAAATTCTTCAAACTGAAAATTATTGGGGTACAGTCCCCTCACCTCTCCCCCATTCCCAAAGCTGCAGAAAGCAGTATTCTAGGCACCAAAACTAAACTATATAGAAAGCATTAATATTCTTAGTACAAATGGATTCAAAATGCGCTTTCCCCTTATGATGAACTTCCATAACCTCACACTAAACAGTCTGAATCCAGGTTATGGGTTGACCAGCCTTATCCCAACCATTTTTCTCAAAGTGAAAAAAAATTCCTGATCCATTTTAATTTTCAGGCATTTTCAGAGTCATCCATAGTATTTTTGAACTTTTTTACTGATGAAAATGGTGAAAATTGCACTGTCCATATCAGGGCCTTGTTTCATAAAGGGTTAAGATCGATCTTAAGTTCAATTTCAATAGGACAATTGCAAGGCAGATCAAACTTAAGATCAGTCACAACTGCTTTAAAAAACAGGGCTTGGATTATAATCACAAAGCCCTAAGAACCTGTTTCAACATTACAAAAGCTGTGTTCTACATTTTCCATGGAGGCCCCATACCCTCCCCCTGTAGATGTACCTTTCATACACTTATGGCCTTCATGAATGAGCCCCATCCCTCCACATTTGGGTGGTGGGCAGGAATGTCACAACAAGGTTCTGCAAGGTACTTTCATAATAAAATATCATAACTTTCCAAGCTGTGGGAACCCTGGTAGTCTTGTATTTCCAAGCTAAATGCAAATAAGGAGGAACTAAAACAGTGAATCACAGTACCTTCTTGACAGTCATTGTGGGAGAAAACAACAGGACTCGTCGTGTCCGCCACCAGTTTACTGAGAAAGAGAACCGAAAAGAAAGAGTTGCACTTGTTAGCTACTTAGGAATCGGTAAATGGAATCATTGTCTACCCTTTGAGATAATAAAAAGAGTGCATTCAGTCACCTCATGAAATTAAATAATAAATTATGCAACCCCTTCCCCCAAGTTTGAAGGTCCCCTAACCCAAAGCTTGATGGTATGAGAATTGCAAAAGGGTGGTATGCAATGAGTTAGGGTGTGATCTTGTATTGTAACAAATTGTCACCTTTAGAAAATATGTCAACAACTTAACAAACATTTCTTTTATATAGACAGGTTTACAACAAGCCTACCTAACAGCTCCATTGTGCATGCTGTAGTACTGTGATGATGTCATCATTTTCTGACCCCATATATGAGTGATCTGCACATAACACCAGAAAAAATTTTACTCGCCCCCTACATACCACAGGTCTGAAAATATTCCTAGACCCGTATTCAGCTTTAGTTGAAACAGTTTTACCAACCACTGTGCAGCTGTTGAATTCAGTCCTGTCACAATGGGTTGTATGGGTAGGTCCTGCTTTGGTGGATAGATCTTTGACATAAATTGTGAGCTAAAAATTTTAAACTTGGTGCTAAAACGCACACACAGGTTGCACTTGAAAAAGGGAAGTCCAAGCTAGTTTTAAAGAACAGGTTCAAAAGGTCAGGTTAGAACCTTGTACTTTGTACACCTTTACAGTAGCTGTGGCATAGAGCATAAATGTTGGGGACTACTTCCATTTGGCTTTGGCTTCCATTTGAGATGGATTTTTCACACAGTAAATTCTTTAAAAATGGGTTCATGTCCTCCCCCCCCCTCCCCCTTATACTGAGGACAAATGGCTGCCCTTGGCTGCAGCAATTCTGCCCAAAAATTTAATGTATGTTTGCCAAAGAAAGCATTTTTACAAAAAGCGAATTTTCTGCAAAATGAAGAATGAAAACTGCAGCCCAGCCCCACCCATCTCCCCAGCCCCTGCTTCCCTCCTTGAACACCTATGGTTCAGAGAGATCTTCTGATTGAACCTCTTAACAAATCCTCTATTCAAATTTCTGAAAGTAACATCCCAAAAACCTCCATGTTGGATAAATTAACAAGTCTCACTTGTACAAGGAATAACAGTTGCAAATTGAGCATTATAAAATTGATACATTCTTCACAATTAAGGGGGGAGGCAAATAAATTCTTGCTGTTAAAATTGATGGTTAAGGGGTGGGTGGGCCAAAAGAGGCTGAGAACCACTGACTTAGATCTCACTGTTATAAGATATGAATAAAGTATAAAGATAACAAGAATAATGGTACAGTTACATTGCTCTGGTTTTTAATGCAGATATAGAGGCTTTGTAAGTCTGCATCCCTATCACATCATTTAATATTACATTATATCATAGCACACCCTACCCCACCCCACCCCACCACACCACACCATATTACATCACATCCAATCAGATTGCAACAAACTGCAACATATAATACTATATCACATTATTGCTTACCTAAGAAAAGCAGCTTCTTTGAAAAAATCTACTGTTTTCATTTTCTGGAATAATTCTTTTTCTTGTACATCTTCTATTGTAACTCTAGAGGCAGCTTCTGTCCATCTGTAATTATAACATATCGAACAATGGGTACAGCCCAGTGTATTTATAGAAGCAAAGATAGAAGTCACACTGCAATTGGGCCATTAAACAATCCAAATTGATACTGATATGGTGAGATGTATCAGATTAAATAAAGTTATAAATAAAACAGGAATGAGAAAGACCGATGTATAATTTAACCTGTAAAAGATCTATTGCAACAGGAAAAAAATCAAATGTAACATGTGAAACATAAAATTTAAAATGTATCACAGGGACTGTGCCATGTGAAACATTACATGTAATACATGCTGTTACATGTGAAACAATACTTTTAAATGTAATACATAAAATGCTGTACTGTGAAACATTAAATTCAAAATGTACTGTAATACATAAAATGTAACATGGGAAACAGTGAAAAATGTGAAACAGAAAATGTAAAATGAAGTTTAAATGTAAAGCATAAAATTTAAAATGTAATACATGAAATGTACCATGTGAAAGATTAAAATGTAACACATGTTGTTAAATGTGAAACAATACTTGTAAATATATGTAGAATATAAAATGTTAAATGTGAAACATCAAATTAAAAATGTTATACATAAAATGCACACTGTGAAACAAAATGAAAAATGTAAGACAGTAAAAGTATTAAAAAAAATGTGAGATGTACAGTAACAGGTCAACTGAAACATGTTCCACTCCAGGTTCAATCCTTCTTACTTGTAATTTATAGTAACATTCTCTGTAAAAATTTGGGGTAGCTGAAAACCATTTTCTTCTGGAAACATAGCTCCAACCACCCAATATACATTATATACTGTTTAAAATACAAACACAGAAAGACATGTAGCACACATTTATGGATATTAAAGACAAAGTGCTGACAAAATGGCTACCATTGTAGTATTAAGCTTGACTTCTGCATGTAGCCGTCAACAAAGCACTATACTGGGAAAGAATCACCCCCTTGATGGCCATGGAAATATACCGTACTGTTAGTTGCAAATGCACAGCGGAAACATTAAAATGTTTACATACAGCCATTGCTCTTAATGCACCCTATATACTGAATGAGGTCTTGAGCAAGTAAAGTATAGGCCCTGGCACTTGAACTATCAATGGCAGACACATTTTAACAATGCGAGATGAGCAATCTAGCATACTGTATTTATTGTTATATTAAATGATGCTCTATTCATAATGAAAACTTGATTGTGAAATTTTTTCCTGAAGGTTTTGTAAAATGGAAATTGCCAGGACATTTCTCTCCTTAATTGAGAGTTCTAGGAACATGTCTCTCCCAAACCACTGTACTTCATGGCTTGGGTATCTACTGCACTTCCATCAAAAAGCAATATTTTTACCTGTTGAGAAACAATTTGTTGAGCTTTCTGAAATTAAACACCACAAGCAAACCAACAGAGCATGCATGGTAACAAATGATCTCACACATGCAGAGTAAAGAAAGCTTTCCTTTCAGCTTGTTGCTATGAGAGAACTATGTGTATCGACCGGAGACACAAATGACAGAGTACACTGAGAGCCTCTTTGCAGACTATTAGGAAAATTGTCAAGAAGTATCATCAGCTTCAAATACTGTACAGGACAGGGGGAAAGCTGGGCCAATCAGAGTCACAATCGACACTTACATGTATAACCCTAAAATCTCCTTACATCAGCACCAGGCGACTTCATAGGTATTCCCTTTTAGGAAACAAAAATAGGAGAGCAGAACCAATATTTTGAGGAAAACTCGTTCAGAATGTTATGACCCCCCATCCCTGAGATTAAGGGTCCCACAGCTACTGTACCTATATTTTACAAATTGTCTTTGAGGAATGACTCCATGGTTATACCATTTTAAGACATATCATAGAAAACAGAAAGTACCTGTAGAGGATATCATCAACCCATCGTGGAACTTTACATAGAGGGAGCTTCAACTGATGAAAGACGGCAAGTTTTCTGGCAATGGCTTCAGACATTTGAGGCTGGGAAAGCTCTTCTGTTCTTAATGAACGGGACTGAAAGAAATAATTCTGAATATATCAGTACTTGTGTTCCCTAAGGTCTCCAACAGTCTTTGATTTGAGTTTATACAATCCCGCACAGAAAATATTCTTCCGGGTTAAGGTACTTTTTAATCAAAGTCCATGGTTTTTTCATGATCAAATTTTGAAAGCACATGACTTCACTCTTTACCTTCGTTCCAAAACCATGGGTAAGAGTATGCATTGTGCATATATGATAAAAGACAGTGCAGTCTTTTTATTAAATTTCAATGACTTTTCCATGACTTATGTAAATTTGTACAAGCCTTCTCCAGGTCTATAAAGTAAAAATATACAGTATTACAATTTTATGACATGTCATGATTCTTATGTAAATAAGGTAAGGCATGTGTACTTTTCACACTACTGTATCTTTAGCCTAAATTATTCAGTACCTACACAGTGCAGAAGTAACGAAAACTTAACAATTCAACCCCCAATTTGAAAAATACCCTCCATGGTATTACTCCTATACTGTACAGTACATTACAAACTACTTTCGTCAGTAAAGACGGTATAAATTACACAATGTTGTACTACCTGTAGTTTAATGTGGAACACCTTCCCAGAATTCCCTCTACCACCAAAAACCTCACCCCACCCAAACACCCTCACCCCCAACAATTCCCACCTATGCCATATGTCCAAGCTTAGAAAATATCCACCCCAGGAAATTCCCATCTGAACAATCCCCAACTAAGGCAATTACCCACTGGACAATTCCACACTCCAGAAAAGTTGGAACTTTCTAGGTGGGAATTGTCTGTACCCAGTAAAAAACGGGACGATTTTGAAAGATTTTGGATGTTTCTTTGTCTTCCATTTACATCCATAGCCTTTTGGATGATTTTGGAAGGAAAAATCCTTTTGGACCATTTTTAAAAGTTACTAAGAGGGGAATATTTTACTGGGTAATTGGCTGACTGTTCCACTTTAAAATGGGGATTTTCTACCACAATTATTGCTGCTCACGGCTAAAGGACAAACTTATATGTATCTTCCATAATGCAACGAAAACCTTGAAGGTTTATGACCCTGCTCATTAATTCAATCCTGTTTTTCAATGGAATAGTCCATGCAGCAATACTGGAATGTATAACTTCTAATAATGCCAGGACGATTTTGGAAAATTTTGGACGAAACCATCCAAAGGCACGTACTTCTTTGCCTCATTTTTTACTGGGTAGAGAGCTGTCCAGTTTAATGAGTTGCAAGGAGAGTAACTTGATTTCATAAAACTTACTGGAATGAACTCTTCAAGGCGACCTTCTGGAAAGACTCCAAACAAGTGTGGAGAATGATTTCTCTCAGAGAGCAGCGTAAAAATAACAGTATCTAATAGTGGTGTGTCGCCCTCCACAAAAATCTCGCCAAAGACCCTGAGCAGCACATGTCTGGGTTCTTGGGCCAGTTGAGAGACTTTATCAGGTAAAGAACATTCATATATGTAGTTGGTCAAACCGGCACTAGGGAAAAACAAAAGATAATATTTATTACTTTATGGACCATTTGAAAGTAATGGAGCCACGTTTGCAAACTTGTACAAATGTGAAAAATGTGGCATTTTCTACTAAGGTTTCTCAGTGAAAACTATTCTCAGTCAGACCTTAACTCTCTCCTCTTTTAAAGGAAATGCAATTCCTGTATGCATTAAAAAACCTGACTAAACCGTCCATGTCAATAAAGAAAGGGTTTTCTTGAACTATGTAAAAGAAGATCCCTGGCCAGGGGCTGACTGTGGGGGCAGTAAGCAGTTGAGTAGGTTTGGCAAACATGGTTACGCCTCTACAGTTTGACATCTCTACGTTCCAACATAGGTAACTCTATTACCCTCATCCTAACCTAACCCTACCCTAACCCTTTTCCTAGCACTGACCTTCATGTAGAATTGGTCGGAATATAGAGACATCAGAGCAAAGAGACTTCAGAACAGCAGCCACTGGTCAACACTTCTTAACACTAAGTTCTATGGCTATACCATCCAATATACTGTACAAACATGAGCACTACTGCTTACTGTTTTTATCAGCTTAAGATTAAACTTCAGAAAAGTCACAAAAATACAAGATACAGTAAGCAAACTACAAGCCACAACATGACAACACAACACAGTTTCAATCAGATATATTTATTATTATAAATGTGGAGTAATTAAACTTTTCAACAAAACAAAACACAAGTACCCGTAGGATTATTTTCTTCTACCAAAAGTGGGATTAAATTTGAAGGCTTTCAGCCAGACTGTAGCTGCCATCACAATTCACCTACAGTATGTTGAAAGCATATAGACTCTTTCAGACATTTTACAGTATATTCACACCAGTCCCAACTAATTTAAGAATTTTTGCATCCATTTTTTGTCCATAAAGAAAGGTTTTTCACAAAATAGGTGCACGAAGGAGAATAGTTCATAAATTAAAGTACGCAGAAGCAGGGTAGGTAGAAGCCAACTGTAATAATCCAGGGCACAACTACCAGTGTACAGTACTTTGTCCCTTTTTTTTTATTACAGTTCAAGCAAGGATTTAAAACTTTTAGATATACAGTACATGCTTTGCTTGTAGTACATCAAGTAGTACTTTACATGTAACATTTGAAGTATTTACTAACATTTTATATGTGAGCAATTTCAAGCATGCAGATACATGCTTACAGCTTTTTAAAGCAGGCAAAGGTTTTAATGCTTTAGATGTACATCAGTTAAGCCTCTTGAATGGTATGTAGTGCGCATGTAACATTTCAGAATGTACAGTATATAAGCAGTCACTAGTGAAGCATGCAGACAAGTGTTACTTCACAGTAAATTCATGCAATAATCACTTCAGCAAAATATTAATTATTATTTTTATCACAGCATGTACATGGCACAGTACATGCAAAATTAATTTCATTATAGATAATTAATGTATTTTACCAGCATCTCTGCCCGTTTTGATAGCAATCTTCTGTCTCATACTGTATAGTTACATGCCCTGTAGCTTTATATCAATATAATTAAGGTATTAATTACTTCCGGCTCTCTGTACAGTACATATAGTATGTAATATTATAAATTAATTAATCTACATAACATTTCTACTGCAAACATTTAACACTGTAATCAAGTTGAGTACTGAAGTACAGTATGTCAACACAGGTCGTATATAGAGTATTAATTTTCCGCCATTCTCATACGAACAGTACTAGTTGCATCACTCAAGCCTTCTACAATGAACAGCCCATTCCGAACAGTCCAGTGCTGTAGATAGTAGGCAGACATTTTAGAAATACAGCTTACACAGATCTATGTTCCGCCATCTCTATGTTCCAATTAACATCTCTACATGTTCGGACATGTCTATCTCTTCCGATATCTTTACATTCTGACACTACATGTACAACCAAACAAATTGTTCCACTTTTTGTTTTCTTTTCACAAAAATATTCAAATAAATGGCTACTTCGTGTATCTTTATCAGTGTCCATGACCCTACCTTAAAGGATGAGTTTAAGCCAAAAAAAAATTTGGTATGTGAGGGGAGAGGAACTAAATCTTTTAGGATTCTGGTGCAATTTTCATTCAGTTCTGATGTGTAAGTGTACTTCTCAACATATCAGCAAATGAATTAGTTACTACATTTGTGACCTACAGAGAGCTTGAAGGTGGCAGGAGTTATACCACATTCTCAAATTGATGAGGAATGCTTGAGGAATGTTTTTTTTTTTTGGGGGGGGGGTATTTTCTTCTTTTTTCAGTTTATTACTTTGACCTTGCATTTGAAAGGGATATGAGCTTCCTATGGAGAATTTGAAGTTCATCAAATCTCAATGCCTCGTACACATTCATAGTACAATATATGGGATTGTAAAGGAGAAAATTGTTAAAAGAAAAACAAAGGAGAGCTCATAAATGTAAGGTCATGATGACACATGTTCTTGCTTCAAGTTCACTTGGGGTTCATAATGTGGCGATCTGCTAATATCTAGAGAACCACAAATTGCATTTAAATTTTCATTAGAAAGCTTGGATACCTGCAAAAACATACCCCTCTAACATATCAAAACTCAATTTAAGGTTAAGCCCTTCTTTAAACCCCTTACCCTTCTCTAACCCTATATTTGTTACCCTATAAACCCCTATTGAGGTTGGAACACAGAGACATCAGAAAGAAGAGAAGGCAGAACATATAAGGCACTTCACCATAATGAAAGCCATACTACTGGAAAGAATATGTAGTCTCAAAGGTTTGGCAATGAGGGATCTAAACTTAAAATGGACCTAAAGTTTAGAATTACAAGAATATATGTTAGAGGTTAGAAAATAAATTTCATTCATCCAGTTCCCATCTTCATAGCTTCCTCCGTTGCTGAGATATAAAATGTTGAAGTTTATTCACTTAATTTGAAAAAGTCGATTGCACAATAATTGATGATGTCCTTCTTGTACAACTCATATATTACTGTACAGGCTGTACCTGATTTTGTCTCCTTTTGAATTAAAGATGTTTATATGACCTTGGAACACTTACTGTTCCCTTACAGAGTATGTTATACGGAGAGGGACAGAGGGTTTACACAGCCCAAGTCACCCTACAACAGTAAGACAAAGATCAGGTTTTGGTACAAGGTGTGGTAGCTTTTGAAAAAACAAGGGAATACAAAGACAGTAATTTGAGTATTACAAGAATGACATCACAAATTATTGTGCAATCTACTGTACCATTGAGTGAAGAAGCTTTAACATTTTACATCTCAGCTCAGGAATATCCTACTGTATGAAGGTGGAAGTTGGGCCATTTGGATACATGTTTTAAGCTTAGTAACATATATTTTAAAAATTTTAGACTTTAGGTACACTTTAACAGTTTTCTTTTCTTGTATAAGTTGTTCCACTGCTCCAATAGATAGATTGTAACAAACCAGTTTAAT
Source organism: Holothuria leucospilota (assembly GCA_029531755.1). NCBI lineage: Eukaryota > Metazoa > Echinodermata > Holothuroidea > Aspidochirotida > Holothuriidae > Holothuria > Holothuria leucospilota. The sequence goes on from CM055979.1 coordinate 11,733,206, forward strand.
TTTACAAGATTCAATTTTATAATTTCTCAAAATGTCTTTTGGCTCTTAGTCCCCTCCCTTCTAATTTTCCAATTTTTTCATGACTGTATGAACACCAACCCTAGTTTTTATTAAGAACAGAATGTAATTCTTTGCACATAACTGCCATCCTTCAATTCTTTACTAGTATGTAACTACAGTAAGAAGCTAACTCTCTTAATTTTTTTTTTTATGTACTGTACTGAAGTGCCCCCCAATGTTCTTCAATTGCAGTGGACATCAGGCTTGTATGTTATACTACAGTATGTACTGTATATACCCATTCAAACTAACAAATACATAGCCTGAATTACCTCCATGATCTATAGTGGATGACAATTTCTGCGAACGTTGCATACAATCATTCTTTGAGACATCATGATTTTATAGAAACTTCCAGTTTCACATGAAGATGGTTATCTACTGTAGAAAAATTTTATTTGAGTTTAGTTTGATATGCTTTATTTTAGGCAGCCCATCAGCCCCTCCCTCAGTGAAAAATGGGATGATTTTGGAAGATTTTGGACATTTTTTCTTCTTCCATTTTCGTCCTTTGCTTTTTGAATGATTTTCCGCGGTGAAAATTGCTGCTTTTGGAAGATTTCTAAAGGTTACTAAGTAAGTAATGTTTTCAAAGGGATTTTCCACCTCAATTAATGCCGCTTACAGCTCAAGGACAAACTTAACTGTATCTACCATAACACGAAGAAACATTGAAGGTTTACAGCTCTGCTCGTTAATTCCTGTTTTATAATGGAATAGTCCATGCAGCAATACTGGAATGTATATAAACTGTCCTTGACAATTTTGGAAGATTTTGGACGAAATTGTCCAAAAGCAGTAAAGTTTTGTCCCATTTTTCACTGGACCACTTCTGATCAAAGCTTGGCAACCCATTTTTCAGTTGATCAAGACAAAAAGACTGGGAAGCACTACTGAACAGTTTCATAAAGATTTTAAGTTGGTAATAATTTTTAATGGTAACAAATACATAAATGGTCTGTGAAAAATGGGACGGCTACTGGACAGGGTCAGTTCAGCCCCTACCTGGAGCTGTGTGTGAGCAAACCATGAACACTGATGTACAGGTAATGTACACTGGAAGAAATGTGCTTGTAATGTATACCACCATGAACTGAAGGGATAAAATATTTTCTTGGAATGAGAGTATTACCATTATGAACTACTAGGGCTTGACATGTGACCTAGCCTGCCTTTGCAGGACTAACATTTAAAGCTGCAGTACTATATCATCAGTTTGTGAGATTCCCCTTTTTGGGAAAAATTAGTTTCTCTCAATCGGGAGAAAAAGTGGTCATGGGTGCCACCATATTGCCTATTTTACCGCCAGTTCCAAACGTTCTTTGTGTACATTATCAGTGGCGAACAGGTTTTGGAACCCCCTTGCAAAATTCATCATTCAGATGTAATAAATGTATATTCAATAGGTGTATTGTCACAGCTGCCAAAAAGCCATCTCCTAATTGATGGTTCACCACACCCCGTTTGAAGTTTTTGAGTGGTCTTCCACTTGCTAAACCTTGCCTTGGTTAGGCTAGCTTAACTATACAATGTTTTACATACGTTAACCCCCATGCCAGAGAATGTTAGTTTTTCCCACAAATGGGAGAATCTCCTGGACTGATAATATGTTGTGTGAATGGTGAGCATCAGGTGTAAAATGTTTATGAAGCATGGTGTTTGAAAATTTGATGCAAATGTAAACTTGGGGTGACACATTGATAATGATCCTGTGATGCAATGATGTTTCTCATGACATCTTTTGTACTTAAAAACCAGGGCTGGAAAAAATGTTTGTTTCCAGGGAAATGAGTCAAATTGTCCATGATTCCTTCCATATTTTCATGTGTAAAAAAGGTAAATTTCCTTCCAACTACCAAACATTCCCTCCATGTACACAAATTTTCCAGGAAAGAGCCTCCCAGCTTCCCAACTTTTTCCACCCATGGCACAATGTAAGAATTTGCAATATCCAACTGTATGTTCGAGGTAAAAGCTGCATAGAATATTTTCTCCTTTAATGCAGGTTAAGGAACACTAATTGTCAGACTTATATACTTGTAATGTGAGTAAACTAGTCATGAGTACCAGTGCTGTAGTCGAGACCGGAAGGTCCAAGACCGAGACCGGCCTCTCAACGTGTTTTACACACTGCTTGCATAGGGACTCGAGACTGGTCTCTGAAACGAGAGTACGAGACCAACAATTTCCGGTCTCGAGACCAGTCTCGCTACAGCACTGATGAGTACAAGTATACAAGCAGGGTGCCTCTGGTTGTGAGTACGAGTACAAGCATGAGGACATGTCTTTTTCATGAGTACAGTACAAAGTTTTGCACCAGCCCCAAGACATAACTTCCAAAATCTGTGAGTACGAGTAGTACAAATCCATTCTAATGAGTACAAGTACAGACAATTGCCCAAAATTGTGAATACGAGTACAAATCACTATAAGGCTGTGCTATATTGTACTCAGCCATTGTTGCTTATATGTTGTATTTATAACTTGTTTTGCCTTTGACTTTCATCCAATTTTTTTATTCATTCTTTTCAATAAATATTGACACAACATGTAAAGTAAAATGTCTCTGTAAAGATTACTTTGCACAGAGGGACTGCTTGTTTAAGCTACTTCTTTTATTCAGTCCCATTCAACCACCTGAAAGGGCAAATCACCTTGCCCCAGATGGAAAAAATTCTTTCAACTATTAAGCTCTTTCAACTTCCACTTCCTCTTTAAATAATAATAAAAAAACAGTATGAGTCTAACGCACCTCCCCAACAAAGTTACAGTAGCCTATCAGTGCCATATCCATTCACTGCTCTGTATGAGCTGTCTGCTATGCATTGAGCTACTGTACATAGCTTATCTGCACAAGTCATTGATCTACCAAAGTGAAGTTACCCAGTGATAAATGGGATAACTTTGAAAGATTTTGGAAGTTTTCGTCTTCCCATTTCTTCCTACACCTTTTGGACAATTTTGGTAGGAAAAAGTGCTATTTTTGGAAGATTTTTCAGGGTTAAGAAGAAAAAATGTTTCATTGCACAATCTGCTGACTGTTTCACTTTAAAATGGGGGTTTATCACCTCAATTGCTGCCTTAATGCTGAGGACAAATTAATTGTTTCTTTTATAGTACGAAGAGACCTTGAAGGTTATTATGGGTTCCTGCTCTACCATGGAAGAGTCCAGGCAGCAATACTAGAATGTACAACTCTCCTACACAATTTTAATGGCATGACAATTTTGGAAGATTTTGGACAAAATCTTCCAAACACAGTGATTTTTTGTCCCATTTTTCACTGGGTACTGTTTGAATTTATACGTTTTAGTAGAAGAGCAGTCAACAATACATTGTGAATACAGATCCCTTTGGTTCCTTACTAAACTTGGAATGATGCAACTGCCCCTTTAAATTTATTCTCAACATAAGATCCCACAGAAAATTCATCAGATCCTCCAGTACCTAGGCCGTTATTATATTAGTCTTCATAACTGCAAAAATCTTTAACTAGAAATATCGTTAAACAGAAATATTTTGACAATTTTAAACCATGATTTACAGATATGATTATAATAGGCAACTGAAAATTATGAAGCTGGATAATTTAATTTTTAAGAAATAAATGTCTTCAAGAAAAAAGTTCACTGCTCTAGAGCTCACGAGTAATTTATTCAACCAAATTAACTTTCAAACTTTTCAAATGATGCAGCATCCAAAACTTCTGAAAACATAACATTTTAGGGAAGAAAAGGGCAATTCCACGGTAACGCCGTGACGCTTTGGAAGCAAAATTCACATTTCAAGTGTAAATAACAGGGAAGCCTTTAATGCTGGGAACAAATTTTTATTACAATTCTACTACTACTATCACAAAGTTAATCTGGAAAATTATTTTTCTTTAAAAAGTGCACTAAGTATGAAAATATGAATATTAATGATTGTGGTAACGCCGTGACGCTGAAAAGGACAAGCATTTTCTGGCCACTCGCAAACTGTTAAAACCCTGTGAAGTTAAAGCACTTTTTACAGTTTCTTCACATTAAATACATTTTGTAGACTGTTATCTCCAAAAGTATGGTGAAATACAAAATAAAAAATTATGATTATGGAAGATATGATAAGATATAAAAAAAAAGTGTGGTAACGCCGTGACGGTAACACCGTGACCAAAGCCTTACTATATGGGAAACACATGTTAAATAAATTAAGTTAACAAGCTCATGGGAAATAGTGATGTTGATAGTCAGAATGTTTGTAATTCATCTAGATATGAGTAATTTAGATAGTTTAAGAAATAATTGCATACTAATTTAGTCTTTCTCTGTATTTATGCTGCTTCTCTGCATTAGACTGCTTGACCATTCTGGATTGTAATGGTGGTGTATACTATACTGTACTGTATTGTACAGTATGTGTGATTGATTGTCCTGCTGCTATGCTTATTGCAGATTTTCTTCCATCCAAGTTCTTTATGTAGAAACTTCTCATGCTCAACAGTGTACAGGGACTGTACCACGGATTGGCTTTATGCTACATAAACAGGAAACACTGAACATTGCTAGTCACATCCGAGCTAACTGAAACAATCTAGCAGACCATCATAGCTTCTGAGGATAATAAGCAGATTCCCATAACAAAAGAAAGGGTCCAGTGTTGCATTTCCTGCTTGTACCATCATAGAAGGGGCCCAGAAAGTTGACAAAAAATAATTACCATACAGTAGGATGCTGTTACTCAAGTACCAGCAACCACAGTGACTGTCACTGTTAGTCACCATACAGTAAATAAATGCCGTTCACGGCGTTACTGTCCCGGCGTTACCCAAAAAGTAACGCTGTGACGTATTTCTAATTGGTTTAATTAATTAACAATGAGAGATATTATAACTTTAGTGCATGGAAGTTGTAGGCCTGGGTGGGTGTGATTTGCATCATAAAAAATATTCCACTCCAATTTGTGTATCTTACACAAAATTAAAAATTGTCATATTTAGGGTAACGCCGTGACATAATGAGACAACTTTAATTAGTTGCTCGTTAGTGTGGAAGACATTGCTAAAATCATAATTTGATTTCATATGTGGTAAATATATGAAAATAACTCCATGACAGAGTATGAATTAAAACAAAAGTCTCATTGCAGTTGTTGCCAGAAAGCTTTTGATTATGCCATATTTTGTGAAAATATTGACACTTTGATTTCTGCTAATTACGCATGCATGCAAAAGAGTGAATTTTGCTTTTTTTCAGGAATAATTATTTTTATTGGAAAATTCAAAATTTTAGCTTCAATCTGATACCAAGTTTACTGATATTGGAGAATTTTTAGAATTTGGTGGTCATGTCCACTTTTGCGTGGAATTGCCCAAAAGCGGTTTACTGTTGGGAATGGCACAAGATACTTTCTATCTGTGCTATGTTGATGCAATGCAAGCACATGGCCAGGAGTTCGTCCTGAAGGGGATTTCAGACCACTCTATTACATCCATTAATATTGTAGCCTGGCCCATTGAAAAATAGGATGAAAAATTACTGCTTTGGAACGATTTCGTCCAAAATCGTCCTGCCATTAAAAATTGCCAAGGACAGTTTTACATTCCAGAATTGCTGCCTGGACTATTCCATTGTAGAACAGGAACCATAATAACCTTCAAGGTTTCTTCGTGCTATAAAAGATATAACTAAACCAGTCCCTCCGACAGACGGCATAACTGAGGTAATAAATCCCCATTTCAAGGTGAAACAGTCAGCCAATTGCACAACGAAACATTCCTTTCTTCTTATTCTTGAAAAATCTTCCAAAAGCGGCAATTTTTCCTACCAAAATCTTCCACAAGGCGTAGGATAAAATTGGAAGACTGAAAAACTTTGTCCAGAATCTTCCCAAATCGTCCCATTTTTCACTGGGGGGCATTACTGGACTACAAAACCCCCTGTGTGCATGGGCCCCAGGGGAAAATGCACAGAAAGGTATACTGTATTTTTGGAATTATTTTTTCACATAGTCATTGGGGTGTATGTGTGAGTTTTAAATCCCCTATACTGTACCATGGAAGTACTGAGCCATGCCTATAACTATCCTTGGCTATGTACCTAATGCAGTGTAAATGCAGTCTTACAGTATTTCCCATTAATGATATTCCAGACATACACAAGATGACGAAAACATGCAGTATGTATACAAATCAACAATGACAGTAAACTGGGCATCTCAGGGCTCGATTTGTACAGTTGTCTGGTCACCCATAACGACCAAAATTTGTGACAGACAACCTAAAAATGGTACTGTAGGTTGATTGTGCAATGGAAAACCAAAGTTCATGTAATAAGTTAACAGACTTCTATGGTTACTGCAAGTTTCTTTGTGGACTACTAAATTTTCTTTTATAGGACAACCACAAAAGGCAAACAGGTTCATTTGTGCAATGCATGACCATAAATCAAGGTCTGCCTATGATAGAACGACAGGACTCAGCACTTTTGTAACTAGAATTTTCCTTTTCAATTTTGTGAACATTGTGGATTGCACTTACGGATAAGTATGGCACTTCAAGCTTGTAATAATACCGCTTGGATCATAAATTTAGTTCGCAGTGTACAATAGGCTACATTACTGTATGTTCACAGCTGGTCTTTTTATGAGTATACTTTGTCTCTTTTTCCCACTGTAGTTAGTTAGTTAGATAAAATTTAACGACACACCAACACAAATGTGTTATATACTGTCAAGTAAACTTTAAATACGGTGCAAGTCCTCCCCTTTAGTCGCCTCTTACGACAGGCGGGGAATACCGTGGGCATATTCTACAACCCCCAGCCCACAGGGGGCTTTCCCACTGTAGTACATGCACAGTAATTAATGAATATTTTCAGTTGCAATTCTATCAAATTCAAATCCACATTTATACTATACTGTATTTTGTAGGATATACTCTACAGTGGGAATGGCAAAGCTGCTATACTGTAGTTGAACACAGAGCGTATTACGAAAGTGAAAAATTGGACGAAAAATTACTACTTTTGGGAGATTTCGTCCAAAATCATCCTACCATTAAAAATTGTCAAGGACAATCATACGTACATTCCAGTATCGCTGCCTGGACTACTTCATTGTAAAACAGGATCAAATTAACAAGCAGAGTCATAAACTTCCAAGGTTTCTTTGTGCTATGGAAGATACGATCAAGTTTGTCCCTCAGCCATAAGGGGCAAACTGAGGTACAAATTTCCATTATAAAGTGGAACAGTCAGCTCATTACTCAAAAAGACATTCCTTTGTTTGTAACCTTGAAAAATCATCCAAAAGTAATGATTTGTCCTACCAAAATCATCCAAGAGGGGCAAAGCAAAAATGGAAAACGAAAAAACATCATCCAAAATCTTCCAAAATTTTCCCATTTATCACTGGGTACATGCAAGTCCCCCCCTCCCCTTTCAGACGGATAATGTCACTCATGCTAGCATGAAGAGCAGCATCCACACACAATCTACTATCTAACACCCTGCATGACCCCAGGCCCCCTGAAAGTCCAACCGTACTCTCTTGTTGTTTAAAAAGGTTTAATATAAATTACACAATATGTGAACTAAAATTCTACATTTTTAATATGTCTAGTGAAGGGGATGGTCAAGTGCAGCTTACTATTTCAGGTTAAATAAACTGCACAGCTATTAGACATATACAAGGTATCAAAAATGTCCAAATTCCAACAGGAGTACATCCTCTCCCCCCCCCTTGACATATATCCCCCTCCCCCTCCCTGACATATGCCCCTCATCCCTTGCCATGTTAGCACAATGTACAGTATTCATACCATCTACTCACCAACATCATTCCACATAGTCCCAGGCCCCCTTGACACAAGTTATACAGGAAAATTAAATTAATTTGTTGTGTATAATTCAGAAATTGGACCCTCAAACTTCAGGGAGATAAGTTGCTGGGCACAGTTCAAGAAATTTCACTTGTTCATAGATTATCTAACTTGTTTACAAATTAGTTCTGCAGGTGAAGTTAATTCCCAAAGTTGCTGCAATGACAGTAAGACCTAAGGGGGGATAATTTTATAATCCACACACTGAAGCCCAGAAGCAAGTGTGAGTTAATCCTGTTTGTAAGGAATACCCTGCTTCATCAAGAAATAGGGTAAAACTGGGTAAAACTGTATTTTGCCAGTTGTAGTAATGCTTGCTAATTTTAGTGAATGTTTGACATTTGTTGATTAACATAAATGCATTGTGTTAGATGTCCAATTGAATTCCAATGTATACATACAGTTATGAGTTAGTTTGGAAAAGAGAACTGGAATCAGTCAATGACTTTAAAATGACTTCAATGACTTTAAGAAAGAATTAAAGCCAGACATATGTTAAGTCAAGTTTAAAGGAAGATGACTACTCAAGAAGATGGAGGTAATACTGATTTAACTTTTAATTTTGTAAACTTGTATCTAGAAAAATGTAAATAGATATTGTACTAGAGGACCTCAATATTCAGTATTTTCAGGTTCCACATTTCCACATTCATTTGATTTCATTCATAAGCCTGATGTACTGTATTGGTGAAGGTCCACCAACCTAGACCACAGGGCTAGAGAGACCGCCCTTCTACCACTGCCAGCAAATGTGTAGAACATTGTCATGTGAACTGAATTATTGAATACCGAATATTCAGTTGTCTGTACGCGTCTGCATGAATGTATGTACAGTAGGTGTACCCATAGAACCTTTTCCAAATAGCAGTTGCAATGGATTGTGGGACAGAGTTCTGGTAGGCGATGTTGTTGTCAATGGCATTTTGCTGTGGCAAAATATGATGCACACCAAAATTCTATCCCACAATCCTTTGTAATGCCTATTGGGAAAAGAGTCTATGGGTGAGACTGTGTGTGTGTCTGTGCATGTGTATTTCCACAGTGAAAGGAATAATTATCATTTCAGTCAGAAATATCAAGAAATTTTGCAGGTTTTATTTATATAATGTAGATTGTTGGCAGAAAGACTGCAGACAAAGGCCAACCAGCAAGTTGCAAGTATTCATTATTTTGCTTGATAATACAGTAGCTGCAAACAGAAAGAGAGAAAAGAATTGTTTATTTCTAACACAACCTTGAGGTACAGTACTGTAATTATTTTGTGCACAGTGTGTAGAGTGAAACACCCCAGCATCAGAAACCTTCAAAGGATGTGTGCATGTTCCAACAACAGCAGACTTAAATCATTGCTAAATGCACCCAAGGAATCATGGGAACCGGGAGTATAAAAGTGTTGATGTCACTATATACTCTATTGTTTATACTCCCAATTCCCATGATTCCTTGGGTGCATTCAGCAATGATTTAACTCTGCTGTTGCAGTGACACACCTATAAAACGCTATCTACATCCAGTCCTACCATTGTATAATGTCTAATGACAAATGAGAGTTGGAATTCTATGGCCAGTGAAGGGAATGGTCCAGTACAATAGGCCTACACTATCACACATTAAACGTAGAGGCTCAACAAAAGCTGATAAACACACAGGACGCTGATTGTCAAGAACTGTATACAGGTTTATAGCCAAGTCATGAGGCCAGAATTCAATAGCAGGATTTAGCCATCAGGCGACTTAATACGTCTATATTTTTCACCCGGGAAAATGGCCTTTCCCGGGGAACTTTGGCTAAACGAGCCTATTGAATTCTAGCGGCATGTCAAAACAGAAATTTACTGTACTATGGGTTTTATAGGGACTACTCTTTAAATGAAAAATAACAAAGAGTACACAATAAGTGTGGTAAAAATTATGGTGGTAGTAGGGATGTGGGAGAGTTGCTAAAAGGTTCAAAAAATATTCTACAATCCTACAAATACCAAGAAACTCAACCTTGGCTTAGCTTGGGAGCAAAGTGCTGTAATTGATTCAGACAGACAAAAGTAATGATATTAAACAAACATAAATTTAAATGGAAATGCTGCATTTGTAGTAAAAGGAATGATTTTTTCATGCAGACTTTCAAATTTTAATAGGCTACTGTATACTCTTGTACTATTTTAGTTTTTGGAAGTGAGGCCATTGCCAAATTTATTTTGTGAGATGAAATTGTAAACTAATCAACTCTGCCATTTTATGTCTGTGACATGTTATTAAAGACATTAATGCAATATTTCCTTTTATTGTAAATCCCCAATACAAACTTAAATTACAGGGGGTGTATGCCTCCAACCTCCAACCACCCCACCCCACTAAAAAGATCTTTGGTTTTAATAACAGACCTCTATGATATGAAAGCCCCACTGCAACTCCATCCCCCCCTTGCCCCCCTTGGAAAAAAGACCTTCCTCTTCAATATTAACTAACACAACTAAGACTACCTCTAAAACTGTTCAGGTAAGTGAATCCCACCCCCCCTAAATGTATTGTACCATAAATACAGAGGAGTATGATGCAGAGGGGCTTGGCATTCACGGCGGGACCTAGGGAGGGGCAGTATTAACCAGGGACTCTGAACATTCTTCTGACAAATCCCAGCCTCAAGCTTAGCCAGGCCCTCTGAAGGTGTCTGAACCAGTGCCTGTGTTCCAGTCAGGCCATCTAGAGGCCCTACTGATAAGGTACCTGCAAGGTTCCAGCCACACCCTCTAAAGGTCCTTGTGGTATATACGTATGTACCTGGAATCAAGCCACTGGGCACTAAACCAGAATAATTCTAGTTTTCACTCAAGGCTGCAAGCTCAGCTTGTGAGTTGAGAACTTTAATACAGTAGTCAATTTTGACTTTGCAAAGTACAAGTCGCACAAAGTTTGAATAGAAGTTTTCTGTGAAGACTACAATACAGCAGACAGAAGAGTAAAATAGTAGCAAAATTTAATTCAACCAAGGGCAGCAGTACAGGGACGACTGGGGACTTGACCCCCTTCCCAAATAATAATTTGGGTACGATGCAATGCCTTTCATCCCCTCTACCAACTTGTCAATGAATATTTTGCAGATTATTATGACTCTGCAATTAACTGATGATCAGAAACACTTTTTTTCTAGTTCTAACAATATAATAAAATTTTCATTTTTTAATGCGTCAAATTTTGACAGCCCCAACCTTGGTGGGGATGAGGTCAGATGTCATCCAGGTTGTGATCCCATAAAGCAAAATCACCCCCACTGTAAAACCACCACCCAAATTATGAATCCCTAGAATTGTCAGAGCAGGCCCAAGACACCTGAGAACCCCTGATCTAGGCAATCCTAATCAAAGGTGCAGCTAGCATGACATTACCCCTGCTCTATGATAAATTGTCCCTAGAGACAATACCCCTCCAGTGCAGCAGCCAGCAGCATGCATGATGACAATACCTCACAGGTAGCCACCTACTGTAACCCCTTGGTGAAGAAAGGCAACTGAGATAAAGCACCTTGCCTAAGATATCTAGAACAATTCTTGCAAATTACACACCCTTTCCATACTTAATGCATATAACCTTGCCTATACATACAGACATAAATGAACACTACTAAGGTGAATTTTATTAATGCTTATTTGTACTGTACATGCATGTACAAATACGTAAACTGCACACCAGTGGCGTATAGCCGGATTTTTGAGCAGGGAGGAACTGGGGGGTCACAAACCTTTCCTGGGAGGGCACAATTTCTGAATTCCCTCCCTCTCTATAGGACTAATATATAAAACCGTACATTCCAAAATTTTTCATAGGGGGCACCTGGGGTGGCACAGCTTTGTCGTTAGGGGGCACCCTGTACGTACCTCCCCATACAACGTATGTTTACACACAGTACTGTGCGTAACTTAGAATGGATCAACCCCAGTCACTCTAATGTCCAATGCATACTGCTGTCCTTGATTTTATTAATACACTGCATGAAATTTACACACTAACTAGATGGTGACAGAAGACATGTTGTGAGCATTAAGTCACTGCAAAGTTACATTTTAAGAAATTTTAGGGAATGAACTGAGGATGATAAGCTTGTGATGTGAAACTTGTAACAAGTACATCACATGTATGCACAGTACTAACATATTAAGATCCTCCAACTCTTGAGAAGGCGGTCCTGTGAAAATCGTACTCAGGTCAGAAGAAGGTATACTAGGGAGAGAACAAACATAATTCTTGTTGGACAACCCACCGCTGTATAGGAAAAAGAAAAATTAAAAACAGTGTGAGACAGAGGGATGTAAAATCAGACAGGTATTTAATAACACTGAAAACTGAACACTGAAACTGAAACCAATATAGCCATTTTCATGGCCAGATGCAAAAATCTATGTCTGAACATAAACTTTGCAAAAAGTATTCTGGTAACACAACTGTAGCCACTTTGAAATTTCTTTTTGGAAAAATTTGAAATTTCTAAACACTGTAAACTAAAATTGCTTCAGGATGTTTTAATTAAAGAAGTCTATGCAATATTTGAACACAAATTCCTACGCATTTTTTCCTGGATAACCCACTGCTGTATAATATGGCAAACATGAGAAAGTGTGGGACAGGTTGAAAAAGTATTCATTGTAAATGCTAAAACAAGCTGAAACTAAAAACCAGAAAGCCAAAAGGCTTAGTGATATCGTATCGATATACTGTATTGTTAGAAACATGAATTACCCACATGACAAACATAAGATCCCTCACAGTTATCCTACTTGGGATATCATGTTTAAAATAAGGTTTTGACCTTTTGGAATCTTGTGACCCCAAATGACCTTTCACCTCCACTTAAAACAATATGGATCACCTAAATGCTAAATATGGACAATATACAGTATGTACAATCCACAGGCCAAGTATGAGATCCCTCATAGTTATCCTTAAAATATCATGTTTACAAGATTTTGACATTTTGTGACCCCAAATGACCTTTGACCTCCACGAAAACTGATAGGGACCATCTTCTTAATATTAGCAATCCACACGCTAAGTACAGTACAGGTATGATATCCAGCCCTCGAAAATAGCCTCGGCATTCGGCAATGCCGAGGTAAATGCCGAGACAAATTGACTTGACTTCAGCAAAAATTTTGCCGAGGCGATAGATTGCAGGAAACGCGTACGGAGACTTACCAGTTACGAAAGCTGCACACTAGGCCTACACGGCTCGAAATGCAGCTTCGAGTAGCAACTTGGAAAGAAATCGTTTTCTGATAAAATCCCACCACGATCGTAACATGAGCAAATATATTCAGTATTATTGCTTTATATAGAAAACATAGTTGCAATTTTTCAAGTTTTAATGGAAAATCTTGATTTAAAAAGTTCGTTACGATGGGTATTTACTGTATGTACAAAACTCACTGTCTGCGGTCAAGAAAGTGATCACTGTACACACATGAGTATGACACGGTAGAGTGTGACCTTTAGATTTCAGAACCAGCCGTTTTATCTTTTTTAATGTGTAATAAAGTGGGAAAAATTCCCAAAGCGGCTGTATGTTTTATCAATGGAATTCCGGAGCTTAAACAAACAAATTACGTTAACCTACTGTGGTAGAAGTTTGTAAACAAGTAGCATCGGACAGTTACCTAATGCCGAGGTAAAGTGTATTTTTGCCGAAGTAAATCCTTTTTACTTCAGCAATTTTTTTGCCGTAGCCAATATCTTATTTGGAAGGGCTGGGTATCCCTCACAGTTGGTGTTCTTGAATATTGTGTTTACAAGATTTTGACCTTTTGACCACTTGTGACACCAAATGACCTTTGACCACCACCAAAACCAATTTAGGAAGTATCTCCTCAATTCGCACAATCCACAATTCCACTTGTCAAGTGTGAGATCCCTCACAGTGGTCCTTCTTGAGATATTGTTTACAAGGTTTTGGCCTTTTGGCCTCTGGTGACCCCAAATGACCTATGAATGCCACCAAAAACAAGAGGGATCATCTACTCAATATGGGCAATTCACATGCTAAGTATGAGGTCCCTCACAGTTACCCTTCTTGAGATATCATGTTAATTTACAAGATTTTGACCTTTTGACCTCTGGGGACCCCAAATGACCTTTGAACACCACCACAAACAACAGCCATCATCTACTCAATATGGGCAATTCACATGAGTATGAGGTCCCTCACAGTTACCCTTCTTGAGATATCATGTTAATTTACAAGATTTTGACCTTTTGACCTCTGGTGAACCAAAATGACCTTTGACCTCCAACAAAACAATAGGGATCATCTACTCAATATGGGCAATCCACATGGTAAGTAAGATCCCTCACATTTACCCTTCTGGAGATATATTGTTTGAAGTCTTTTGGCCTTTCAACCTATGGTGGCCCCAAATGCCCTTTGACCTGCACCAAACACGATAGGTATCATATACTCAATGTGGGCAATACACAAGCTAAGTATGAGATGCTTCATGGTTCCTTGAGATATAGTGTTTACAAGATTTTGACCTTTTGACCTCTGGTGACCCCAAATGACCTTTCACCTCCACCAAAAACAATAGGGATCATCTACTGAATATGGGCAATCCACATAATAAGTAAGAAATATCTCAAAGTTACCCATCTTGAGATAGTGTTTACAAGGTTTTGATCGACCTTTTGATCTCTGGTGACCCCAAATGATCTTTGACCTATACTGTACCAAAAACAATTGGGATCATTTACTGAATATGGGAAATCCACAAGGCAAGTATGAGATCCCTTGCATTTATCCTACTTGAGATATTGTGTTTACAAACAATTTCCAAGGTATTTACCACTTGATTTTGGTGACCCCAAATGACCTTTGGCCTGCACCAAACACTATAACTACCATATACTCAATATGGGCAATGGCCATAATGCACAAGCTAAGTATGAGATGCTTCATGGTTACCCTTCTTGAGATATTGTGTTTACAAGATTTTGATCTTTTCGACCTCTGGTGACCCCAAATGAGCTTTGACCCCCACCAAAAACAATGGGGATCATCTACCCAATATGGTCAATCCACATGCTAAGTATAAGATCTCTCAAAGTTACGCTTCTTGAGATATAGTGTTTACAAGGTTTGACCTTTTGATCTCTGGTGACCCCAAATGACCTTTGACCTCCACCAAAAACAATAGGGATCATCTACTGAATATGGGCAATCCACATGGTAAGTATGAGATCCCTCACGTTTACCCTTCTTGAGATATCTTGTTAACAAGCAATTTCCAAGGTATTTACCATTTGACCTCTGGTCACCCCAAATGACTTTTGATCTTCACCAAAAAGAATAGTGACAATCTACTCAATAAGGGGTATCTACACACTAAATATGGGATCCCTTGAGGTTACCCTTCTTGAGATAGTGTTTACAAGCAAAGTGTCACACATTACACTACCCACACACACAGCATCACCATGGCATAGACTCCTCCATCTGACTACGTCAAGGAATCAATAATACTGCATGTTACCATGATTACTACAGTACAGTACACATACTGTAGATGCAGAGAAACACAAACGTTATTCTTGATATCTGACTGATATCTGACCACTTTATAAAGGAATTAATTTAGAGAATTGAACACAGTGTGAGACAGTGGAAGTACAGTAATTAGTACTAAAAATATTACAGAATGATTCAACTAGCAAGCTCAACTCTTTTAAAGTCTAAACAACAGTTTCTTAAGGTACAGTACTGTATTCAGTATACTTAAACACTGATGCAATATTGGTTACTGTTTATGATATGATGCATTACGAATGCAAGCTTTACAAAGCCCATACTGTATATCAAGACTTGTCAACTCTCACGGTTTCACCGCGAGTCTCACGGTTTCTGTCATCGTCGCACGGTGAAAATGCCAGATCACACGGAGAAATTCACTTTAAGGCAATGCCAGACAAGTTTCCTTATTTAGACAAAGATCAGTGGTTAAGTTATTGAATCGCAGATGAATGGTATCGTCGTCAGAAAGGTGAGTAATTTCTTTCAAACAGTTGGTTTTGTAGATAGCATCGTAACTTTATTAAGAGGGTGAACAAAAACATGTAAAACTTCCTAGTTTAGAACACATTTTTCATAATAACGTATGATACTAAATCTCCTGGTTTGAGATGTGATTTCCAGGTTTTCTTGCGAGAACCTCAAGGTTGGCCATTTTTGAAGTTGGTATGTCTGGTATATCATCCGCATCAACAACAAAAACAATGTACAAAGTAGAACAAACCATCTAAAAATCAATAGAAAGGAAAGTTAACATCAGGGTCAAATTTAACATCAAAATTATTCCACACTTTGTCAAGTCTTCTTTCACAAGTACAACTGAATTAGATTCCACAATAGTTGCTGAAAGACTATTCCATGAATCAACAACCATATTTTAAATAGGCTGTATTACTGTAATTAATCTCCTGTCATATCTTTCACTTCTTCAACAAATTTGTTTAACTGTCAGTAATTACCCATGGAATGACTCACTGAAGAAAAATCAATTATGATCAACTCCTTACATGAACCTTCCTAATCACTGTGGCATGAACATGCAGTACAGTACTGTCCTATACACATGTATATTCGTATCATATGTTCAGTACCTGTGGAAGCTACAAGCAACGCTACTACTGTAATAAGTTTGCTTTCTAGTACATTATTTAAAATCAAATTATCAAGAAATAAAAGCCGCAGTAAATTAACCAACCCACCAATCTGAAAGTGTTACATGAAGTAAATGCATACAGTAAATACAGCATACCTGTACCAGGCGCGGATCCAGACATTTCGAAAAGGGGGGGGGCGGGGGGCTGAAAGTCCCCTTTTTTATTCTCCTAGATTAACATTATGCTAATTTTTGCATATTTGTTATTGTAGATGTGGCGAAAAGGGGGGCTGAGCCCGAGGAAGCCCCCCCTCCCCCGGATCCGTGCCTGTGTACTGTAACTTACTGCATTCTAATGTACCTCAGTATACTGTACACTTAAGTCTAGAAATTTGACCACATGCATTATATTGCACAGCTGGCCTGGGTTTACACATTGTAATTTTACTTAGTATTGTAACTTGGCTATCCTAGAGTCATTTGTAAATGTAGCTGTACAATTATTAAAATTTTGTAGGCTTTATTGATTGAAATGGAGGTGATGTTTAATTTTTTTCTTTTATTCTGGGGACTGGGGCACCATCAGTTGGCCTGCAAGGGTGTTGTAAGAGGATATTGATATGACAGAAAATGGATGGGAGCTACTTAACTGGGGGCATATTATTTGTACATATTCCATACACAGCTCTCTGCAGATCAACAGATACTTGGATGCAAATCTGGTCATGTAATGCCACCCAAGGATGAAGATTAACACAGATCTCATGGGTTGCTGCATTTTGTAGCAACATGAATTTAGTACTGTAGGCCTACTACATATAATGTACAAACCCCAAACTGGCCAAATGGTTGCTCCTTACAGTACAATAACAATCAGGATGAACAATGCTAGTACAGTACTCTCTTATTCCAGTCAAAAATGGGACCAGTTTGGAAGAGTTTGAACGATGTTTTGCTGTCTTCCAATACGCCTTTTGGACGATTTTGGAAGGAAAAATCACTGCTTTTGGACAATTTTTCAAGGTTAAGAAAAAAGGAATGTTTCATGGCAGAAATGGCTGACTGTTTCCCCTTGAAATGGAACTTTTGTACCTCAATACCTGCCTACGGGTGAGGGACAAATTTATTTGTTTGTTTCATACCACAAAGAAACCTTAAAGGCGTACAGTATTATGGATCCTATACAGCAATGGAACAGTCCAGGCAGCAATACTGGGATGTGTGCTGTTCTTGACAATTTTTAATGGCAGGATGATTTTGGAAGATTTTGAACAAAATCATCCAAAAGCAGGAATTTTTCCTCCCATTTTTCACTGAGTACTGATGGTAACCTGCAACTTTCTACAGTACAATATATGTAGCTGTCACAAGGAAATAAAAACTTCAAACTCTAACAGTAAAAGTGCACATAAAGTAGGTATAAATTACTGCAGTACTACTATAAACAGCCTCAAATTCGGAATTGTGTGGGTACATCTAGTACAGCAAATTTGAAAGTCTCATAAAATAATATTTTCCCATGGTGCAAGTTTTGTATGTATCCGTGAATGGTTACTGTATAACTGTATATTAAGTTCTAGATTGTCACACGATTGTTGTGACATTATAGTTATGAAACCAATGACGTACAGTATGCTCTACAATACGTACAGAGCTATCCTACTTTAATTTCAAGAACTGAGTCTTGAAGTAGGCTACTGATGCACACCTTACATTTGCTGGCAGACGTACAGGAGGTGCACTGTATGTACATAAGGTCAGGGGCATAGCTAGGATGAAATTTTTAGGGGGGCCTAGGTATCAAATGTGGGGGGTAACAGTATTGACTGCTGTCCTTAATTCGTACACATTTTATTAGGACACAATTTACGGGGGGCCTAGCAAACATCTGGGGGAAGCCCCTCCCCCCCCCCCCCCGTAGCTACACGCCTGCATAAGATGTACTCTTTTAAAAAGCAAGAGTATCTACAGTATATGGTACAGCTCCTACAGTAATTTAAGTACTACAGTATATGTCCCATTTAAAGGTACAGCGAGTACAGTCAAGCAGCAAACTACACGTGTGTACATATAACTTGAATAAATGTTAGGAATTTTTACAGAGCATGAAACATCACTGTCAAGTTTACTAGTAGTGTACAAACATGGACACATACTTTGCCAAGGGTGCTTGGAAATAAAGCAGAAATCGCGGGAACCTGGAAATCTTGCTGAGTAACAGAAAACTGGGTTTTCTTGTGCATGAAAACATGTAGGATATTTATGTAAACTTGACTTGCTTCAGAACAAATTAACATTGAATTACATTTTAATAGTAATTCAAAACAAAGGCTGTCTTCCCATGCCTAAGGGGATACCCCTTCCAAAAAGTACCCTTCTCCCAGAGTTGCAGGCATAGGCGTAGAAGCCCAAGTTGATTTTGGGGGCTGTGATGACTTGCCTGAAAACTATAACTAAAAAATTTCTGCGCGTTCCACACGCTTTCGACATGTGAATGCACATGTCAGTGTTCGATTTTAAGGAATTTGCAATGGTTGTCCAAAGGACTACCATTTTGTAAAATTTGGTTGTCCTGCACAAAATAAGGTAGTCCCACTTCTACTCTTTGTAGCAATCATGGAATTGGAAGCACATCACCATGTGTCCCCAAATTTAGTGGCTTTCACTTTACAGTAATACACCGCATAAGAAATCCCTGATATCCATGGAAGTGCTCTCTCAATAGCATCTACAGCAGTGTGTGATTACTAATTTTATGGGGCAAGCAGCTAGCACCCAAAACAAGACATTGGCATTTTCTGAAAGGTTGAGGGGAAGGGACGGGTGCCACGGAGGGGAAAAACAATTCATTAATTGCGATGAGATCCCCCTCTTCAACAGTACTGGTCAACATTCACAGGCCATACTAAAACTATAGTGACAATACCCAATGTTGTGGAAAATTGATGACATTCTGACAGGGAAAGGGTCGTTGGGGGACATTGACCTTAGCAAGTTGGATTTGCCCCCATCCCCAATTGTATGAACTCATCTATGATTGATTGGAAATTTGAGTATGATTGATAAGGCACTTGAGTAGTATCAGGTTCCAACAGCTCCTTTGGTTTTAGATTATAATGGAATCTTGAGCTTGTGCCACTCTCTCATAACACTAAGGTATAGGCCCCCCTTAGGAAAAAATGCTCTTTAATATTAGATTTATTGTGAGAACCGTTGACAAGCAAACAATGCTCAGCAACACGTAAGAAAAGACGCAGAATATTAAGGAACGGCCTATAAATGCAAAAAGTAAAAAACATTAGAAAATGGTAGGCTATGTTCTCCTTTGGACTAGTAAAGTTCATTGTGATAACTCTTCAGAAATACAGCCTTAGGTTAGGTTCGTAGTGTAGACCTGTACATATATATTACATGTTAGGCTAAGGCCAATTGCAATGCCACTCTTAAGAAAAGCACCTCGCAAGGAAAACCTGCTGGAGTAAATCTTGCGAATATGTCTCTGATGGTTATTTCGGAGTCATTTAAACATGCCATCCAATTATTTTTGGCCATATTGTCCATTTAAGGTTTTTTCTTTCGAAATTTCTGACGAAGGGTCTTGGAAGTAGTGATGCTATAGCCTATGCCATATGTGTACAGAGTGCACTAGTTAAAGTGATCCAGAGCTCTGTAAATTTCGGGATTAAAATGTCCTAATTTGAGGACTACAAAAAGTTTTGTACATGATTACTGATACAGTGAAACTATCACTAAGGAAATACCAAGAGCTTAATTTACTTTTTCAAACTATTTTCAGCTTAAGTACGTACATGTGAAATCGGGATCAAAAGTTAAAGGGGAAATGCAGTCACCCCAACTTGAAGTAGTGTAGTAGACTGTCCTGTTTCATGATTGGCTCTTGAGAGTCATGTGACAATATTTTTTCTCCTCAAATGTGAAATTTACAAGAAGTAACTGATTGGTTTACCTTGAATATGCAATATTAAAGTCCTAACATATTATGAAAGATACTTTGAAGAGAAATAAGAAGACAATTGTGAGATTTAGCTGTTGCTTCAAAATAAGTTTGGGGCGACTGCTCTTGACCTTTAAGTCTTTGTAATTTCTGCATTCTTTACCTATGAGTGTAAAGGACTGCCTTCGTAGCTTAGTTTCTTGTGATGGAAACATGGCGTGCATTAATACAAAATGGTGAACAAAGTAAAGGTATAAGTTCAAATTGCGGGTTAATATTTGTAGCTTCCACGGAGAAATTCACCTCCTCGGTGTACAGTGCAGGCCTGATGGAGTTCGTCCGGGGCACTCTTCAATAGTCACATTTCGATGCAGTGACTATGTGGGAAGTTGTAGTATGCATGCGTGATCACCGTATTTTGCAAGTAAAATTTTGTGATTGGATTTCTAAAGTTCCTTGTTCGCGCAATTTACTGCTCTGCTAATGTAGACATGAATGTCTTTCAAAAGATTTGGTTGTCCCGACGGACAACCTCACACACTTGTTTTTGTAGCATCTGGTAGTCCTGCAGAATTTTTGGTTGTCTCGGGCACCAGGACTACCGTTAAAATCGAACACTGCATGTCATATAGGTATGCATCACAGTCATGCCAATTACAAAAAAAAAATATACATAATCTGCCATGTTACTACCTGTATCTTCCATATTGGTTCTCATTTTGGTGGAAGTTGTTACAATAATAATGACAATAATCAGTGGCTTACCCAGGATTTCTCTCATGGGTGTGAGGGGCAGGCATTATGTTGTGTGATCGCCGGTCTAGGGGAGGGGTTTAAGGGGAGGGGTTTAAGGGGAGGGGTTTAAGGGGAGGGGGTTACCCCTCCCCTTTGAAAACTTTTGAATTATTGGGTGTCCTTAAATCTGGTGCCATATATGCTCCCTTTGAAGTAAAATCTGTGTTAAAACATTGACGTATTTTAGGTACTAAAAAAAAATCAGCATCACCCTATCCTCTTTGAAAATGTTGGAAAAATTACGTGTCCTTACATGCAACCTGGTGCCACATATGCTACCTTTGAAGTAAAATTTGTTGTTAAGAATAAATTTACCTATTTTAGGTAGGAAAAAATCGGCATCAGTGAGGGTGGGGCATGGCCCAGTGGCCGCTCAACCACTGATAATCATATTATAAGTTTATTAAACCATTGAAACGATGCTGGTGACTTAATACCTGTATATATGTGCTGGTGCACTTCAAATCAGAACTATACTTTATTTTAATTACCAAGGAAGTTTTTGAACTATTGATTACCTTTAGCTACATCATTGCATTATTTTTCTTTCAGTACTGCCCGAAAAATTCTCAGCATATTGCCCGAATTTTCATAAAAAGTTTGGTTGGGGGGATGTAGCCCCCCCTCCCCACTGCCTCCTATGCCTATGGTCCCAGGCCATTAACTCACATGGTGACAAGAATCAGCTTTCTCTGAATTTGTACCATGTACTAGACCAATGCAAAAAAGTACACCCATAGTAGAAGTAGAGCAGCCTTTCCAATCCAGTGGGCCACTAGGCCTTCTACGTGGGACCTTCTGGTGGACTAGCTGCAAAGTGGGCCAGAAATTTGAAAAAAAGGCACAAGGCTTAGTTTATTAAAGTACAGTACTTACTGTACAGTAGCTGGGTCAATGGCTACCAGTTGGTTCTGTATCTTATAATACAACACTGACAATCTGGCCCTCCTTCATCTTTCAGCAAGGGGTTGCCAACCCAAAGTTGGAAGAATACAGAGCCAGCACTTGATGTACGCTGGCAGCTCTGTGCAAAGCAAACCTTGCAGCACATCTCTGGACCAAAATCAGGGTGTTACAGTAGAATGCAGCAGTTCTACACAGTACTGCTGTATTTAAGATTGGATCACTCAAACTAATTGATTTGTACAGTATGCTTGCTGTTTGATATAAGTATTGCTGGCACTGATATTACAGTATGATGTAGAAAATTTACGGCGTTTGCAGCCTACATAGTGACCCAATCAATATGCTTGTCCCTGCGAAGATTAGGAGTGATATTAACCCCAAGGTACTCTACTTAGAATATTGAACCTGTTTGAGGTCTTTCCCATTGACCCTTTTCCAAATAGCAATTATATACAAAGGATTGTGGGACAGACTTTTGGTGTGCAACGTTCTTGTCAATGGAATTTTACCGTGGCTAAAAACAACGTGTACCAAAACTCTTTCCCACAATCCTTTGCAGCTGCTATTTGGAAAGGGGTCTATGGAGGGAGCCTGTGAAATTCTTAGGTTAGGTTTGAATTTATAGATGGGAGAAAATGGTTCAATTATTATAAAAGCTATTTCATTTATGTGTCATGTTGATAAAATGTAAAGGCAATATTTCCTATAAGGAAGTCACTTCTAGCCCCTCCCATTAAACTGTTGTTATCTCCTCCTTGTGCAGACACAAACCTAGTTTACTGCTTGAGGGCATAGCCTGGTGAGCATACAAGGCCATAATGTGTAATCAGAACACTTTTTGTGCATGCTGTGTAATGTGGCAATGTGTCAATCAAAGGGCAATCACCAATTGAAAATTTTGCTTTCCCTCAAGTAAAAATGTAGTTTGGGGTTATGAGTGTCTGTCTTTGAGCCTCATACCAACCAAACAGATGCACATAACTTGGTTTTCCTACCAGAGGTTTATTTTGGAACTACGGTATACTGATGATCTCTTAGAAAATGTCCGCACATGACACACCAACAGTATGTAGCTAGTGACTGTGAATATATACAGAGATATGCAGGATAAAAAAGAAAAAAAGCAGACACTGAGTTGCAGCTAATGAGAAATCTCAGAAGTGATCATACACTAAACAAGTACTTTATCTTGGGAGTTATTAAAGTCATTCAAATTATTTCAATGGACTTTTCATCAGGAGATCTTGACCTCCTGTATGCACTGTTGAGTGAAACAGCTGTCTGTATATCTTTGTGTTGGTGAATTAGATTCAGTGTGTTTTGAAACCAATCATTTTAGGACCCCAAAGATAATGTTCATGTTAATGTTACACAATTGCAGGTCTATCCAGGGAAAAAATCATTGCCCAGACAGCTGACTTGGCAAGTTTGTTCTGTCCAGCATTTACTGTACTGTATTATACTGTACACTACATGCATGCTTCATTGTTCATGCCCACTGTGTTTCACTTTGAGGTTCTACACTCATATCCTAGACTAGAGTTCCACATAAACCTTTTGTAATCAGCACAGTATTTTATCAATTCAGTCACAATGAAGCTGCAGCCACCAAGCACCTCTTGTCATTTATCCAACCAATCCTAGCTACTGTGCCACATACTGTAACCTCATTCCTAGTATGGTACCAAATTTCTTTTGGTACATGCTCCCTAACAGCATAAAAGAATCATGAATATGCATATTATGCCCTTTAAGCCCACTCAGTACCCTACAAATATGGCATGGGTTAACATTTTAACCTAAACAAATAGATTATCAAGACTCACAATCTCTCAGGAGTGCCCTTCATATGTTTACAAACACTGCAGTGTTTACATCATTTCATTCACAGAACTGTTGACCAACTACGATACTGTACCAAAAATACTTGAAAACTTTAGAGTGTGCCATCACACACAATAAATTACTGTGAACACAGGGTAAAGTAGGTCATGTGTAGGTGAGCAGTTTACTACTTTTGAAGGAAAAGTTCATAGATTGTGTTTAAACTTTATGCACAAGTTGAAAACAGGATCACCTGCAAAGAATAAAGTCCTTTGAACTTCTACAGAGAGCATAATGCCCATTGAAGTTCCAGCATTATTGTTGATACAGTACAATAACATTTTCAAGAGCAGTTTCTACAGTGTAGGACACCCATCATTTTTGTCAGGATTGTAGCTACAGTATGTTGATGCGGTTCAGCATGCTGGTATTAATGAACCCTCTCACAGCTTCTTGCATATTCATTTTATACCAAGTTGCCAAAATTGGTAGAATAAAGTTGATGTTCAACTGGTATACACACTATCAACAGCACGGTTTCCCCTGGCATTGTTTGTGTGAGGCGGCCACCTCACAGTTTTTGGCCACCACCTCACAGAAATTTGCTATAATTGCCACCTGTACTGTGCTAACTATATAGTACTGACAGTTCTCCCTCACTGTTGGTGTCAAAGCTGGCACCATATTACCCTCATAGATGAATACCACCTCACACACCCTAAAACCCAGGGGAAACCCTGAACAGTAACTGCACTACATACTGAGCAGTATGGTATGTGTCTAAAGATGACCTTGAATGAAA
Source organism: Holothuria leucospilota (assembly GCA_029531755.1). NCBI lineage: Eukaryota > Metazoa > Echinodermata > Holothuroidea > Aspidochirotida > Holothuriidae > Holothuria > Holothuria leucospilota. Next base: position 11,758,048 of record CM055979.1, read on the forward strand.
AACAACCAACTTAGGACCATTTTCTGTACAGGACTATAACTTTCACTCCCTCCTCTAAAACAAAGGTCCCACTCTTCTCAAAACAAAGGAAAGAACCTGTGTAGAGCACCTCCTGAACAGTGCCATAGTACATTCTGAGCTTTTAGGCCATATCAACACACTTACTGTATTGTGTGAGCTGTCTACCACGTTTATTGAATGATCTGCAATTCTGCACAAGTCATCATTGACCAACCAGAGCGATGTTATTGTTTGACTTCACATTATGTCAGTCAAACTGTAGTCACCAATTGCTAATAGCAATATGGGGATAATCCTAAATATGTTTGGGATGATGCAACCAGCTCTTCACACACAATAATGCCTGCTTTTTAACTATAAAACCTTTTCATTTTCCACATTTTTTTATTTTGTGATGTTGACAAGCAACAGAATTCATTATTATATGAGAAAGCAAGTCTTACAACAATGCACTTGTCAATTGTTACAATACCCACCATATCCAGGCTCACCAGGGACTTAAAAATGGGGACGTCACATGCCTGAACCATTCAGACTGTTTAAATCATTAATTACCTGTAGTCCTGGTAGAGGAGTAACTCACTTGGCTGAAATCCCCACGCAAGATCTATGCAACTTAAGTCTCTGCATAGTTTGAAAGAACTGTATATGTGTAAAGAAGTGTTGCCACTAGGCAGTGGGATCGAGCTAACCCCACACTTCCCCAAGAATCCTTAAAACCCACAAGTTTTAGAATCATGTGTGGCCATATCTCACACCTGTTGGGGAAAAGTTGACTTCATGTTGCTTCTTATCAAGACAACCCCCTGTTTGAACCAAAGGGGTAATATCCCCCATCAAATTCTGAGACCTATTACCAACACTGGTATGAAGTCCAAATATCCAAATATTTTACAGGTCCAATCTTTATAATGTGCATCCTGCTTTAAAGTACAGACAAGTTCCCAGTTAAAGCTGGGACTACTTGTAAATGAACAGCACATCCCCAGCAAGTGTTGCAATGGCCCTGCTATCGCCCAAGTATGGGGGGCCATATGGTTACAAATGACAAGTGCATTACAGATCAGCTGCAAGCAGGTGACACAGTAACATGGACCAATTTGCACCAACAGCAGATCCAGAAAGTTTTTAAAAGGGGTGCTGCTGGATTGCAGATAGATGTGCAAAACAAGATCAGTGCTAAATAATTGACATTCCAACCAAACACTCCTTTGGAAATTGAATAGAAATTAATTACAGTAGTCATTGGAGTTCATATACACACTACAGCATAGTGCCTACAGTGTCAACTGGTAGAATGGTTGTTGGTTGGTTCCTGGAGGCCAGAACCCCTTTCCTGGAATCCTTCCCCTGGACATTTCCCACCCTAAGGCAAGTTGTCATCGTCTGGGGTTGGAATTGCCCCAGTGCTTAATTAGTCTGGGGGAATTGTCTAGGTGAGAATGGCTCAAAGAGATTGTCTAGTCACTGTCCTAACTGGGTTCATACAGTGACTGGTATATACTTCATGTAAGCCAACCTCAAACTGAAGTGAATAGACACCTACCATCCTATTCACTTCAGGCTATTCAGCCTATTTATCTCCCTTCAGTTGTCTATTCACCTCAGTTTGAGGTAGTCTTACATGAGGTATCTCCCCAGTGACTGCCCTCCAAGATCAAAGCACATTTACATCAAGCTTACAAAGCAATAGCATGCAAGTGACACTAGAACTACTGTATACTACAACTTACAAATTAAAAAGAGGATTGTATTTTGCCAAATGATGATGACATGCAAAGGTTCCTATGATAAATACTTTACACTCAGGATAAAAAAACAAACACAAAGTCAGACATTCTTTACCAGTGTTTCATCCATCAAGAGACAAAATATTCATTAGGCCTAGATCTAACTTGAAATGTGGTGATAGTGTAGCTCGCACAGGTTGCACAAGCCCATTGTGTAAAGCCATAAATTGCCATTTTGGGCCAAGTTATGTGGTTTTAGATCTACTGTAGAAGCTTTCTACAGTACTGTCAGTGGCGCGTGCAGGATTTCGAAGATGGGGGGCACAACCTGTGATTCCCCGAATGACATGGAGGGGTGTGACAAGTGCACCGAAGGTGCACCACGAGCGTGAGTTTGCACGCGTGGGGTCCAGGGGCCCGCGGTAGGGCCCCTGGCGGGGTCCAGGGGCAGAGCCCCGGTGGGGGTCCAGGGGGCGAAGCCCCCGGAAGCTCCTGCAACATAAGGTAATAAGACCGCCCTAAATTGGTTCTAGAGGCCTTATTGATCAGGTTTCGTTTGTTTCAGATTTTGAAAAATTCGATGTCAGTGACAGAGAGTTCAGGTTATCCTCTATGCGTTGAAAGCTGTGCACAGTGTGTTACAGTATGTGTCACATACAGTTCATTGACAGGACTACGTTAAAGATCACGAGGAAAGTCAAGCAGGCTGCTTGAGATGATCGCAAAAGTTAACAGCACTGTTTCATCCTTAAACCTATATAGTTTACATTACAGATGGTTACAGTGACTAGCGCGAAGTGCGAAGGGCGAAGGGAACTTGATGATAGTAGGCCTACCTGCACCATAAGAGACAGATATTGATAGCATCTTGTCTGATTATTCACTGGTGGACAATTGGAAGAGCTCTATCCTTTGGTAAACGACCAAAAAATGAAAAAAAAAATCTCTTCTAATGTCATTCTATCGGCTACTTCTAAGTTTTGAGTGCCAGGGATGGCGCCAGGATTTGCCCGAAAGGTGGCCAGACGGGCGGAGGCAGCGACCTGAAGCCCCGACAGCCCCGATGCCATCAAGGGGATTGTGAGGGATCTGAAGAAAATCTGTGTGCTAAACCATGCCATTGCAGGACATATATTTTATAAAATGGGTGTATATACTAGAGGAACGTAGTTTCGGGGCTGATTTAATGTTTTCCCCAGAATCTAAAGTGTGAAATTGCAAAGCGAGCGAAAATTTTTTGGGTCATCCTTCACTAAAAAGAATCGGTATAATTATTAAAAGCTAATAAAGTTCAATTGTCCGGGCAGTTGGTCCCTATCGGGCTTAACTTACATTGTACTTCTCTCCTCTTGTCACTATAACCGTACCGCACAACAGACCCAAGAGAACACTGACTGAATAACGTGAAATGAGGTGAAATTCCCAACTTTTACATTAAATTCATGAATTCTACTTCTTCAGTTACTTGAAAAGGTGGAAATGGTTTGTATTATATTTAGCTATAAGTAACAGAACTGTGGAAGAGTGGGCAAAGCGTACCGGAAATCTTGGGTTTCATTGTAGAAATGACCCTTTGAAAGCCAAAATAAGTAAACAGATCATGGGTGGCGACCGAATTTTCAGAGGGCTGGGCCATGCCAGCCACCCCAAGCTTCGACAGCCCCTCTGTCGAAGAGGTGGTGACAAGGGGATATGACTTATTATTCCATGCCATTTCAGGGCATATTTTACATGATATCACTTAATACTTCATGAGCCAGTTGCGCACTTTATATAGTGTTCTTTCGAATCTGAAACTTGAATTTGCAAAGCGCGCGAAAATTTTTGGTAGGCTTACACAAAAAAGATATGTGATCAAGAACATGAAGAAAACAAAAAAGAAAAACTGTAGGCGTTCTAGACCATATCGGGGATAACATACATACTTTCGAAACACTTGGACTACCCTATGAAACAGCCAAACTTTGGTCCGTGAGTCGCTCACAAACTGACCGTACCGCATGACATACATTGGAGAACAGTAACTAGGCTTAGCGACATGCGATGGAATTTTCGACCTCCACATGAACAGTGTTCTCTGCCTACATGTTTCGTGGTAAGGTTGGCAGGGCATGTGCTTTCTAGCAATGTGGAATAGAACTGCTGAAGATCCTGGAGTAACTATACAGCGCGCGTAGCGCGCCGAAAAATTTGGGTTCTTATTAACAGAAATTGTCCTCTCTCAGGCACCGTCGGGGACTGCCTGCATACTCTATCGTATCGATTAAGACTCCCCGCCCCCACCTGGCGCCATCCCTGTTGAGTGCTCAGTGTCTCTTCAATCTTTTTCTCTTCCCCTAACCCTTAAATCCCCCGACTAAGAGATTTTCCCCCGACTGGCTTCAGAGGTGGGGGGGCCAGTGCCCCCCGGCCCCCCCTTTGAACACGCTACTGAGTACTGTTACATGAGCTACTGTATATACTGTATGACACCACTTAAAGAGGGATTTGCATCACCCCAAGTATGACTTTTACTTGGTGGTAAGCCCCGCCCATACAGTAATTGTCTTTACTGCTTCTCCTTATGCAGACACAAACATAGTTCACTGCTCAAGGCCACATCCTGGTGAGCATAAAAGACCCCATGTGTAATCAAACATTCTCTGTGCATGCTGTGTAATATGAGCTGCTCTGCATCTTTTGAATTTTGCAATTCTGATGTCAATCAAAGAGTAGTCACCATCTGAGACTTTTGCTTACCCCTATGTACAAGTCATACTTGGGGTGATGTAAATCCCTCTTTAAGGTTAACCATATAATCATTTCCTTTGACCAATTTGTTTCACTTTCAATAGCAGATAAACCCTCTTTTTATTTTTTATTTTTTTGTCTTCTTAAAATTGATGTGTCATGTTGACAAAAACATTGCAATAAAAGCATGTCAGTCATGGCACAGTAGCTTAGCAGAAACCAAAATTCCCCTTTGTTTCTTTGATGACCTTTCACTACACTTTTACAAAGTCCAGAACTTTGTTCACTTAACAGTTGAGCTCAAAGAATTTATATTCTGAACAGTGATGTAGCTAGGAAAATTTGAGTGCCGGGTAATTGTCTGATCTGGGGAAAGCACCTCAACCCACCCCATGGCATCTACCCCATTTTTCAGCTATTAATTTTTCATTTTTCCCTCATTTCACTTTAGGGATTAAATTTTAGGGATAGTTTTCGCCTGGTCTCGGTAGGCAGATTTGTGGTGGGCGGGGGGACATGTGTTTGCATGGAGTGCCGTGCTGGGTGTCACCGCCCAGCGATGCCCACTGTAGCTAAGTACATCCCTGATTCTGAAACTTCTCTTGTTTGAGATGAGAAGATCTTAACTACTGTACATATTATTAAGATCTGTTTGCAGTTTACTTAACGGCTGTTACGAACAAAATCTAAGCCCTATGCAATATTACAGTACAAAGTGAAACACTATATCAAGGCCCATGCAATCATGTATATATTTGTACATGAACTTTGTCATAAAAATGTTTGATTAGGCCAAGCACTGTAAAATAAATAACATGTTTCTCGTCCCTACTCGCATCCTTTTTTGGGGCTGCATCCTTTTTTTTTAATTTTAGAACAGTGCAATTCGCATTTTATTTCAGCACCTTCGGAACTTCTTCAAATTGCAGCCATATTCCTTATTGATACTGTACATAAAAAGGAACAACTGGACACCGCGACTACAGTCTGTTTTTACCAAAACTTCACACAGAAGAGCACACATGTGATGTGATAATATGGTACAAGGCAAGTTTACTTTGTTTAATATGTACTCATTTAAATTTGTACATGTAACTTTTTTGTCTTCTTTTTCAGGCAGTTTTGACCCAGCATAAAAAGAAAAAAAAAGGGGGGGGGGGCCTCATCCTCCTTTTCTGAAAAATTCCAGACAGGAAACATATTTCTTTTTTACTTGGCCTTACTGTACATGTTGGGAAGATGAAACATGCAGCTTAAGTTAAAGTTTGAACACCTTCATACATGTTGGACGTTGTTTAAATTTGTTGATAAAGCAGTCCATGATCATTCATACTGTACAGTAGGTTTATAATATAAGTCCATTAGGCCTACTGTGCATTGTCATACAAATGTATGATGATGTTTTTGACCAAATGCAGGCCTTGAATTCTGAGGCATGTGAGTGCAATTGCACACTACCACTTGCCTCTAATCACTGTGAGGAGTGCAAGTTTTTGCACACTTATACAGGGTATAAAGAATGAGAACTCAGATAAATCTTTTAACAGCACACCTACTGTAAGTGTACCACACTCGAATTTCCTGAGAAGTGTGATTTGTAGCACACCTGAAAAATCTAAAACACAAGACAAGGCCTGCAAATGTGTTTTGCTTGTGTTTCTGATGAAAAGGATGTTCTAACTCTTCAGGATGACCTTCATACCCTGTACCTTACGTCGGTGGTCTAATGACTGGCAGATGCTTTTTAATGTCAGTAAATGTAAAGTTCTACATGGTGGAAGGAATAATCTTGAATTTCCTTGGTGTCAATCAGCAGTCAATTGATGAAGAAAGAGATTTAGGGGTGATAGTTCCTAAGTCACTTAAGCCTGGTAGACATATTGCTGAGGCTGTTAAGAATGCTACAGTAATTGAGTACTTGGTACTATTAAAAGGTCATTCACTTACAAAGACAGGGAAATTCTGCTACCCTTGTACAAGTCCCTAGTATATACAGCCAATTTTGGAGTATTGTAGTCCAGCCTGGAACCCCTACTTGAGGCAGGATATAGTTTTTATTGAAAGGTTCAAAGGCGTTTCACTCTTATGCTCCCTGGTTTTAGGGTGTTGACTTAATTCTAGTAGACTGAACCTATAAGGGCTAATGTCATTAGAGATGAGATGTCTCAGATCAGACCTTATTGAAGTTTTTCGTCTTGTCAAGGGTTTTCAGGATGTTAATTATAGAGAATTGTTTAAGGTAAAAGACATAGGTACTATCAGAGGGTACTGTCTCAAATTATACAAGAGCCGATGTAATAGACATTAGGAAATATTCCCTTTCGTTCCGGATTGTTAATGCTTGGAATAGCATCCCAGCAGAAGCAGGTGGATGTACAGTACCACAGTGGAAGCTTTTAAGGCCCAATGATTGACTGATGTCATTAATGGGGGATAATCTCCTAATTAAACGAACTTAAAGTGAAGTTTGATTAGGATTCTGTCGAATCATATGCTTGCATGAAGGAATTACGTGAGAGCGCGTTGACTGACTGACTATCACTGAGTCACGTTTGACTCTCTTCCCTGTCTGCCATCATATATTTCTCTGATGGCCTACAGGTGAATACAGGTGAAAATGTATGATCGTGCAGAGTAGATGGGCCTTAGGACAATGAGTACGGACTAAACTCAGGCAATTGCTTTAGTCCTCAGTAAAGGCACATGTATAGCTGGTCACCGATAGTTCTCCATACACGGTCCTTACACCGACCCATTGAAAACCCAGGGTCTTCGACCAGCACAGTGCTGGTCGAAATTGATTTTCTTCTTATATATAGCAAAGCTATGACCTAAAGTCATTCCTTTTCCTTTCTAAATCTTACACTTATATTGCAGTTGTTTTTTGTCACTTTAAACCTTTGAAAAGTTCCAAAAATTTGAAATAAAATCATCATCTTTGCGACTTCATAAAAGTTGCTGTAGCGTTCGAAATATTTGTTTACATCAGAATGCCATGTGCGGAACATTGTGACGTCGGGCACACCCTTTTGATTACTGTACTGTAGTTCCTAAAACACATGGCAACTGCCGCTGCAAACGTTCTATATAATGATGTAAGGATGTAGCTCATTAGCATACTGATGTAAACAAAGTTCCACAGGCTAGTTGCACATTAAATTTTATGGGGTGAAAAAGTTGCTGATTTCATTTCATATTTTTGGCACTTTCCAGAAATTCTCAGTAATAAGAAACTGCTGGAATACTCCTGAAAGATCTGCAGAAGAGAATTGATGGTAATAAATTAAGATTTTACTTTCAGAATTTGGTGTGAGAAGAAAGACCATTTCAACCGTCACATAGACGGCCAACCCCCCCCCCCCCGGCTATTCCCCCCCCCCACCCCCCCCCCTGCTATTTCCATAGGTTCGTGTAAGGACTGTGTATAGTGAGCTGTAGGGCGAACGACCACAGTCCTTTACTGAGGACTAGGCTTGCTTAAGACATAATACAATACCTTGCAGCCTATACAACACTGATAAGCTGGGAGTGAAAAACATCTTGAGATGCGTACGGTATAGGCCTAGGGACTACACGTAGGCCTACATAAGTTACTTAGCCTATAGCCAAACTAGGCCTAGGCCTACGTCATTACTTACTGCATATTTCGAATCTGAAAATCTTTGAACTCTATCTCTAGCCATGAACCACCTAGATATTCTCTACACCAGCCGAAAGCTTTCTTCTTGGTCTCAAAATCAACATCGTCGTCCATCTTCTGTGCAAAGAAGTAGTTCAACTGAGAGCCAAAAGTACTTTGTTTTCGCAGTATATCTCGTAGTCGTACACGTCGCAATGAATTGATAATCTGTATCATCGTACGTACTAACTATACTAACGTTGCGTTACTACTGAATGTAAGACGAAGGCTCGATTTACTACAGTTACAATAGCTAAACATATCATACGATCATTCGATGTAAACAAACCGCACGTGCAAAAAGGTTGCAACGATTTTGGCATGATTAGCAGGCGATGTCATTATTTTATCATAAACATGAAACTAGTATCATCCTTCTTTCCTTAAAGAAAAGGAGGGTATTTCTTCGTAAATACAAAATAAAATTTCTTTAAATATTATGGAGTAACTTATACTAAGTCATACACATCGTTATCCCCTTTCAAGGTAGTTAACTTAATAGTTTTCTTTCTTTTAAGACAGAAATAAGATCGTCAAAAGTGAAAGTGTTGTTTGGTCACATGGTCATATGGTATTACGTCACGTCCATCTTGGCTTTCATTCAAAGGAACACAACAAAACAGTGACGCATTGTCTTGCGGGTCTAGTGGTATGGCCCGGCTACATGGAAATCTGGCAGAACTATGCTCTCAGCGGTTAGTACGATGACGTCGCACAGGTCCTTATCTTGGAATCCAGATATTGGGCAACTGACAAACACAGGTCACAAATTGTTTCGTTGATCTAGTGGTAAGTTGCCAAGTGCGTATAACCAGGGAGCTGCTATTTGATAAATAGCAATCCCCTGGTGCAATTCACGGTCCGAGTAGTAGATACCAGCTCCCATGGTGGGACCGTGACACGGCGAAGGGAAAGGGTGGGGTGGGAGTAAATTTTCACAGCAGGCGCGGCAGAACGGAAAAAAATATGTGGGGGGGGGGGGGCTGAGTGTCAGGAAGACTATCTACGCGGAGCGCCACCAGTTGGGCGCGGAATGTACAAGAAATTTTTTGACTTTAATACAAACCCCAGGTGGCGGGAAACGCACTTCCAAAAGTGGTCTAAGCTGCATGTACTCAGGCTTGATCGATCTCATGTCTGCAATCTCCCAATCAATGGAAAAAATCAATCTATGAAAAATGGTAATACTATCAGATGAGATGAGATGATCGATACAAACATCATAACGAATTATGCGGCCTCTTTCATTTACTCTGCCTGCAATGCTCCCATATTCACCTTATATATCTCTGTTAAATTTGTTCATCATCCCATCTATATCCTACGTGTCCATTACTCAATTATATATCCCCTAGATCATACCATTTGTCCCCATCCGCTACCACTTCTTCTGAGGTTCCTCCCCGTACTGGCACCAACATGCAATGTCCTCCATATCCATCTTCTATATCTCTGTTACATTTACAGTATTCATCACCCCAGCCATACATGTCCTTACATGAATTTTATTTCCCCTAGATCATACCATTCATCCCCAACCCCCGCCCCTTCTTCAGTGGTTTCTTTCCCAGGCTACCACCAACCTGCAGTATCCCCCATATCCATCTTCTATATATCTGTTACATCTTCCCAGCACCACATCAATTCATGTCCATTACTAATTACGATATATAACCCCTAGATCATACCATTTGTCCCCAACCCCAGCTATGGTTCCTCCCCCAAACTACCACCAACATATTGCCCCATCTACCTTCTAAATCTCTGTTACATTTTTGCATACATGTTCACTACCCAAATCATATATCTCTGAGATCATAATGCGCCAACATCCCCCTCTGTAGTGCCTTTCACCCACCCCAGGCTGCACGTCCCATCCCACAAATACGGAAGCCGAGAACATCGCGGTGGTGTGAAATCTAACATGCCAGTTTTCCCACCCCTTTCTTCGGTAAACATGGAAAGGAGAAATCAAGATACGATTTCTCCTTACCGTTATCCACCGATAATATGGACTGGAGAAACCCAATGTTGGTGAGGGGGTACTTCAAGAAAGGATATTACACCGAGTGTCTATTTTCGAACACCCTGTCCATAAGTGGGTGGGTACGGTGGTTTGGGAAGCTGAGGAAAGCTGAGCAAACAGAGTCCGCTCCTCGGGGTAACCTCCCACCGCCCATAATCAGCATATCCCATCCGCCATCAGTAAGAGGATATTCATGCTCCCATGCAACAGCGACGTCTTCAACTTGCTGCAAGCTACCCCCCATGACAAAACCATTGAAAAAAGGGTCCAAACTCGAATTAAGTTTTGATATGTCAGAGGGGTACTTATTCTAAGCATTCTGGTGAAATATGCATTGAATTCCGATTTGTGGTTTTCAAGATATTAGCAGTTAAAGATGTCACATTTTCAACAGCAAGTGTTATCTGAATGTGAATGCATAAGAGCATTAAAATTTTACAAACCAGTTCCCCATGGGGACCTCCTGTCCCTATTAACTTCAATGTCAAGACAACAGACTGAAAAAAAGGAAACAATTGCACTTCTTATCAATGTGAGGAAGTGATAACCCCTCAAGCTATAGCTTTACCGTTACAAATGTAGTAACTTCTTTTGCTGATTTTTCGAGTTCTACAAGTCCGATTTGATAGAGTTTCACCAGATTGGATAGATATAGTTCCTCTTCCACTAATGAAAAATTAGTTTTTTGCCTAAACCCTCCTTTTAAGTCTAGCGGATACACGAACCGAACCCGCCCAATACACTCAACCCAAGCAGGACACGGAAAGGCACTGCACGCAAAAGGAGAACCCGTACCAGAAACATTATAACATTATCTGGTTCAACCCCCCCCCCCCCGTTTAGCAAGAGTGTTAAGCAGGACAGTATCTGAGTCCACCTGACCCGATTCCGTGCCAATTCCGACATCATTTCGGGTCAATTCCGAGCCCAGTACCCTCCGATTCCGAGTCAATTCACTGATGCCGATTTTTTTTTTTTTTTTTTTTAGTTCCTAAAAATACGACGGTAAATTTTTTAACACAAATTTTACTTCAAAAGGTAGCATATGAGGCATAAGATTGCATGTAAGGACACCTAATTTTTCAAAAATTTTCAAAGGGGAGGGGGACACCCCCATAGAACCCTCCCCCAGGCCGGCGTCACACAAAATAGTGCATGCTCCCTCCCCCCTAGAGGGAAATCCTCCGTACGCCACTGAGTATAAACGGAATTCAAACTTGCAATCCTTGGACCAAAAGTCCGAAAAGCAGAGCTAATTCGTACTCACAGAAATTTGTAATAACATAAAATCAAAGTTCACATTTTGTTCACAAAAATTGCACTTCTTGATGGCTTCTATCAAGTCTAGCAAGTGCCATTTCCGGCCATCTGGGATGCTTTAAAATTTCAAACTTTCTTCGTACGCTCGGCGCCAACTCATGGTGGCGCTCCGCTTAGATAGTAAACGGGACCCGCCACAAAAATCTCCAGCCCCCCCCCCCCCGAGCCCCCAGAACAAAAAATCCTAGCTACGTCACTGCTTTAATTCCGGGCCAATTCTGAGTTGGGCCATTTGACAATGTAGCATCTCATTAAAATGCTTTTTGTACTGTTTTGTAATTACACTCAATTAAAAACGGGAATCAATTTTATGCCCTGGTTCAACCTGACATATTTTGATTGAATGTATGTGTGACCATTCGTTTGTCTGAATTGTGAACCAATAACAATGTAGCCCTAGGGAGCAAATACTCAACTTTCATTTTTGTGGACTCCGGTTGGAATGGGCTTCGAGACCGAGTCCAACTGCAGCCTATTCCGGGCCAATTCCTAGTCCGACGAAAAATGGACTCAAGTCTGGAATCGAGCAAGATTTAATTTAGACTCGGACGTTATAGCTAGCCCTGGTGTGAAGAGTAACGTAGGTGGAATCTTGCTCAAATCATAGGCGGCGGAAGTGGGGGAAGGGGACACGTCCCCTTATTTTTTTTCAGTGGGGACGACTTCCTAAAAGCATTGTAGGGAAAAAGGGGTGATTCACACCAAATTAAAATTAATATACCAAATACGTATAACCATAATTAATGATGTACGAAAATTAAGAACATAAATAGCAGTCCTCCGTAGCAACCAACCTAAGCGTAGGTTGGCGCGAAGCGTACAAGAAAATTCATTGGCCGAAAATGCCTCCCAGATCGCTGGAAATGGTACTTCCCATGCCCTGTAAGTTGCATCTAAAGATTGTTTATTTTGAGTTGTCAGCAATATCATTAAAAAAATCATTAAAAAATACCAAAAATATGCTCAAGATGGGCGACTGCCCCTTCGCCACCCCCACCCCCCGGCTACGTGCCTGTTTGAAGGAATGTGAGTAGCTCTGAAATTGACAATTAAGAGGTTTATGAAAACCAAGTAGACGGGTTTTTGTTCTTCACGCAGTAGGCAGAACGTCATCAGAAGTAACATTTGTGTACCAATGCAGGGTTTTGTCACTAAGTCTTTTAATAATGCAGCTGAGCGCATCAAGCAAAATATCGTCATAACTTTTTTTCTGTTTCGTTCGACTGCTGGTCTGGGGAAAATTGATTTTTACAAGTAAATCTTTGAGATTTGGTGCCCTTTATTAATCTTATAATAGGACGGTCGGGAATTCGGGAAACGGTCGGGACAGTTGCAGGTCAATTATATTCCAGTTCTTGCTTTATATTGCCTAGTTTTGGTGTGTGGGTTGTTTTGAAAAATAGTGGTGGCGCTGTTGGTGTATTTTTAGCCACAAAGAGATTTACTTTTTGTTTATAATCAATGCCGTTAGTGGCTGAGGCTATCTCTTCGGGCGAATAGTTTCTTGTAAGAAGTTTCTTTGGGAAAAGGAGTTTTTTCTAGAAAATCGCTCTCGTTACTGAAAATTCTACTAGAGTATCTTAGTACTGCACCCTTTAAGAAGCCTTTATAAGTGGCGTGTGGGTGTGCAGAATTACGATCGAGGTACGGTAAAGTTTCAGTGGGCTTTGTATAGACTTTCTTGTCAAGAACGCTGCTCGATTGAAATTTAGTACCTTTTGAAGACTTTGAGATCTAGGTACGTAACTTCGTTGTCAGAGACTTCCATAGTGAATTCAGAGAAGAATGAATTTCATTCATTTTAGCCGCTTAACTCGAAAGTTCACAGTGCCGCTCCCTATAGAATGTCACCCTGTAACGAAACCATTTTAGTATGTTCGAATCTGTCGGTATGATTTTATTTTCAAGTCTATGTATGACAATAGGCCTATCGCAGATTGCAGGTAAAGATTGGCTGCCCATAGCGCATCTAATTTTTTGTAAGAAAAATTGGCCATTAAACTCAAAACAGTTCCTATCAAGGACGAAATTCATGAGAGCACGAAGGGAAGTGGGGGGATATAGGTTTAATCCCGTACACATTTTAAGGTGCCTCAAGATTTCAAAGGCTTCTTGGGGTGCATTTAGTGCCTCCTCTTGTGGAGTGTTTGTATACATGGATACCACGTCGAGTGTCGCAAGTAATATTCTCTGGGAAGGGGTGGCTTCCAATATTTCTAAAATATGGCTGGTGTCTTTTACTTAACTTGCTTTGTTGCAAGACATGGGAAGCAGAAAATAGTCCACGAATTCGGGTAAGTCTTCGGTAGGGGATCCGTTCACAAGTGCGATTTAATGCAGTACCGGTAGTATATAGGACTTGCTAATGTTCATCAGTCCACTCTAGATCAACTAGATTCTCATGAGTTGTGCGCTACGTCCGGCAACAAAAAGGAAACACAGTCAGTATTGTTGGCAAATACAAGCAATGACTGTAATCCTTATGTCTTTCTACTGACTCTAAAATGACTAAGAGCAATAATATGGTCCTGGGTGGGAGGCTGTTAGGGTCTAGTAAATTGAGAGTAAACACTTAACAAGACTAAGTTATATCAGTTTGAACAGGTCTGAATGGTAAGAGATGGGTAGGCGGTGCACTGTCTAAAGTTACACTGTATCGGTGAACCTCGCACACTTTTTAGGAAAGGCCCGAAATCATCATACGTGATTTCAAGCGAAAGATTTATTGGCTTTTTAATTTGCCTTGTGTGAATATTTTTTAAAGTTGGTTCTTATGACCAAGCTAAACCGGTTTCAGGCTACTGTCTTGCTCATATTCAAATATGGCGCAGCTTCTTCTGTAGCAAGCCGTCGTTCGCGGCATGGGTTTAAATATTTTTGGCAGTTGCTTCTAATAGCACCAAGGGATGTATCTTCTGAAACTGCCCTTTATTTTCCTCAGAACTAGTCAACCTTGATTTGACACGGAAATCTTTTACATTTTTTGACCTTTTACAGGCAATGATTGGTTCTTGGGGAATAATTTATGTAATTGCGGGTTTTGAGTAACATATTGACGGATTACGAATTCCGAATTCGTTACGGCGTTAGAACTGAATGGTCTGACTTTTTAGATCAGAAGCAGTTAACTTGAAGTCCAACCATTGTGGCGTACACAGGTCGTACCATATTAGAGGGCTATACTCATACTGTGCCAGTGTCTCTAATTAGCAGGCTGAACAGGCTAGTGATGGATTGGGGAGCTTGTATTCTAGCTGAAAGTGCCCATGAGGCCGCGGTCGAAATAATGAGTCATACTGTACGTGTATCAGATTCTGTACATTGGCAAGGGAGTATGAGAGGTGAGGAACTTTAAACTTGAATTAAAAAGCTTCAAAGTTGAATTTCCGTCTCTTAAGGTTAGAAGCGCTTTACTTTCACATGAAAGGAGATCTTACCCTCCCCATGATTGATTTTTCAACTACATACTAGGTCTATTGCATGGAAAGCCAATTTTATCATTTAAAAAGGAATTTCAGATGTCTGGAATCGAGTGTTATTTTAGATATCTAAAATTCTATTTGCGATATCTGAAATTGAACTCAAGATATCTAAAATTCTATTTCAGATATCTAAAATGGAACTGAAGGTATATCTACAATTCTGTTTTACATATCTGAAATTGAATTCAAGATATCTAAAATTGAATTTTACATGTGTAAAATTGAACTCAAGATATCTAAATTTGAATTCCAGATATCTGAAAACTGAATTCGAAATATCTACAATTAAATTCAAAATATCTAAAATTCTGTATTCGCAACTTCTTCCTCATACAAAGTAAATGTGAACAAAAGATAACATTGTTTCACCTATGGATTGATAAATGGTATGAGTTTTGCCACACGCGCCGTGTCTACAGAGCGTTAGGGTGCGTTCACACCAAAACCAAAATCTGCTGTGTTTTGCGGGCAGGACGTGAAATTTGTTATCTCAGAACGAGTGGGGCGATTTTCAAAATTTTAACTGAAATAAAATTGCCCCTATTTGTCTTGGAAAATTATTTCTTCGTCCCGCCGGCAAAACACCGCAGCAGATTTCGGTTTTGGTGTGAACGAACTTTTATGAGTATAGCGCCCCACGAAATCAAGGAAATCCTCCCGGACAATACCAACCCATATTTTTTTAATTTGATTCTTACTTGGGGAAAGGCGGCCATTTTTATTATTTGTAATGTGGATCATATGAATTAAATAAATTAATATGTAAGAAGGTATTTTAGACACTTTCCTGCATTAGACATTATCCCACGGCTTTGCAACTCAAAATGACATTTTAGTTAAGTTTCAAGTCAGGATCCACCCTATTGTACAAGTTCTCGTCCCGTCGTAACTCAAAACTGATCGACTGTCATACACAAATTTGAAATCAGTGTGAAATGCCTACATCTAAGGTTTCATATGGGAGGGGGTATTTGGTACCTGTTCACAACTTCTTCAAGGGTCCAGTGGCCACGAAACGGACACAATTTTGTGTGAGGGCGCTGCCTATCAACGGTCGGCACCAATGAAACCAGGAAGGTGTTATTAGCTGGAGAGCCATCGAAAAGTCTTTCTTTGAACCCTACTAGTTGCCGACAATAATCTCTTTTGTGTGTTGTTCTTGGTGATTCAATAGGCTTAAAAGGCTAAGTACAAGAAGGACACGTCGTCTGCTACATCCCGATGAGCAGATTGGGAAATTTGCCCCTAGCCTTAACATTGCCAGTCGCTTAAGATGAAAATTAATATGAGGGTTTCGACGCGTTTCGACGCTATTTACAACATACTTGTTTGTTCCCTATAACTTGCTCAATCTGGGTGTGCCTTTTACATCATGCGAGCGAATGCGGGAATTGGTCAAAATCCGACAGCGAAAATTAGTCTTATACTTCTTTTGCTCATTTGCATAAATCGTGAACATTGGTTTATTGCAAGGATCATTAAGTTCCTTGGCAATTAACAGTCGTTTTGAATGTCAGAACGGTGCTTCGTACTGTCGGCAGGGAGGTGTTATTAGAAGGAGTTCTGACAGAAACTTTAATATATGCTAATCCTATTAAATTCGTGGAGAAAATCCCTATACGAATGATCATTTGATTTAAGAGCATTCAATTCTCTCAGTCAACCTTGCGTTACCTCACTCACACTCATTCTACTACTCTAACGAAAGGATTCCATTGAAAAATGCTTTGATGCCCAACTAGTTGCCGACCCTCATGTACGACTGTTTTAAAACTCAAAACGACTGTTTATCGCCACGAAGCGAAGAGACGCTGGCAATAATCTAACACTACCGTTGTATGCAAATGAGCAAAAATTGTTCAAGACTTAACTTTGCTGTTAGATTTTGATCAATTTGCGCATTCTTTCGCAACTTGCAGAAGGTGTACCCATGCACAACATGTAAATGGGAAACAAACTGACTATTTGTTACTAGCGTCCAAACGCGTCAAAATCCACAAATTAATTCATGACTTAAGCGACTGGCAGTGGGAATAGCAAAAACGACCCTAATGCTATCTTCAAGATGTAGCAGACGACGTTGGCCTTTTGTGTTTAATTCCACACACCTTTTTATGCTTACTGACTCAACACGAAAATCACAATGAAGTGATTATTGTCGGCAACTAGTCTACTTCAAAGACAACTTTCCAGTCGGAACTCCTAATAATAACACCTCCCTGCTGTCGGCAACGAGTTAGATGTGAAAGCATTGTTCCAAATAATCCTTTTTGTTGGGGTTGCTGTAGGCATGAATGAGGTTATCTAGATATTAGCTAAAGAAATTCAATGCCCTTGAGTTCAATAATCCCCAATGAAAGGATTTAGTCTCCACTCTGAGGGTAATCTAATTGGATTAGCATAAATTAAAGTTTTCGATGAATCTCCAGCTAATAACACCTCCCTGATGAAACTAAATGACAAGAGAAGAAACAAAATTACTGGCAAAGCGGCATGCCTTTTTTATGATGATGGCAGTAAAGACTTTTTGTTTCAATGCACCGAAAATCCGACTCTTTTGTTTATTTTTTACTTCCGAAAGAATGTAAGTACACTAATAGCCGTCTTCAACTCTTGGACTAATGTCGCTGTCGGAAAGTTAGACTTTGGCACTCCGATTTTCAGGGAGTTACTTTATCGTCAGTTTTACTACAAATTTGGGAAAGACACCCTTTCCCTCCTCTAAAGACGTCTCTATACTTCTTGGTGGGCTTATAACCGACCGCCCCCCCCCCCCGTCTCTGTATTGGTAGATGTCCATACTTTTGGGTATGATAATCGTTCGATAAAAGGATAGCGGCTCACACCAAACAGCGTATAGGCCCAGCGACGTAGCCAGGAATTTGCAAGGGGGGGGGGAACACACTTGTGAATGATATGGGGGAGGGGTCTAAGTGAGAAATTCTTGAACAATTGAAGGTCCTTAGATGCAATCTGGTGCAATGTTTTGCCAGTTTCATCATTAGCATATATATTATCAGCAGATTTTTTTCCTGTTTGAATTACGAACATGTTAAAAAAATTCAAACAGGACAAAAAGCTGCTTGGTAATAATGATATCACATGATAATGATGAAACTGGCAAAACATTGCACCTTTTACATGTTCTTTTGTCTTTAAAATTCCCTGACTAAGGCAGACTAATGTTACCATCTGGACTAGTTGAGGCAACCCATGTTTACTAAGTACTTAGTACCAACCACAATAGAGTAGATTTAGGAGAAGTCGATAATTTGATAAGAGAATAAACTTGCCGAGCTCCTTCAAAGTGGGATGGAGTTGGACCTGATCGTTACTGATTCGAATTGTCAGGTATCTGGATAGGATTGGAAAACGTTGGGAGTATTTATTGATAACAATTGCCTATATATGTACGGTAAGCCCCATTATAAAAAAGAATAATATATATAACACATTAACAGAGGCGTCTGTTGGTGCATGTAAAGCGAAAACCCATTGTAAGATGGTTGATACCCCAAAAGAAAAAATCCCCAAAAGTGCTAGTTGGCTCAATTTTTTTTTTTTTTTGTTATTTCGTCTATCATTGTCCACGCCATACCTAAAACATATGATGGGAGTATTAAACATGTCTGTATGTCATAAAATATCTGATTAAATCTCCTGTAGATGATGTTAACGTAAGTTGTACCACTGGCACTCGCTTGGACGGCCAAATGTGCAGCCAGATGTGCAGTGGCCTAAAAAAATTCTGTTATCGCAGTGTGATAGTAGTATAATAATTATCCAGAGGAAGCGCATATCACGTACGACTGCTACACGCGCGCTAGCTTAGTAGCTTCATAAACAACGAATCATAAACGAACATGTGTGTTGTGATCCTTTCTAGTTAGGTTGACGCATTATGTAAAGTAGCTCAGTCAGGAGGCCTGAATGTTGCTAAGATTATGATGGAGTTAACAGAGCTGACGAGAGTTTGAGATCAAAAGAGCACTGAAGAAATACCCTGCAAAAACATCACAGTTTTAACATTTTTTCGACACTGAAACGGAGAAGCAATCGCTCCCCTCTGCCCCCCCCCCCCGGCTACGTCCCTGTATAGGCCTGTGCTTCAGGTAAAAGGGGAATCAAGTCTAATTTGAAAATCTTTTTGCTCTATCTCACAGAGGATGAAAAATGAAACGCCAGTGTTAACACATTATTCCGCTGCAACTTGCTGTAAAATATATGAATTTACATACTCTAGTCACAATGGCAGACTTAAGTTTTTGCAATAGCCTAAGCCAATTTGTGACGTCATTTTTGTACTGCTGTGTTCACAAAGTAAATGCAGTTGTTTTATTCAACCATTATATTGCTTATAATTCACCTTGGAAAATGGACAATTGCGTGCCAAGCATTTCGTAAATAGCGAGCTGGTTTTCAGCATATATTATGGTCTAAGACAATGATTACATGTAGTCTTAAGGACGGGTCACACTACAGCGATTTCAGTCCGAAATCCGATCCCAATTATTCTAAATCGAACCAATAGTTTTTATTCAGACTTTGTTCTAAGGATGGTCACGCTATATCGATAACTGATCCTAGTTTGTCTCACGATAAACTGTTCTGCTACCATTATATAACTTATACGGCCAGTGGCAGCACCAGGGGGGGGGGCATGGGGGCGTTTGCCCCTCAGTCGAGAGCTCTGCCCCCAGATGCCCCCAATCAGCTCCTAAAGTAAAGTGGCCTGGCGGGAGGAATGGCCTAATACATTCAAACTATTTGGAATCTTTGCATTTGATGATGCACTATGAACCAAAATCCTGAGACTGAGGAACCATCCTGAGACTTAATTATCACCCACAGATATGCTAAAACCTCAGAGCTTCAGGGGGCTTCGCCCCCTGGACCCCATCAAAGGGCCCTTAGACGGGCCCCTAGACCCCAACCGCTTAAAAGCACAGTAGCCTGACAGGAAGAATAGCCTAATACATTAAAATTATTGGGAATCTTTGCATTTGATGATGAATTACGAACCAAAAATATCCTTCCTGAGACATAATTTTTCACCCAGTAATATGCTAAAACCTCAGAGCTTCTGGGGCTTCGCCCCCTAAACCCCCATCAGGGCTTTGCCCCTGGACCCCACCATGGGCCCTAGGGCGAGCCCCTGGACTCCACCCGCTAAAGCTCGCGCTACGCGCGAAAATTGCTTTGCCCCCCCCCCCCCAACATTTTCTTTTGCCCTCCATTTGCCCCCCCCCCACACTTTTAAGATCCTGGTGCCGCCACTGTATATCGCTCAGCAGAGCGGTGTTGGTTCGAAAATCAATCTGATTTTTCGTGTCCGAAAAACGCTGCCTGCCGATGTGACGTCACGAAATAATTAGTTTACATTTCATTTTCGTAGTACTCTGATGCAAATTATATATTTACACAGGTTGGAACACTTTTGGCTTTTTCCGGCCAGGGATGGAGAAGATTGTAACTAAAAATCACAAAATTCGGACCGTAATCCTTTCCGAAATCGCTCTAGTGTGACCTGCGCTCTACAAAATTTGCCTGAGTAGTACAGCCAGTGGCAGCCCCCTAATGCAACTGTGTGACACCACGAATTTTGTGCAGACTTTTCTCTCAAAATTAAGCGAATTTATTTCAATATTTTAGCCTACATCTCAGCACAAAAATGTACTGTGAAGATGGAGAGTTGAACCGTTCAAGGAAGGTGATATTTAAAGGTGATCAGTCGTCTTGAAATATTCTTTGTGACGTCAGCCTTTTCTTGACATGTTTCTGCAGTCGTCACTGTTCAAGGATACACCGTACAAGTAGCTCGGTATAGCTAGTAGGTATACAGCTACAAGCCGTCTCTTCTTGCTTACCGATTAGCTATACCATGCTTGTACGGTGTATCCTTGAACAGTGACGACTGCAGAAACATGTCAAGAAAAGGCTGACGTCACAAAGAATATTTCAAGACGACTGATCACCTTTAATATCACCTCCCTGGACCACTGAATTTCTTCTTGACGGACCGATAGTCCGACATGATGACTGCGTTCACAGCGTCTCGATCTCGCGGCATCGGTCAATGACGCCCAGCCCGCAGACAGAAACGTGTGCACATGTAACTACGGTATGCCCAACACCAGAATGAGAGGAGAGGAAAAATAACATCGGCTGTGCAGGCAAGTCTGTTGCTACTTAGCACGAGCAGTTCAAATGTTCATTTATCCAGTCACTGGTTTAGGAAACGATGATAATGGCCAGAGCAAGTAGTCCACTCCCCGAATTAGGCACGTCTGCAGCGGTTCCATGCAGGGATCTGCAATTTGTTTCCAAACCACTTTTCAGTGTGTTCAAATTATTGCAGCTTCCTAAGGGGAGCTGTGTCCCATTACCCTTTGAAGAAAATTGGCTTTTCTAGGTCTCCCGATGCGAAATGGTGCAACGTTTGTGCCTCAAACGTAATCATAGCGTTCATGTGTTTTGCCATTATTTTTTTTTTCAAACGGCTTGGGCCATGGGGCTTACAACGCCCCTGAAACAGATTTTTCTTACACAAAAAGTGAACTGTAGAATTGCATATAGAGCTCAACCTGACGGACGGATCCAGAAATTTCTCATGGTAGGGAAGGGGCCTTACTGTATACAGACGGTCGTCGTGCAGAGCCAAAGCTAACCTCACCCCTGCCTTGATTGGAGCTAATGTTGGACATTTTTTGTGTTAAAAACGACCGAGACCCAAGAAAAGACTCTCAAGACACAGATTCTTTGCCACATAGTTCTTCGTCTACCATACGTGGGTCACCAGGATGGGGGAAGTTACGCATCTAAAACTCCCTAGAATGAGGTCTAAATTTAGCCGGAAAATAGCTCTCTGCCACGCAGATTTCTCACTACAGTCCTACATTCTTTAACATGTCGGACGTTACTTTTTGAGAATGGGGGCCGTTTGAGGCTCGTGGGGAGAGGTCACCCCTGCCCTCCCCGTTAGCCCCTTGTATCACCACTGGGGAGCTCAACGTGTTTTATTTACGGTACATGGTTCTCATTGTACAAGCATGGAAGTAAGTTCCATGATACAACCTACTAAGCCATGCAAATAGATGGGCTATCATTCACGGTTGAATAAACACCTAACAATAACGCAGGTATGGAGATTTGTGGGGATTGTTGTACTACAAAAGTCAAGAACTATAGAACCATTGAACTGCAAAAATATTAATTTTACCGTCAGTTTGTATCAATAAGAGCATAATTTCATAAGCTATGCACTAAAAGACGAATACAATATTAATTACTGCGTTTCAACTTGTTAAGAAATGAACTGTACAGACGAAACCAGGCGGACTATGCGTGACACGGACACATCAACGAAACGGTGCACAGTGTACAGCTTGTTACCAAGCTACCAAATAAGCTTTCACCGTAGACTTAAGTCTGACTCTCAGCGTAAGATATTGTACGACGGAATTGCTAACAAAGTTCAACCATACAGTGTGAATGCTGGAAAAGTAGGGATTTAGGCCTACATGTGGAACTCTCCTTGGCCGAATTTGGTACCATTCTGTCTACATTCATGTTGGTAAGTGCGCCAGACTTGCACAAAGTCGTTCAGATTTTTCTCTCTTTCATCTACCAGTGTAAGTGTCCTATGGTGTCATTCTTTTTATTAATAATCAGTGTTTACCACAGTGTGAAATACAGACCCAATGGCAGTGGTGCCAGGGTTCTGAACCTCGTTAATCATCGTCTCAAGAAACTATTCCCGTCAATTCTCCGACATTTATCATAAGCGCTGAAAGGTGTAATTAACGCAGCACAGTATATAAGTGGCAGAGGGCAGGAAGAGCTGGGAAATTTTAGTGCTCATGCCATTACATACTACAAATAATATTGCATGTTTAAAATACGTAGCCGTTTGCACCAAATCCTCACGTTTTGCTTTAAAATGTATCGCGTTCGTGTCTCGAGATATGATAGCATTCATGATAGCCAGGGTTGGCAGTTTTTGCCACAGGCGGTTTTTACCAGTGGTTTTTACCGGTAGGCTTAAAAACCGTCCCGGTAAAATAGGTTTGTGCCCAAAAATGGAAAAACGGTAAAAACCTATTCCATTACATGGAGTAAAATGTTGTCAACAAGTAGGGGCCTACTTTTTATTCCTTATTTTTCAAATTGTAAGGACTAAAGGCATTTTGTTACATCAAAATCATTTTAGGCAACAATATATACCATGTTAGAGTTTGAATGGGATTTGGTTTGTGATTTTGGCCACTTTTTGCCAGATCTACGCTGTTTTGTGTTAAGTATACATACACTATACGTATATTTAATGCAGAAAAATTGGAAGGAAACTCATGGAATAATTTAAGTATTTGTTTTTAGTTTGATGGGAAGCAATTGTTGAGCATACTGGCAAGTTACTAACTCCACTCTTGGGTATACCCTTTCAAGGGGAATATGCAGGTGTGTAGGTCCTACCATAACTCAATGTCTTACATTGACCTTCAGTAGTGTCATGTCTTGTTTATAATTCAAACATCCACCTTCCTTAAACATTTCTACTTTCTTGTAAAAGTGCTGGCTATCCACTTAAGTTTCTTTCATTCAAGCATTACTATTTGTGGTTTATCAATTTTTTTTCTCAAAAGGAAGATAACTTAGTCAACAAATAGTCTCTTGGTATTTGGTTGGCCATCCATAACTTCCTACTCAATTATTTCTCAGTATAGTGGACTTGAAATATTCAGAGAAGCTCCCTCGATGAAACTTATTTAGTTGCTGCTTAGCCCGCAATTGTGGCACTGTACGTGCTTCTCTGCTGTGTCAAACTGAAGTTTCTGACAAGATAAAGGAAGTTGCTCATCTTCATTTCCCTACTCAATATGTGTAACAGATATGCCCTACCAACTTGGTGACTGAACTTTCCTATTGAGAACTTTCATAAAAACATAATTTTATTAATCCTCATTTTGTAAAACTTTGCCTGATGAATCTAGCCATTTTGCAAACCAACAGTACTTTTCAGGCTATTCCTGTTGGAAATATACACGTAGTTTTGTTTGTGGTTTCACTTACAGTAACATGTTAGGGCTTACAGTTCTATTGTAACAATAGTATATTTCACTTTTTTTCTGTGTTTGGCAAGTTTTAGTGCTAACTTTTTAAGCAAAATAGAAAGTTTAAATGAATGTACACAATTTTGTCTCAACTGGTATATTAATCATGTGCAATGGGGTACAACAACTGCACTCTCTAAATTGCCAGAAAAGGTTTTTTTTTTCATTTTCTCCTGGTTTTTACCTGCAATAACCACTTACTATCAGTTATTACCAGTTTCTACCGCTGTCCCGGTAAAAACAGATTTTTCAGCAAAAACCTAACCCTGATAATAACATGTCTCTAGGTTAGGTTAGGGTTAGGGACATGAAATAGGGTTTACGGTTAGAAGTCTCAAGACTTATTATCAAGCATAATATTATGTTGATGACTGGGTGCCGTTTTCGTCTTCCTCTTCCGTATACAAAATAAAGACGTAATTTCTTTTATTGAATCACAGGCTGCTGCCATGCGACGTTGTAGCACAAAGAACTGTGCTCTATTGTTCATCTTTCTCTTCCTGACCGGTTTGCTGTCCTTTTTGGAGAATATCCTCCCTTCGTCAAGTAGTGTAGTCTATGATGAAGAGAAATCACCAGAAAAGCTGGTCCGACAAAGCGGTGGGGACGGAACTCCTAATAAGACACAAGACGTAGATGAAATACGAAAAGGTACATAAAATTGTCTGCTTTTGGATAAAAAGTAGAGCAAACCTTCTATGCCATGGGCCTTGCAACATTAGGGAGGCAAGGCACCTAGTACATGTGCAGATCCAAGGGGCAGCTTTGCCCTGTCCAGCCCCCCCCCCCTTTTCGACACCACTTTCTCTTTTGAGACAGTCCCAAAGCTGCTTCACAATAGCCTATTTGTTTACTCATTTTAATTGGTCAAATGCCAGAAAATACCATTTAAGAATCAAAATTTCAAGTTTTCCCTAGACCTCCCTACCATAGAGGCTTCGTACATTTGACGCTCGTAGGTACGAACTGCTTTCTCTGCGTTACCCCCTTGTGAAATGCTGGATCCGCCCTTGTAGTATGCCATTCCTGTTAAGCTAATCTTTTACACAGGACCTGGATCTGATCTTCTGACCGTATTACATACAAACCACAACATTCATTGATTCTGATGAATTTACGCTTGTCTCATATTGTGATACCCCTCAGGTTTGTCTACGACAAAAAGTTGCTGTAATAACTACTTTTCCGTTGCGAAGACAATAGAGGGAAAAGACTCTGAAATATTGTTGATCCTAGCTGAGGATTTACACTAAAAGCGTGATCCCTGGGCTCAGGTTCAGATCACCTCCTCCCCTTGTAAAGATGAAAATCGTAGAATTATATACGGATTTGACCCGCTTTTACACTGCAGCTTTGATCTCGATCCCGGGATCGTATTCTGAACAGGAGATCAGATTCGGATCTAGTGGAAAAGCACCACAACTCCCAGTTTAGCAATCGTCAAGTGGCAGCAATATGTTATGTTCCATTGCAGTTCAACTTTGTTAGTCAAAATCCTTCTCTTTTCAAGATTCGCATATATTAAGAAGTATATGTGTGCTATTAAGCAGTATGTCACTTTGCTAAGCAACATATGTTATATTTCCGTCATGTGATTAATTGTTACATTTGATCCGTCATGTGATTAATTTGTGACATTTGATTCATTATGTCATTCACAGATTTACCTCAAAATATTGTTGAAGTCGACGTGGAACAATACTTAGCAAGTGGGGAAAACTTTGGTATGCTATAGCCTACATCATCAAGCACATATATAGGCCTACGTATTTATCCGGGAAATTAAACGGAGATTTGGCAGTATAACCTGCCTCAGGATTTGCTCCATTTCCTCAAGGCTGTCGTATCCATCCTCCTGACTCGTATTACCATGACCACAACTCACCCCAAAACAAGATGCAGAAAAATATAGTCTCAAACGGGTGAATAAAGCCGGGGCAACTGTTACGGCTTGTGGTCGCGAGTCAAACCAATAACAGCGAAAGATCACAGAAGAACGAGATTAAAATTCAACAACTTAATGATTATTTACAATCTCCTTATCTTACTTAAATTTACAATAATTAATTAGACTTACTCACAATCCTTTACTTAATATTTGCCTGGTCTGGTCCAAGGGCTGGTAGTGCATGCACGTTGACGATGGCACAGTGGTAGACCTGCAGCGTGCTGTAGCGTAGGGACTGGTTCCACGAGCGAATAATGACAAGGCTAGGTAGGCGATAGATGATAACAACCTCAATACACAGTGTAGAAACGGCGTAAGGCAATTTGTCACAAGTGTGAATTGTCAGTGGCTGGCCTCATATGATTCGGTCAACAAACGGACAGTAGAATAACGTCTGGACTCGATGGTGTCTCTCGATGAAGTATTAGGGTATCTCTCCTCGTTAATAGTTGTTGAACTGCCTTTTATATGCTAGGCTTTTATTCGAGAACTCTCCAGAATTTAACAGAAACTTCTAGTGTACACAGTCCAGTAATTACGAGAACGTTCCTTAATAGAAACTTCTAGAACACACAGTAGTTGAATAACGATAATTGCAGCTTCTTCGAAGTGTTGCCAGGTCGCTGCTATAATTGGGACATAACGTAAACAGTTCTCACTTCTAGACAGTTCTAGAAAGGCTGCGTTGAAGTTGAATTCTCTAGAACTTTCCATTCGCTCGTCGATGGATTCAATCCGGTGTTCCTGACGGGTCGTCTTGTAACACTCCCCCCCTTGAAAAAGTTTTGGACGTCTCGGACAAAACTTAAGTTACAGTATTTACAATGTATAACTTTACAGTAATAACTACAGTATGTACAGCATGTAGCCCAATATTCAATGGAAGGTACAATTATAACATATAATTTGTCTTGCAAGGTGATGATACATGAATACAGTAACATCATCAATACACAGTGTGCCATAGTTAACACAGAATTTCAAAACTTACAGTGATATCTTCAACATACTGCATCAAATCAAATTCTTGACAAAGAGTCTGGTACAACATTGTCTTTCCCTTTAATGTGCTTAATATCTACATTATATGATTGCAGAAATAAACTCCACCTCATCAATCTTTGATTCTTATTCTTCATCTTAGACAAAAATGTCAAAGGGTTATGATCAGTGTATACAGTGATAGGGAAACTAGTAGTTCCCAAATAAACATCAAAGTGTTGAAGACCCAGTATCAAAGCTAATGTCTCTTTTTCAATTGTTGAATAATTTTTCTGGTGTTTGTCAAATTTCTTAGAATAATAACAAACAGGGTGATCAACACCATGCTCATCAGCTTGAAGCAAAACTGCTCCTATGCCATTGTCACTGGCATCTACTGCCAACTTAAATTGTTTTTCAAAATCTGGAGCAATCAACACTGGTGAACTCATTAGTGCCTTTTTCAATAATTCAAATGCTGCTTGGCAATTATCTGTCCAATCAAACTTTTCATTCTTCTTTAATAATTTTGTCAATGGTGCAGCAATGTCAGAGAAATTCGGACAAAAACGTCTGTAGTAACCAGCCATGCCTAGGAAGCGCATGAGCTGCCTTTTATCAGTTGGGGCAGGGAATTTGTCAATGCCCTCAACTTTGGCCTTAATTGGTCTAACTTTACCCTGACCAACCACATGCCCTAAGTATATCACCTGGGCACAAGCAATCTCACTTTTGACCAAATTGACAGTCAAATTAGCTTTGGCAAGCTTGTCAAATAATGCCTTAACATGTTGTACATGTTCATCCCACGAGTTGCTGTACACAATAAGGTCATCAACATATACTTCACAATTTTCTAAATTTGACGTAAGATTATTTACTAAGCGCTGAAACGTCATCGGTGAGTTTTTCATACCAAACGGCATGACCTTATACTGAAATAACCCATCTGGCGTCACGAATGCCGAGATTTTCCGAGCCCTCTCAGTGAGTGGTATCTCCCAGTACCCCTTTAGTAAGTCAAACTTTGACACATACGCAGCTTTCCCAATCCTATCAATACAATCATCGATACGGGGTATCGGATAGGAATCCGTTCTTGTGACTGCATTCACCTTTCGGTAATCAGTACAAAATCTGTACCCACCGTCTGGCTTGGGGACCAATATACAAGGGGAAGACCATTCACTATTACTAGGTTCTATAATGTCATGGTCTAACATATACCGAACCTCATCCCTGAGATGTTGTCGTTTTCGAGGGTTAACTCGGTAAGGATGCTGCTTGATTGGTGTGGCATCTCCCACATCAACATCATGTTCAATCAAACTTGTCCTAGTAGGATCATCTGAGAACAAGCATGCATATTCATAGATTAATGAGTTCATTTCTGACTTTTCTTTGTGATCCAGATGACTTAATTTCTGGTCAAGATTTTTCAACACATCAGAATTTTGTAACTTAATACACATGTCAGGAACATTATTAGCCTTGATCTCATCATTACTGAGTTCATAATCAGCATTGATAATACACACTTGATCACCTGTATCATTAGTGTTACTATTTACATCATGTACACTTTCATCCTTAGAAATGTCACAATCTTCTCTTTCATAATATTTCTTCATCATATTAATATGACATACTCTTTTAGATTTACGCTTGTCAGGTGTCAAAATGACGTAATCTGTGTCACTAACTTTTCTCTCAATGACATAAGGTCCTTGAAAGCGAGCTTGAAGTGGCTCACCAGAAACAGGTAAAAACACTAGCACCTTATCACCAGGTTTAAACTCTCTTTTCACAGTGGTCTTGTCATACCACGCTTTCATTTTCTTCTGAGAGTGTCTCAGATTTTCCTGAGCAAGTTCACATGCTCCATGAAGACGATCTTTAAAGCGGGATACATAATCAAGTAGATGTATGTCTTCACCTGGATCTGATAACCACTTCTCCTTTAACAATTTCAATGGTCCACGAACTGTGTGTCCAAAGACAAGTTCAAATGGACTGAACCCAAGTGACTCTTGTATAGATTCCCTGGCAGCAAACATTACAAATGGAATGCCTTCATCCCAATTTCTCTCATTATCATGACAATATGTCTTTAACATATTCTTCAATGTTTGGTGAAACCTTTCTAAAGCCCCTTGGCTTTCCGGATGATAAGCCGAAGACTTAATTTGGTCTATGCCTAACTCATACAACATCTGCTGGAATACAGTTGACATGAAATTAGACCCTTGATCTGATTGGATCTCTTTTGGCAACCCAAACAACGTGAAAAATTTAAGTAAAGCTTGTAAGACTGTCCGAGCCTTAATATTCCTCAGAGGTATTGCCTCTGGAAACCTTGTAGAAGCACACATAATGGTTAATATATACTGATGCCCTGCCCTACTCTTAGGTAGGGGGCCTACACAATCAATGATGACTCTACTAAATGGCTCTTCAAAAGCAGGAATTGGCTTTAAGGGTGCAGCCGGAATATTCTGATTCGGCTTCCCAACCATTTGACATGAGTGACAGGTCTTACAAAATTTGGCCACATCACTTTTAAGTTTTGGCCAATAAAAGTGATTTAGAATTCTGTGGTAAGTCTTATTGACTCCTAGGTGCCCTGCAAATGGCATTTCATGAGCAATACTCAGTATTTCCCTTCTATAAGTCCTAGGTACCACAATTTGATGGTAAATTCTCCACTCTTCATCTAATGGTGCATCAGGTGGTCGCCATTTACGCATCAAAATATTGTTTTTAAAATAAAAGCATACTGGGACGTCTTTCGATTCATCCTCAGTGAGTGCACCAGCTATTAATGGCTGAAGCTCTTCATCATGTTGTTGTTGGACTGACAACTGGTCTCTGTGGAGTGTGTCAGACATTTTTGATTTTTCCTGTTCTACCCCCTCACTATGTGTGGGGCCAGGAGACTCACAATCCTGACTATCATTAAGATTAGTCATAAAAGATTGGCTGAGATCATACCAAGAATATTCATTTTCATGAATATTTTTACTAGAATCTTTTCCAGACTCTGACTCCTCCTTTGGGAGTGTTGTTCCATTTTTAGGAACTAATTCCTCAGTTTTAGAGGGCGGATGATTAGGTTTATCATCCTTATTTTCAGAAATCATACCCTCATTTTTAGAGAGTGGATGTTTAAGATTATCATCCTTACATGATTCCCTACTTGTTCCACTTTTGGGAACTGTATCCTCACTTTTGGAGGGTGGATGTTTAAGATTATCATCCACGGCGAGCTTTTGTGACATAGCTCTAGTGACAGCACAGGCAGGGAATAAATTTGGAAATTCCTTTTCTAATTGCTCTGTGTTGTTATAATCACATGGTTTATCTGTCAAAATTGCATTGGCTACTACCTTTCCACCAGCTAGGTCATTGCCTAGCAACAGAGATACCCCCTTTACAGGTAGAGTAGGTCTGACCCCTACTATGACCGACCCAGAAACCCAGAAACTAAATCTGACTTCAAATTAATTTTGTGGAGAGGGACAGAAATAAATCCACACTCAACCCCCTGAATTAGTACATTTGCCCCTGTGGAAGTAGAGTCCGATAATGGCAAAACTCCATCAAGAAGCAACGACTGAGTTGCGCCTGTATCACGCAAAATTTTAATTTTGACGGGTGGATGAGCTGAATTCCCATCTAGGGAAATAAACCCCTCAGACACGAATGGAAGGTATTCTTCCTTAATTTTGTCTTTAGAATTAGGCCGTAAAGTCACGACTACCTCAGAAGAATTCTCTGCAATGGCTAAGGCATTGGAGGCTGTTTCAGTCTCCTTTAATTTTGCCAATGTGAAGCAATTTGCCATTGTGTGGCCCTTTTTGTGACAGAAACCACAACTTATGTCTTTAAAGGCAGCTTTGTTTGAGCTGGCCTGGTCGTTCTTTTGACGACTTGACTCTGGTTGTTTTTTACCAGAATTTGTTGGAGAGATAGAACCAGACTGAGATCCACTGTTACTTGTTGTGCCACTATTATTGCCATATTTCTTATTTGGCCTACTAAACTGACCCTTGTTTTGAGTCTGACCCACTTTACTGAATTTATGGGTAAGTGCATACTGATCAGCCAAATTTGCCACTTCCTTTAATTTGTCAGCCTTATTTTCCTCAAGGTGAGTCTTAATGTCATCATTCACACACCGTTTGAATTCCTCGACCAGCATCAGTTGTCTTAAGGCGTCAAATGTGGAGACCTTTTTGGAAGCACACCATCTATCGAAATGCCTTTCTTTTTGATAAGCAAACTCTACATATGTTTGTGTATCCGTCTTACGATACTTTCTGAATTTTTGGCGATAAGCTTCAGGCACCAATTCATAGGCTTGTAATATGGCCTTTTTAACCTTATCGTAATCCATACTGTCCTCTATTGACAGAGCGGAATACACTTCTTGAGCCTTGCCTGTGAAATTACTCTGGATGAGTATGGACCATTTATCTCTTGGCCACTTTAGTTGCTCACCCAGCTTTTCGAAATGGTTAAAGAATTTATCCACATTATCCTCCTGAAATTTGGGGACAAATTTAACGTGCTTAGAAATGTCAAATACCCCAGTATCTAAGCCAACTTTAGGGTCTGAGCCTCTTATGACCCCTAACTCTAGTTGCTTCATCCTAAATTCATGTTCTCTTGCCTCTTTTTCCCTTTGCATTTGCATTTCTCTTTCCTCTTTTTCCTTTTGCATTTGCATTTCTCTTTCTTCTTTTACCTTTTGCATTTCTCTTTCCTCTCTTTCCCTTTCTCTTTCCTCTCTTTCCCTTTCTCTTTCCATTTCTTTTAATCTAATCTCCTTATTCATTTCTATTTCAAGCCTTTTCAATTCAAATGTGTTGTCAGTTGGCACAGTGATAGCTGTTTCCAATACTGTAATAGGCAGGATACTTTCATCCACAAAATATTCTAGAACATATCTTTTAATCTCGTCCTTCCGCATTAAAGGCTGAAATTCAACGCCATAATGTTTTGCGACCTTTACAATCTCAGACTTCTTTAATGAATCTAGTTCCTCGACTGAGGGACTAGCCACGAATTTATCTAAGTTGAATGGCATTTTGAAATTGTATCAAACCTTCAACAAACAAATAAGTAGTCTGAGCAAACACAGTTGCTTACGATTCACAACAGAATTTCTCAAATTTTCTAGTATTTTTCGTTCCCGGATGTTAGGCCACCAATTCTGTTACGGCTTGTGGTCGCGAGTCAAACCAATAACAGCGAAAGATCACAGAAGAACGAGATTAAAATTCAACAACTTAATGATTATTTACAATCTCCTTATCTTACTTAAATTTACAATAATTAATTAGACTTACTCACAATCCTTTACTTAATATTTGCCTGGTCTGGTCCAAGGGCTGGTAGTGCATGCACGTTGACGATGGCACAGTGGTAGACCTGCAGCGTGCTGTAGCGTAGGGACTGGTTCCACGAGCGAATAATGACAAGGCTAGGTAGGCGATGGATGATAACAACCTCAATACACAGTGTAGAAACGGCGTAAGGCAATTTGTCACAAGTGTGAATTGTCAGTGGCTGGCCTCATATGATTCGGTCAACAAACGGACAGTAGAATAACGTCTGGACTCGATGGTGTCTCTCGATGAAGTATTAGGGTATCTCTCCTCGTTAATAGTTGTTGAACTGCCTTTTATATGCTAGGCTTTTATTCGAGAACTCTCCAGAATTTAACAGAAACTTCTAGTGTACACAGTCCAGTAATTACGAGAACGTTCCTTAATAGAAACTTCTAGAACACACAGTAGTTGAATAACGATAATTGCAGCTTCTTCGAAGTGTTGCCAGGTCGCTGCTATAATTGGGACATAACGTAAACAGTTCTCACTTCTAGACAGTTCTAGAAAGGCCGCGTTGAAGTTGAATTCTCTAGAACTTTCCATTCGCTCGTCGATGGATTCAATCCGGTGTTCCTGACGGGTCGTCTTGTAACACAACTATATCCCCCTTCACATTCACTTACTGAATGAGTGACCACGTAATAAGTTGGGTTTGTATGACGGGGAAAGGTGATAATTCCACCCCATGCATTGAGGTGGTTAAGCGTGGTAGTGACTTCTGGGAACATTTTATTTCCTCCGTAATAACAATCGTGTCTAACGTCTTTCCAACACTTACAATGTTCGTTCAAGCCATCACGTAGTGTACGGATTGAGCCATTCTTCTTCTGCAGGACAGATGGTAAAAAAACACCTGGGAAGTGGGATATTTTTCCCAGGACGAATTGGGACGATGTTCAGAAGATTCCATAGAAATCATGAAAAATGAAAAGTGTTGTTCAGGTTAGGATAAGGATAAAAAATCATATTCTCCCTCATTCGTCCTAGGAAAAAATTCATGAGGACAGGACCAGCGACGGTGAGCTTTTCGCTGAAAAGTTTGCAAGGTATAACGTTTTGGTACTTAGTTGAGGCCACTATAATTTCTCTCAACTGGAACATAAGCGTACTAGCCAGGGGCTGCATTCCCACCGTCTTCGGTAAAAACCTATTTCTCGGACAGAATTTTTTAAAAAAATCGAACAGTTTTCTAGGGTAACATAGCCTTTTCTCCTGCAAAAGTGGCTCAGCTCCCCTCCCACTCACACCCAGTACGCATACCGTATGCGTGGTTTATACTGCCCTTTCCCGTAACTGTTTTACCGAACTATAGGCTAACGAGCATGCAAGCCGAATGTGTCAAATGGAAATTAAGCCACCGTTATGAATTTCTCCTAGCGGCAATTTGGTTAAATTTTGGTTAAGATCATATGCTTAAACCTTTCATCTTGAGTCTGCGGACTGAGAGGTTAGCCAGTTAATCTTCTGACTTTCTGAATTAATCTTCTGACTTTCTGACTTAATCTTCTGACTTTGGGCTGTCGCTCCATGTGACAGATTTTCAGGTCTTCACTTGCACTGCAAAGTAGCCTCTACAAACCGTTCATAGCAAGTACGTTGAGGGTACTTTGCTTCTCATATCACGCCATTAGGGTATAATTATATAAAGGGTGGTCGCGAAATGTACACACTTATCAGTTGGTCACCAACGTCCTGAGCCAGTCGGCAGTCCTCCTCCCCTACCCACTTATTTCCTACCCCCGATACACAAACTATTCTCTCTTTCAACCAGTTTTGTATTTTAAAGTTGTAACCGCATTAACAGTGTAACCGTTTTCTCTGAAAAAATAATGTCCGTTCCTTTCTTATTACTCACAGATGTTACAGAATGCTCCACTCCTATCCCAGAAGAAAATTACACGACACCAAAAGAAGTACCCCTAATTGCCTTAGCCAGTTATCCGAGATCAGGAAACAAGTTGACCCGCCAAAACTTGTACCGTATCACCGGAAACAATAGAAGACTCTACAAACAAGGTAGGTTATTATTGTAAGCAAGGGGCTATTACGTAATAGCTCCTGCTGTAGGACAGCTCGAAGAGGGAAAGGGAGAGGGAGGAGGAGGGAGGGGAGATGGGGGAGGGGAGAGGGGGAGAGGAGAGGGGGAGGGGGGAAATGGATAAATTATCAATTTATGTCATGGTTCCTTAAATACTCAGAATATTCGCTTTGAAGTTTTAAGGGAAAATGCAGTCCCCCCAATTTGAAATTCTTGTAACTCGTCATCGTAATTGAGGAATGGCTCCTGTCAATTATGTGACCATATTTTTGTTACTTATTTGTTTAATTCATGCATTATAACTCCTTGCTTTACTTTCAGTATTCAATGTTTTTATACGGAGACATAATAATAGATACTTGTGAGAGAAATAAAGAGATCTGTAAGATTTAGCAGATTTTTGAAGATAAACTTGGGGCTACTGCTTTCTCCCTTCACGTAAAATAAAAACTCCAAAACTTTGAGTAAACCTTTACACAAAATTACTGTAATACAAGTTAGACATATTTTGTGAAGTAAAGAAAAAATTACACATAAATAATGCAAAAATAATCTTAATCTTAAGCAATTACACAAAATAAAGACAGTTTCTACGTTTGTATCAGATTTTACTAAAAAGTATAGAGCTACTATTTTACTTAATTGTTCTGAGAGGGTAATGGAACATTTGAGGTTAGGGAGTGTTAAAATCAATGGGGAGGGGTTGGATAGGTAAAATTCTTTACTATTTTATCTCTAACGTGAGAGGGATTGATTGGCAACTGAAAAATATGGGTGAAACCTCTATCTGTAAACTTTCCTGTGAAAAGCTTTTAATCCAAATAGCCACTCCCTGATCCAAAAAACCTCATCAGCTACGTGCTCATTCCATCCTTAGCTGATATGCTAGTTAATGGTAAACCAATAAGGGACACAAATGGTCTTTCGAGTTTTTCTTTAAAACAAATACTTGGTTGATTAGCTTATTTCATTAAAAGTCATTTCCATATCAAAAGTTGCATGCTCTGCATAGACACAATTTCAGTGGAATATTCTGACGATTTTATCAAGTTTTGTTTTTCATACTTCAGCACACAATCTGGATTTGAATGAAACGGAATTTGATCGAATTTGTTACAAAACCCACGCATATGACAACGAGACCATAAAATATTATAACGGCGGCGCTATTTTACTATTAAGAAATCCAAGGGAGAGCACCATCTCCTTTTTCATGTGGCAGTACAACGAGCGAATGAAATATGACAGAGATAC
This sequence comes from Holothuria leucospilota, assembly GCA_029531755.1. Classification (NCBI taxonomy): domain Eukaryota; kingdom Metazoa; phylum Echinodermata; class Holothuroidea; order Aspidochirotida; family Holothuriidae; genus Holothuria; species Holothuria leucospilota. The sequence goes on from CM055979.1 coordinate 11,793,760, forward strand.
TGTAACAGATTGGATAAGGAAAAATGATAGTAAGTAATCATTTGTTTTTTGTTTCAGGATTGAGCAAAAAGGCTGAGTAATTTATTATTTCAGGTCATAATTTATCTCCAAACATTTAATTTTCACGTTCACGATGGAGAAAATTTGGCTGAAATTAAAATAATCTTGTTCCTCATTGCAACAAGTTCTTTTCGGAATTCCGACCAATCGCCTGGGGTGGTGCCGGGGTTTTCACCACCGGAGGGGGTTGACTACCCAACTGGGAAAGCTACCCGAAGCCCCCAAAAGCCACGGCTTGTCCGAAGGATAGCCAGTGAAAAATTAGGGGGTTTTCTTGAAGACAATTTGAGAATTTGGGGTCTTTATTAGAAGGGAACTAGAAAAAAGTTGGGTTTTATTTTAAAACGAAATTAAATTTGGGGTTATGTTGAACAAACTGGAACTCTTTGGAGTTTTCATTAAAGAGCCTGTTTTCCATGAGAGAAAATTCAAGAAACTGTCGTAGGTCAATGCAGTCACGGGGATTACATAGGCCTACTTTATCGTACCCATTAGTACACGTATATTAGTACACTAGGCCAAAGATGAATTCCGCTTTCTGCTGCTTTATAAGTGACAAATCCGTTTTCTTCCGTTTTCTGAAAGTAGGCATCTTCAAAAGTTCATCTTGTTCCTCAAAAGATATATAAAATCTCAAACTTCCATTTTTTAATCGATATGCCGAAAAACAATGCTGTATTGCTCAATACTTACCGTGGTACTGGTACAGAAAATGCTCAATCGATCGCGGTTATAGGGTGTTGTGGAGGGACTGTTTCATCATGATTTTATTATGCGATTCAGGCTGTGAGTTACCTTTACATAATAGGCTAGAGAGCTAGGTAATTATGCTTTTTTTAAGATGTTTTTTCAAACAATATATTCTTGTATTTATTAAAACCACTCAGATAACTTATAACAATTATTTTGATAGTAATTTCCTAAATTATTTTTGCAACTTTTTTCAAACTTCGTTTTCCGTTTTCTAATTCCATTTCCGCGATATCCGTGGAAATTCCGCTTCGCGGAAAACTTTGGGCTCTATAGTATACACAACACAGTAAACACTGTAGTTTGTTCATACTAAAATCACCGTAACTCAGCCAAATCATAAGAAAGAAAAAGATTTGGGCAATAATTCTGCAACATTAGATTTACAAAATAAATGAATTTGTATCTCTTTCTTATGCAAATGATCTGACAATGGAAATATTCAAACTATGAACTCATTTGCATCTTTGCATAGGTAATGAGCCTAAGAAAGCTGAAAAATAATTTCCAGTGGACTGCCCAAATTTTTACCTTTCCATTTATGTATAGGGTTTTGAACAAAATGTTTGTGTAAATTGAGCAAAAAATTATTTTACGATTAGGGTGAACAAAATGTGTATTTGGGGGTCACTAAGGCTGCCCGACGGTATCGGAAAAAATTCCTCCACAGGGATAGAGAGCAGCCATTCCCGACATGGGCCATGTCACCTTAAAGCCACCCCTTACAATCACTCTGCCGCCAACCTATCTATGTACTTCAAGTTATTTTAATAAATCGATCAGTACAACAATTTTAAAAGCTTTTAGAGTTGTCAAGCAGAAGCAGGAGCGTAACTACAGGGGCCTGCCCCCCCCCCAGATGTTTGCTAGGCCCCCGGAAATTTTATGTCCTACTAAAATTTGTAAGAATTATTGAAGGACCGAGATCAATGCCGTGACCCCTCCCCCATTTTTCATTCTAGCTACGCCCCTGAGTGGAAGTACTGTAATTATAAAAAACTTCCATAATTCTGTTTCAGCAATTTGGACTGGCTGGGTTCAAGAGACCATCCGCAGTTGGAGAGACACTTATCTTGCCTGGATCAACCAAGGTCATCGTGTACTAATCTCTTTCACGGAAGATATAGCAAAAGACGCTAACCGTGAACTATCTCGTATGGTAGCATTTGCTGGCCAGAGGGTGCCAATAAAACTCTTGAAGTGTACGACATCTGAATTTGCATGGATTTCTAGAAAACATCTCGATTTTGAGCCGTTCTTTCCAAATGATCTCCTGCAACAGTGTATCAGTGACGTAAACAATACGTTGATAAGGAAAGGTGTTAGACCGTTACCGACATATCCGGCAACGTATCTATGATCTACTGCCCTCTAAAGCAAGGTACTGAATATTCAAACACTTACTGGCTCACGGATTAGTCTTCAACAGACGACCCTTAATTCACGTTCACATGGATGTCAAACATCTTCATACAATGAACATGCAATCAAACTTTTATTGCCCGTCACCTCAGAGTCTCTCCCGACATTCAGCCGGATCACATAAAATATGGGGTAAAGTCGGGTCCACCTGCCCAGGAGAGATCCAGTTTTCTGTGGATGTGAAGCTTTTATTGACTTCTCCGTTCAGTCGTTGAAATTCAATATTTTAAAGTTACGGTTTGCCAATTTTTGTACCCCTTTGGTCATGTTGCAAGGTGAAAGTCTTGGCCAACGCGGGAGGGGTTGGGTGGAGGGGCAAGGGACGATTTTCTCTCAATCTTTCATCCTTACTGTGTTCATCTTCTCGGACGGTCGGAACAATTCTAAATATCTCTTTGATATAGTGATATCATATAGTAAGAGGCATGACGTTGTGACTACAAGTTACAAGCATTTGCTCCAGCCTTACTGGACGTCGGAAATAATTGCCGGTATTCAATAATACTATTACTATTTGGAACAATGTATATACATAGTTGTGACTTTTATTAAGAAGAAAGTACTTTTCCCGTCTTTCGTATCGAAACATTACACTGTAAATATGTACAGCCTACTTTCTACATTTAGCCTAAGTTTTATAAGGTTACTCACGGAGAAAAAAATCTTAAGAAAAGAAAATATTGAGTAAAATGTACGAACTATTTTATCTCTTCTATTTTTTATTAAACTGCACTGACTTCAGCCTTTCCCGCCTGACATCCGGTTTTTAAGGGCAAGCATAGTCACCCCAGTTTGAATTAGTATAACCTGGTATCCTTATTCGTGTATAACTCTTATAAATCATGCATAACATCGTGCTGCTTGATTCACTGTCAATAGAACAGTAGCATTCATGCAGAATAACGCATCGTATCACCTTTTGTGTGCAATATTCATGCTTTAAAAAAGTATGAGCAGGAACCTCGTCAGGAACGTAATGAAGACTTCTGCAAGATTTACCTGATGGCTGAAAATATGGAATCGGGGGGGGGGGGGGTTAGGCGTCTTATTCCTTTCAATAGATACGGTATCACTGAACAAAAGTTCGGTTAGTCATAAACAAGGGCTCCAGTTCAGGCTTTACTGTACCGCCATAACCGTCAATGTATATAATTTTCTTCCTGGCAAATAACAAAGGTGATCATATCATCCACAAAAGAGGATCATTGGACCAAGTACCCCTACACAGATGATGGGGTAGGGCGGGAAGGGTTATACACTTTAGTTATTGCAAAAAGAAATGTAATACCCTATGAGAAACCATGCAATAACAGTTAGGCCTAATGTTGATACATCTTTGTCGTGTTTACTGCAACAAATTTGTCTCTATGCTTCGTTCAGTTTACATTATAACATCGTGTACCACATAAAAAATGCTTACTAGTTGCGATGATTCGCAGCAGGGCTTCGGACTTGTTTTATGTGTCGTAAGGTGACAAATTAAATGGCGCCACCTATCCACAAAGCATGGAAAATTACAGTGTTGCTGATACAACATATTATAACGCCCTCACTTTCACTATGTGTTCCATAGAAGGTTTTTTTTTCAGAAAGTTATATTCAAGTATTAGATAGGCCATCATTAAAAGGTCAAAACGCCACCCAATTCTGAAGTCACATACCAAGGACTCCTAAACAGCAGGAATGGTACTATTGCTCATGTCGATACAATCAGGGAGGTTAGTAATTTCTTTACAACTTACTTTCGAATATGTTTCCTAATGATGGGAAACCTTGTTCTAAACTGAGAGAAAAGCATAGGCTTGAAAATTGTTCCCAGCGAATGACGTATTAAAATCGTGGGGGCACAATTGAAGAACATTATTTTAAAGTTTGTTGCCAGTCGTTTCACTGAAAATCCTGGTTAAAGTTTAGTCATTGGTGGAAACAAACCACACTTCAAAGCGTGTATAAACAATGACCTTTGTCTTGAGATTACTTGAAAAAGAAACTGAAGGATCGAACATATCCCCGTTAAAAGGGTTTTGTCAACAGAGACTTAACAATAGGAAGAAAGAGACCTGTCAATGAAACGGGAGTGCCTTAAAAGAATTAAATCATTTTCAAGTGCATGTTATCTGACAGATTTGGTCGTTGTATCTCCTTCCTAACTCCTCCATGATACAACTAAAGGATACAAGTTGTGGGACTTTAACCGAGTTCACCTAACAATAGTCCGAGCCATTTTCTAGTTCTATTGGTCCAAACAACAGGCCTGTACCTAATTCAGCAACTTCGGGTCTGAGGCAATTCCGATTTTGTACCACTTCCTGGCAAATTGCGTCCAGCCTGCGTCATATTTATCTAATGGACTGAGTTACTACGAAGATATGACCACATAGGATACTCTCTACATTCTTTAAATTGCAAAAAGAGTTGAACCAGTGATCAATCTAAATTTGGATTCAAAACATTGAAATCGTTATTTCGATTAATCATTGGTCTAAATCTTTTGAATTAAACGAGTAAATATGTTGAATAAATATGTTTGAATTTGGAATAAATATGTCTTTTTTAACTCTTTTCCTGCACAAGTAGTTAATTCGGTTCTTTTGAGGAAGTAATTTTAAAGTCTCCCCGACTCATTAGCTTACAGTGTGTAACCATTCAAAAATAACAGTTCGCACCATAGTAAGCGTACGAGGCGGGGTGGGGGAAGGGGGAATATGCCCTCCCAATTCCGGCAAAAATAGTGGATCCATTCGGGCAAATGAGACAGCCAAGAAAATAAATTATGGCCTTTTTGCGTGACCAAAATTCGGGCAACTTGGTCCAAAATTCTAAATTCTGGCAAAAATTATTCCTGCCCCCCAGAAATATTGACCCCCTACGTCAATATGCTATGCTATCCGCACCATTAACAATGAATGTAAGTAACATTTTTTGACGGTTGAAATCGGGTCCAGATATCCAAGTCAGGTCGCCTGCAGCCCATTCCGGGCAAGTCGCAATTTCGGGATGGCCCTTTTTTTATTCAAAATCATGTACCGGATATTATATCGACCCTGCGATAAGATAAGCACACTATACAAACTTTGCAACCTTTAATAAAAAGATATTTTCAACTTATAGTCGATCTGAATGACAGATGACACCTTGAAAATAAATAGTTCTTCTTCAGTAAAGGTTTCGTGACCAACATTTCTGGAGGGGATAAAAATTTATAGAATGATGCATGCCCAAGGATGTCCTGAGTTACAAAAAAGGGTAACTCTTGTACATTAAGGAGAACAGGTAGATCAAAGTAAAAAATTTCAAAGTACGACAAGTATAATTCAATTTAACGTGTTAGAATGAAATTGAAAATGTTCATGGTCTATAGTGGTTTAAAATCAGATTTCTACTGTCTCAGCACGGGTTCCAATCCCGTAGTGAGCAGTGCTTTTCCCTTTCAATTTCTACAATTTTCAGAGTTCTCTTCTTAAGTCTCATACTTTATTCTTACTTTTTTGCTGGTACTTAAAATTTCCTTGCTTTGACACGGATGGGGTTGATGCGACCATTCAAGACAAATTAGGAAGTTTAAGGCTTGGCTGTATTTTGAATTTTATTTACATACAGGAGCCCTCAACCAGTGTATGCTTGTGGCCAATGGCAAATTATATAATTCTGAACATATCGCAGGCCATTTTACAACAGGACCTTTAAAAGGAAAACGGGGGTAATTTCCGAAAAAAAGACCAATGTGACAGTACTTAAAGCGGGGCGCCCACGTATAACTTGCTGGCGAGCATAGCGTACATACCCAATTTCTCCACCGGGAATGCCTTTCAACAGATTGCCGGAAAAGGTAGGCAAAATTGTACGTTGTAAAAACGGTCCGCTCTTTCAGGTCTTATGGTTAAAATATAAGGTTTTCAAAAGGTGCTGAGTGCACGGTTTATGGTTTAGTGCATCACCAGTTCTGTGCTTTTAACTTCCTAGCAGACCCTGGGTCTGCCGCTTCCCCCCTCACATGACTCGGAAAACACCCTCCGTCTCTCCCTAAATTTAGTTAGGATTGTGGTCGCAGATTATCTAATTTTCCTGGTTAAAGAGTATAAGCTTGTCAAAGTGAACATTCCTTGGTTAGGTAAACGACCTGTTAAAGCCCCTAGTCAAAGTTAGTATTTTAGTGGTTAAATTTAGTCAGGATTTCTTGGTAATTTCAACCCCAAAATGTTGGATATTCCATGAGTATGTACGGTGTTTTTACAATGCACTATCAAACGTCCTACTTTGTTGTGACCTACATACTGTAAAAGACATTTCTTTGATCCAATGATGTACCTTTTTGAAAAGCAAACGACAAATAGCAAAAATCTGTAGTAGCAGGCTTACTTTAAAAACAGGCAACCGAATTTAAGGGCATGAGTACATCTCCATAGCAGGGATGCCATGGGCATAAATCCGGAGGATGCAGCCCCATTCCGAGTCAATTCCGATTCCACGACCTCCTATTCTGGGCTAATTCCGTGTCTAGTCAAAAACAAACTCAAGTCCGGAATCGATCGCCACAAAAGTGTTGACTTCGATGCCATGACTGTACGCAGATCAGTTAGCAAGTAGTGTAACAAGAAAATGTTTGCAGAAAATGCTTGCCATACTGACGGAAATGACACTTTCTGTGCCCTACAAGTTGCATCTCAACAACCTTTACTTTTAAGATCTCGGAAAATTTACATGGATAGACGTGGTAAAAATCTTCCTTTGAAAACTTCTGCTAGGACAACTCCCCAGCACCACCCCCCCCCCCAGCACCCCGCTGCGCACGGCCATGTACTTCACAGAATTTTAGCTTGTAGAAGAAGTCAATCTACATTATTTGTTGTGCTAACTTTGAAGTTCAAAAGCCCCTGCCAACAATATCCAGCACTTTAAAAACGCCCGGTTCAGATTTGAGCCGAATCCGTTCAAATGGACACTGAACCGAAACCTAGTAAAATATTTGACTAGATTTGTGTCATTTTGAATAGAAAATGTTAGTTCTGAACCCATACTAGCCAATTATTTGATCCTTTTTGGTTAAGTGCCGATTTGATCCGTTTTTGGTTCAATTTGAACCGTACGTTTTTTTAGAGTGCGTGAAGTAAATGAAGGAAAGAAAACACTTTATTACGGCAAGTAATAATTTTATTTAAATACCATTACAGAAAGAATTACCATAAAGCCCAAAGAGAAAAAGTGTAGTGGACAAGCTGAGGATACGTTTCTATCCACATGCTCTACTTAAGCGACAATCCATTTTGAAGTTAATTTTAAGGTTTTCCAAACAAATTCTAAAACTACTTTCACAACACCATGGATGATATATATTCGTTTTAATCCCATAATTGATCGGGGAGCAAGTGCCAACTTTGGGCTTCTATCAATTAAAGGGTCTGTGACATCCCCAAAACATATTTTGGAATAGCCCTATAGTTCTAAATAGAATTGGTGACCGCACTGTAATTGGCATAAATTCAAACAATATCATCACTCTGATTGGTCTGTCACTGATGCCTTCACTCAGTGGTGTATCCAGACAGCTTACACGCAGCCTGTGTGGATATGCAATTAGCAATTAAAACTTAGTACAGACTATATACCGCTTTGTCTGGGAGGTGCATTCAACAAGTGTTCTTTTTGAAATTGGAGGAGGCTAATATTACCTTAGTTGGAAAAGTTTTTACTGTTTGGAGTGAGATTTTTGCCCTTTGAACGACTTAAAAGCTTTACAAATTAATGATGAATCATGCTAATTTTGATGAAACTTTAAAAACTAAGGTGTAACGATGACTTGTACTATACATGAAATTCAGGAAGAAACAATTAAAACATTTTAAAGTAGGGAATTAGAGAAAATGTCCAAAGTTTCTTGCGGCTCTGTGGAATAAAAAGAAAAAGTAATTATTTCATACCATGCAATATGACTTTACGTTCAAATTTTGACTATGGTATCTCGTAGAGTTATACCGTATGGTGACATGCAACAAAGATTTGCTTTTACTCGGCAGTAAAAACTAAGAACATAGCCACCAATCTCATCAAAATCCATCTGATCTACATGTAGATCAGTGATGGGCCCGGGGACCCGTCCTCCGTAATAGCTGGAGGCAAGAAGCTACGCTGTGTGCGAGCATGTGTGTAAAAACTGTATGGCGACCGAGTACCCATTCGATCACAGCTGTTTCGGGGAGTGAGCTCTCTAGTTCCTATATCCTACTCTATGGGAATCACATACTATTGCACAATCTGAAATTTAATTTAGGTGTACCAGATGGCTATAATTACAAAGATAGCTTGTATGCTATTAAAAAGGTATTGATCAATTGAAAAGTAAATCTTTCTTTCTCAACTTTTATCTCTACAGGAGATTTGTATGCTAATGCATAAAATGTTGAAGTTTATTCACTCAATCTGAAATGTAGGCCTATTTGTTAAGTTGCGTAAAAATTTGTCATAGTCTTTCCAAAAGCCACTGCTCTTTTGTTCTAAGACAGGGGTGGGGAACCTTATTCCTATCAAGAGCCATATTGGTGTTTACAAAATTATTAACTGGCCAAAAAAGTTTTCACATGCCATTCAGTTCCCAATGCATACCTGTATGGGCTTAGTGTGCGTACTGTTTAATTAATTAACTAAATTAAAAATGTTTGTAAAATTTTGTAGAATAACTGAGCAAAAAGTAAGAAATACAAAGAGGATAGGAAAAAGTGTTGTCCATTTTTTTAAAACAAATTGACAGCAATTTTTTGTATTTTTATATAATTCCCTGTTTTTTGTTCGTTAATTCTACGGAAAAAGTTAACATTGTAGATGACTCCCGTCATACCTATACTTATGTAGTGTTCCACAGAGTATTCAGCATTTACCTAAGTAAATTACACGGTAAACGGAAAGCAGGTTAAATAATCGACTTAAAATAATTTTTCATGATTTTTATAAGAAACGATTTTAAATCATCTCGCAGGCCGTGTCGAATAGTCTCCTGGGACGTATGTGGCCCTCGGGTCGAGGTCTGTTCTGAAACCTTGTTTCATAAGATCACTTTATAGTGTGACAGAGTGGTATTACTATACAATCCCTGTCCTTACAACAAGCGCCAAACAAACCAAGCAAACGCGCCCAGTATCCTTTAACCAAGACATGTGAATTTTATTCGGTAGGTTGCGCAATAATTGATTTTTATTTTCCTTTGTCTTTCCAAAAGTCACTGTACTTTTGTTCTAAGACAGGAGTGGGGAACCTTATTCCTATCAAGAGCCATATGGATGTTTACAAAATTTATTAGTCGGTCAAACAAAGTTCTCACGTGCCTGTCAGATCCCGGTGCATGCCTATATGCTTAGTGTGTGCACTGTTAAAAAGGTTTGTAAAATGTTGTAGAATTACAAAAATAAAGAAATACAAAGAGGATATACGGAAAATGTGTTGTCCATTTTTAAGCAAGTTGGCAGCACTTTTTCAGTCTGTATTTTTTTTTTTTTTTGTATTTCCTCATTTTTTGTTTCGTAATTCTATAGAAATTTTCACATTGTATACCTGTACTTAAGGTAGTGCTCCGTAGAGTATTCAGTATTTACGTGAGTAAATTACACGGCAAACGGAAAGCATAGTAAGGAAAGAGTAATGTTTCTATGGAAACATTTTTGTTCCATCAGGAACTTGAAGCAAAGGCAGGTAATATTAGTTTCACAGAAAACATGACAAATTATTGCGCATTATTTCAAATCAATGAATATATTTCGACAAATTATATCTCAGCACACAAATAGGCTACAGTAGTGGGAATACTTGTTTAATATGTACATCTTTTGTGATATAAGCTCTTTCTGGCTTCAAAAATACTTTAAAAGAATAAATTTAATAAATGATTTTTTAATACAGTTTCTTAAGACAGAAATTTATTCTTTTAGCAACTTTTGCAACAAATACTTAGATAATTGTTGAATTTAGATACCTTTTGCTCTAAAACGATACTTCAAATTTTTCATAAACTAGAACTAGGCTACTTCTGTAATTACTTTTGCCATTTCAGTGGTATCTTTATCTTCTGCCACCAGAAAGCTTGAATTTGTAATGCCAACACAAAGGCGACGCAGAGTGCTCAAACGCGATGAAGTTATCACGATAACACACGATCACGATGCAATTTGCACTTTTACGGAACTCGCAATGCATTATGGTTTTGGTAGTGAACGTGAGCGAAGTTGATTGTAGTTATGTGTGGTAGTCATGTTCATTGCAGTTGTTAAAATGATCAAAGAATGGGGAAATTTGCTACGCTAATGGACACAAACATGAAATATGGATACTTCCAGCTTCCAGCTTTATAATTAAACGCTGGCTATATTTCACAGCTCTTGCTAAATATTGTCGATCGAATGACTTGTATGTTTTGGTATTTCGTCTTTACTATAGTGATACTACTCGTTCATCGAATACACTGCAGCGCGGCCTCTACAACAGGCTATTCATACTGTTCGTGGGGAAGTTATAATCCAAACCCCTTGCAAAGAGGAGTGATTTTGTTATGTTCACTAGCAATAATTGACAGCACAAGTAGAGCATCATACTTACACACTCAGCTAAATCTTTCCCTGCGTACAATAGCCAAATGTACACTATAGCACCTTGGCTGAGAGTACTGTATTCAATGGGAGTTACGTGCTAACAGTTTTGTGACCGGTATGTTGTCAAACTTGATAATGTCGCCAGCTGAATCAGATCTGTATACATTTCTTTGGAGAAGATACTCGATCTTTGATTTTTCGAACCTACAGAGATCCATTTTAACCAGAGGGCTGCCCCTGCTCTCATCATGGAAGCACTACCTCGGAAGTAATTATATGCCCGATGTGGTAACTTAACGTTCCACGCCCCTACCGTAACGTAGCACAAATGGAATGGTTGGGTTCGCTACATCTGTACATGGTTTAGAATTATGTTATGATGACATTCCCCTGAACACTGGATTGTCTCAGACTGTAAAGCTGTAGAAGCACCTATATATCTTATTTGATGTTACAACTAACAACAAACATGCTACCACAGCCATAGCATTCGCTGCGTTCAAGTTGCTGCCAAGACCATCATGCAATGCGTTTTTTCGTCATCCTTCATCAATCTTATATTAAAGAAAAATGATTTCTTTTCTTATTTCTTCCTTAAAAAAGCGCACTTTGGATTTAATATAATGGAAGCTTTTGTTGTATCGAAGTGTTCTCGTGTCTTAATTACAGCGAAATGACATTTTTCTCGCTGTTTTAAAACATTATTCAAAAGTCAATTTGAAGGTTTTGGTAGGCCTTTGTAGAAGCTTGCACAGTCTCGTGCTAACGTCATTGGCTAACAACCTATTGAGTACACAGTACAATGCGCAATGTAATGTGTACTGCACACAGTACAATGCGCAATGTAACGTGTACTGCAGTGTGGCGCATGTGCATTGCATGGCGGTGGGAGCCTAGTTTGTCACCGAATTTGATTTTTTACCAGTGTTGTAACGAGTCATGACTCGAGTTACTAACTTTCAAAGGGAAATAATTCGAGCAATTGTATCATAATTTTCATCATAGAAATAATACAATGACTCGAGTCACTGACTCGACTCGAGTCACATTGAAAGTAGTAAATGACTCGACTCGACTGCAAAGTTGAGTGACTCGTTGCAACACTGCTTTTTACCTTAGATGTAACAGTAACCCCCTTTAGGTATACAAACGAATGTTATCATTCTGCTGTGTTATCCGAAGTACGTTGCTCTGCTTACGAATACACACACACACACACACACAGAAAAGAGCCTCGACAACACTAATCTTTTTAATAAATGAATTACACATGATCTCAAATTGTACAATTACCTTTAGGCAAGCGATGTAACGATTATGACGGTGGGCAACCTTCGCACGTCGAATCGCACTCTGTCGCTCTGTCTCCAACACAAAATGCGCATATAATGTCACCTTTATACCTAACGCATTTATAACAGTCAGGCATCTGACAAACCCCTGCGATAATTGAAATGAATGCAATGCAATGTTTTTAATTTATCTTCCCTTATGTGAAGCAAAATAATTAAAGGAAGAGGTTGATCTTATCTTTCAACCAGTTTCTTTAATTTATCATGGGGGTGTTTCCAGACCAGGGGAGGGGGAATTAACCAGAAGTCCCAAGAATGGCCACGATTTGCCCGAAGAATAGGGAAGTTAAAATTTTATTCAAAAAAAATTGGAAAGTTAAGTTTTATTGAAGAAAGTGGAAAATTTTAAATCTTTCTTAACGGAAAATGAAATCATTGGGGTGATATTGAAGAAAGCTGGTAAATTTTGGGTTTTAATTGAAAAATTTGCCCTCCACGAGAGCAAATCAAGTAAAACCGTCCGGGGGAAAGGTCGCCGTCTGGTATTACATACTTTATCGTTGCTATAATAGCACCCAGACGGAACTGAAAAAGTTCCCCTACGGGGACAAGCCTTCCCTGTTGGGGGCTGTGTCTCTTCCCCCACATGACGCTACCCCTTAAATGAATGCTGCTGGTAAGTCTTCACAAAAAATGCTGTAGATGGTAACATCTCATGTTGAGTATGATGGACTTTATGCATTCACGTTATCACCTACTGTACTTGATAACCGCCATCTTAGAGGGCATGCTGCACTATTGGGCATACAAAAGTATGTACAGAATCTGTTTCTTTCCACGTCAAAGTTTATGCACATATCAAATTTCATTGTATTGCCCCAAATCATTACGAATTTCCCCATAACTGATTTACGTCTATTGCAAAAAAGGACCTAAGGAGCTTGTGTTCAAGTATTTTGGCTACAGTGAAAAGTTTTGTATCAAATAGACGAGTTGGGGAATTGGATTTTGCTGTACCATGCAGTACCACAGATCAAGTCCACGGATATTTCCGTGCGGATACGAAGTTTTCGAGCGACTGTTTTCTTGTCTTCCACAATTGACCGTCATACTGCCCAAACTTTTCGGTCCACCTTAAGGAAAATAAGTTCAAAAAGAACTATTTCCTCCAAAGGAAATTCTCTTTGACTCGTTACTAATGACTAGAGAACCATAATTTTAAACTCGACAAATTGTGCGTGATTACACAAAATATCTGTCTTGCAAATGCAGTCTCTGTTATGATTTCCTTCCCAGCATGCATTGTGTATCGTAGTTTCCCAACTCGTCTATTGCTGCATTTTTCCTTGGTATTTTACCCGTCCACAGACTTTTGCAAAATTCACTTTCGAGAGATGGATGTAACAAATATCTTGAATGTAGGTGAGAGACAATATTAATGACCACGTGATTTTATTTCAGTAGTATGACTATGCTGTGCAGTCACGGATGCGAGGGAAGGGGGATGTTATTGTCACGCCCCTGTTGGCACGTGACAGAAACATGACTGACAAAAGTTTCCAAATATTTACTTTTTAGTCCTAAATCTATATGTAAAAGACAGGTCGCTATCCTCACAAATTGTTCCGTGCATTTGTTGCATTTTTACACCTCTCACCCTGCCTCACAATTCAGTTGCAATCCCCTTCCCCCACTGACAAATCCTGGGTATTCCATTGCATTAAATAACATATGGCACATTCCATGGGACCACTCCCGCGGGGTGAGACAAAACTCTTAAATGTTGTAAGCCTAGTTCATGTACACTGCGTGTTGAATGTAACAGTTGATGGTGTCATATAACAAATACATGCAATATGATAAGCTCCCAGGTTCTTAGGACAGTAGGAATTAATGTTATGGCAAGAAATCAATAATACAATTTCGTAATTTCAGTAAGAAGAAAGTTTCAGAATGGTCATGCCGTAATGTTATCAAACTCAAAGGTTTACAACTCCAGATTACAGAGAATCAACAGACAGGTCCGTGGTCAGGAGGTGCAGGGGTGGCGCCCTTTAAAAAGTTTTCGCCAGTAAAAGATAAGAAGTTACTATTGCCCTGATGGGTCTAAGCATATTTCGGCTCCTAACTTTTTTACCCCTGGAACTTATCTCGCCCCTCACCGCCCCTCCCTTCAGTACCTTGTCTGGCTAAGGGCATGTCAATAGACTAGAAAGGACACTCTTCGTTGACCATTTTGGGAAACAGTACAACACCAAATCCTTATTAGCCGTATATGAAAAAATAAACCTAGGCCTAGTTATATTTAAAATACAGTATTGTAATTAAATGCTCAATTTTAGTCTTTCGAAAAGGTCACATTGTGACGCATGGGATGATTTAACATTAAAGGAAGATGCACATCTTTAACAGGACTCTTTTTTTTCAAAGACTATCATCAGTCTACTCTTTTGTCTTGGTACCATAAAATCATCCTCTTGGTGTCTAAAATGGCGCTTTCCTTATATTAAGTCCATACATTGTAATATTGCTCCATGTGTATGCTTACATTTTTGTTTAAACATTCACTCAGTCTTTTTTCATTAAATTCAGGCATTAAAGGGCAGTTGTTTTACGACGCTAAGCCACCACGAATGTGGGAGAAGCCTTTATGCCTTATAAAGAACAACTTCACGAGTGGTTAACCAACTCAACAACTTACATCAGATTTGATTTCTTTTGAAAGGTCAGTTCAGAATTTACTGCTGTTACTGCAAGTTAATGCAGTATTTCAAAGTACCGTAACTTGCGAAGGAAATGAAATTACCAACGTAGGAAATTCAGGTGTTTGCGTCTATACAAATTGCAAAATACTTTAGCTTCGACTAAGTGCAAAGTTGAATAACTGTTTACTGCGTAGCTAGTGCACCCTGGAATAAAACGAAAAGCTTGGGCCCGTCATTAAATATAACTGTTTAACACCTATAACAAGTATTTTTGCCATTAGAAGCTTAGCCTAGGTAGTAGTGAAAGTGTGCATTTTGAAATGGTCATGCGTTCAATGTAAATCAGTTAAAATATTCGATAACTGTTTATTGGATGACAATTAGAAAAATCACCATTGACTAGGCATATATGTGTGCTGTTGCTAAATAAAACAAAAAGTATCATTTTTCGAGTCTGACTCACCTGCAACAGGGTTATTGCTCACCATAACACCAACCACCAATAACACTGCAAGTAGGTGTAAAATCTTCATGGTAGAAACTGGAAGGGAAACGCAAACTGATTGTCTTCGAAGTTGGGAATGCTGTTTGACTTCTGAAACACTAGCAAATGGATGAGATGTTCCCAGTATTTATAATCTTTGGGAAGCCGTCTCTTTCTAAGGCTTGTGTTTGAAGTAGTGCTTGTTGTAGATCTTGAAATGTGGGCGGTCTCTTAGCTCTTCTTCCATCCAAAGAAAAATGTTGATACGATGCATGTGATTGTGCAGAAATGCAACACGTGTATAGTTGGCTGCGGTGGACATAAGACGGATTGAATTCAAAGCGTAGAAAACAGGCCATGAACCAATCAAATCCACGGATCGTTGGTTATACCATTACACAATGGGACAGTCTAAAATCCATTCAAAACAGAGGGAACTTACGAAAAGATTTTGGTTTGATGGTTGGTTATTAATACTCTTCCACACGGTGTAGTGTCTAGCGGAACTACAAAATATTATTGTAAAGTGTTTTAAACGGTAACTCTTAATATAAGTGAAGTAGTACGCACAAACACGTTCACACCATTAGCTGAAATGGTAGACTGTTCGGGACTCGTGCAGACCAAAATACACACGAAAAATAACATCTCATATTAAACAATACTCCGTTTCAATGGAAGGGGACTATATGACAGAAAAAAAGTAGATATACATGGAATTTCAGAATTTCAGGTCGAATTTCGGATACATGCAGGTTGCAAAGAGTAGAAGAGAATCATGTCATTTTCCACCCGCCTGGGTTAAAATGAAATCCGGTAAAACTGTTTTGACAGACGGGCTTATAAAATACCATGCAGTCAGTCTTGGCTTTGAAGAGTTTCGTGCAAACAAATGGTCAATTGTGGTAATATAGGATTGCCTGGATAACTCACAAGGAGGAAATGCTTACATCTCCCTGCTCAGAACATTGGGCTTGCTTGAGTAGTGAACTTAACATCTTGATTGCCACAGGGATACGGGAAGCTTTGTTACGCACGTAGAACACCTTTTAGTGATACCCCCCCCCCTTCCCATGAAAACACACACACACATCTTTCATCTTTGGCTCTCTGTGCATTCCCTGACGTATAGGTTGCAGTGCCAGAGAGGCAGGGTGCGAACTTACACCTCCGAGAAAAAAGTGAATAACAATCGGGATGGCGAAAAGAAAAAGGGAGGAAGCAGAAAGGAGAAAAAGTTAAAAGTAAAGAAAAGTAAGTAAGTAAGTAAGTAAGTAAGTAAGAAAAGTCTTCCTTAATTTGTTGTGGGTGAACTTTCTACCCTGTATCTCAGAGAAGGGGAAATTACCATGCAGTAGGAAAAAGATAAATATGTACGCTTACTACTGATACGCACGCTTTATATGCGGTGCTGTCTGGGTCGGCTAACGACACAATTCCATGTTTTCCCCTCGCCCCACCACCTTACCAATCTCTGGCCTCGTCAGAAGGTAGCAAGTTCTACCTTATCAAATGTACCTGCCGTTAGTCTGACTCCTATGAACGAATTATCAAATTGAAACTTCAGGTTTCTTTTGTGCTCATCTGATGTCATTTCAAGAGGACTTTGCCCTCTGGGCATCATCGAAATGTTGCTCCTGGATCCCACCACAGGCTCCAAAGCGAACCCCAAGGCTTCTTATCTAAGCGTTTCCCCGACCCCTTGGACATGTCCCCGTTGGTTCGGGGGAGGGGAGTTGAGGATCTAAAGGCTCAAAGTCACAAGGGCGGATCCAGGGGGGGCAACTAGGGTCAACTGCCCCCCTATGACCAGTCTAGCGCCCCTCAATACAAGAAAAATGCGCCCCCTGCGTCCTAAAAGTTAAGTAAAAACTGCCCGAAAAGTAAAAAAAAAAAAAAAAAAAAAAGGTCCCCAGAATTTCGAACCGTATAGCTATATATAATATGGCAATGGGAGTTGGTCTCCGAAATGTAGTCGGTCAAATTCAAGAGTATGCGGCCCCTGCATGATGTTGGCGCCCCCCTTTTCAAACTGCCCCCCCCCCCTTCAGCTGGGGGCTGGATCCGCCCTTGCAAAGTCAAAAATGTCGTGGAAAGTATACATCCTCCCCACAGATCAAGGAAGAAACCCTCTTATTTCTCCTCTGTAAAAATGTCAAAATACTGCAGTAACTTTTCTTAACACTGGTATAACAGTCTATGTCTCACCAATTTGCATCTAAGGAACCTCATATAATTAAAAATTTCCCAAAGGGGAAGGGGAGGTGGCAACCTCTCCCCCTAAACACCTTTGGTCGACATAGGTTCTAACCAACGTTCGACCCCATCTAAAAACAGCTTCTTACTCCTATGTTTTGGTCAAGTATACGTTCTTTTATTACACGTTGATAGGAGACACTACTCGTTTCTACACCTGTTCTCTACTGTTCCAGTCCATTATTATCATCACAACCCGCATGACAGATTCTCTTAAGTAACAAGGAAAATAATTGTCTTAGTCTAGAACCTGTTAGAGACTATTCATACCAGAAAATCATGCAATGCATACGTCTACGACGTTAAGAAAGTTCAAAATTTTGTAGTACATGTTAAAACATTTAGTCAAATGAGATTCCAAAAAAGGAATCGTTGGGAAGAATTTATACATGTTTAATATCAATTGAATTTTTATCTTATTCACACAAAACAAATTTTACTCGTTGTGAGTAAAGCTACTTGAAAAAAGGCTTCTGAACTCTCCTTGATCCAATCTGATTATATTACTTGGTCTCTTCAGGCCCGAGCTTACTTTTACGCATCTGTCAGATAAATATACGTGCATTGAGAGGCCAAGGAATATTAATACGCACGTGGAGCGATGCAATACCGATTTCCCTTAAAATTACTCCTTCCTTAGTAAATATGCTCAATAACGTTATGAAATAGATCACGGCAATGTTGTTTCCTAACACGAGTGCGTTTAAATATACACCCACGTGGGCTCTCGCATGCTTATCGAAAAAAAGGTGTAAAAGCACTTCGCACGAACGTGGGACGTTGCCTATCGCTTCTGCAATGTACGTCAACGTGAGACATTGCAATATTCTCAACAGATTTATAATCTCAGTAATTGATCCTGGTAATCCTCTTTTTGTTAAAAAGGTGGTTGTTTTGTGCCTAACGCTGAATGTGGAAAGGGAATCAAGAAACTAGCTCTACGTGGACTTGAAAATTTTTATAAATTGAGAAATTACAATTCTACTTGGCTCAGTCACATATTAAAAGCTGAAACGACTCTAGCCCTAAAACCTAGTATTAAATAAACCTACGGTTAGACAATTTAGTATAGCCTAACGTCAGGCCTTGGCTTAGCTGTGTCTATCACTAAACTGACCGAGCCAAATGGCTAATGGGTATACTTTAATTGAAACGACCTTGCAAGAAGACGAATGTGGTCGTTTGTTCTGGTTGTCTGTATCACGTCAAATCATTTTCAGGAAATTGCCATTTGCCAACATAACCCAGTATTACGCTAAACCTATAGGTCTACAGTTAAGCAGAGGCGTCCTAACTTAGGCAACCAGTTTGTGACATTTGGGGAGGTGACTATGAATTAGCCTAGCCTAGGCCTAAGGCTATGAACGTAGGCCTAGTGCAGTCTACGTCGAACTATTGCTTCATCAACTATAGACCCTTTTCCAAATAGCAATTACAAAGGATTGTGGGATAGCATTTTGGTCTGCATCATTCTTATCCACAGTAAAATGCCATTGACAAAAATAAAAGCACACAAAAACTATCCCACAATCCTTTGTGACTGCTATTTGGAAAAACGTCTATAGCTTAGACTATGGTAAATGATGCAATATCCGATGGCTTAAAAAGTAAGTTATTTTCTTTGTAAATTAACCAAAAGTTTTGGAAGCGAAAAAAAAATTGGGGAATGTCAAGGCCTAGGTCTAAGTCCCTACTTTTTATCCAAAGTTTTAGGAAGCTAACAAAATGTTGGGGGCTAAAGCCCTCCATGGAACTGCCAATAAATAGTCGTGTGTCTGAATGTGTGTGTGTGTGTGTGTGTGTGTGTCTGAATCTGACCAGAAACACATTTATCCCCATACAGCAGTAGACCAGGGTACGTAGAAAATTATTTGGTTGGCTATGAGCTGAATATTTTGTTCACTTAACGCTACTATACCATTATCAGTTTCTATTCTGGCTTCTTCATGATTTGCATCCTGCGTACCTAACGTCTTGGTTCTCTTTCTTACCACAATGCATGAACATATGTAAAACGATGTACATACAGCAAGTGAAGAAAGAGATACGTCAGAAAACAGGTGGAACTTGGTATGGCAATGCCCAAAATGTTCTACCTACGTGTACAGGGCGGTTGGATAAGTTCCTAGAAAATTAACATCTCATTCACGCCCATGATCACAACTTTTCTTTGCCATGCGGAATAACTAATTTGAAAAAGACTTACTAGAGAGGTGATTCATTTAAAAACATCTGGAAAGGGTACATAACAATTATCATATGAATCAATGTCTGGCTATGAGTAATGAAATGTACACCCAATCACCTGGTGATAATGGAAATACAGATTCTGATACCACCCCAGAAAGTGAAGCGAACAGAACATCAGGATGTTTCTCTACCATATCACCAGAAAAATTAATATCTCTTTCTCTATATGCAATACATATATTAAAATTGAGAAAAAAATCACAAATTGCTGCAAGAAAAATGTTTTTTCTTCCATCAGTACAAATAATCTCTTCTGCATCCTACCCAAAAGTATGCTTCAAAACGGACATGTATGATCCATCTCAAATTGTGATGCAGGCCGAAAATGTGTTAGTTTGTGATTGCACATCTCTGTTGGACCCTCTTTCAAATCTAATTTGCACTTACTATGCATTTCATATTGAGTACCCGAAAAAAAGCAAAAAATTCGTTTATAGTATCCCTTTATCTGTGATGAGACTAAGTAGGTTTATGTGACTCTGTTATTTGCAATCTTTTGGAATGTGATCTTCCGATCAAGGACAACATTGGGGACATTTCACCAGATAGTACAAGATTGTTGGCAGAATGTGATGAGCAGAGGTGCAATGCAGAAGTAAAGAAAAAATGTAGTATGTTAGCACTCTAGTTGAATTTTTATGCAATATCCACAACTTAGTTTTGGAGATAGTAGCAACTGAAGTCACCATACTCTCTACCAAAAGTGACCTCAAGCATGTGTTACATCATGGTTTTACACTGATGCCCAATATTTTGTTTTTCTTTAAAAATTTAAACCATTTAACATGAAAAATTCTGAGACGTTGATATTATGTATGCATCTTTGGCATTTCAATCTTGGAAACTATAAAAAGTTCCTTTTGACGGACTAGCAATCAATCTGTTCCATGGTCATCACGATGGGGTCGGTCAGTGACACGTCACTTCCCCATGACAACAATGTGTTGGAGTGAAAAAAAATGTACTGCGCGTTTTCGGCAAGTAGTTTAGTCCAGGGATTGTTTTCACTCCACCAGTGTAGCGCGTAATTTGTTCTCACATGGTCATACTGCAGCCAGTTGTTGTTTTCACTCCAAAGTTGCCAAGGTAACGGAAAGACCCGGATGAACGACCGACCCCATAGGTTGGAAGACGAAAGAGCGCAAAACATTGTCATCACTTGGAAGCTAATGCGTCTCACCTGCTTGCTTCAAGTTCACGTTTGGTTAAAGCTGTTAAAACTTCAACTACTTATATCTCGAGATAAGAACGTGGGAATGAAATGAAAACTTCATCACAATGCTCACGTTAATTTTTATACATGCCAAAAGTAAATTTGGATTTGGAATTTTTCTTGTAAGGGAACCCTTTTATTGATGAATTCTGTGTCTGACAAATGAACAGAGACTACATCACAGTCAAAAAAGTATGATAAGAATGAGCAGAGACTACATCACAGTCTATTTGTAATTTTTAAAAAGTTTGTTAAAATCGAGCTCAGTATATACTTTGAAGGTACATCATGTCACTCAAAGTGTTTTCTTTTCTCCAATAACAATGTGATTGTCTTTCACAGTAGCTTTGCAGATGAAATTTAAGTAAATGTATTTGCTATGAGAAAAGTTTCACTAATGTGAAGTGCTGGGAATTTGAAACTTAACAAAAATAGACATTGACATATGTTCCATGTCAAAGGAATATAAAGCAGATTAAAATGGTTCTTACATTCTCCTCAGGTGTTTGTGTGAAGCGGTTGAAGCCTATGGTAATATAAACCAAAGTGAAAAACCACTGAAATGATAAATCTGATGAGTACTGTTTCATTTCTAGAAAATTATCTCAAACGTTATACGTAATTGCCATACATTCTTAAACGTCCGGTTCAAATTTGAACCCATTCCGATCAAATGGGCACTGAACAGAAATCTGTTTAAATGTTTGACTAACTTTGATTTATTTTGATCAGAAAGTGGTTAGTTTTGAACCGAAAATAGTCAAATATTTGATCATTTTTCGGGTCAGTGCTCATTTGATCGGTTTTTGTTCAATTTGAACAGGACTTTTGTAGAGTGTACACTCTAAAAACGTCCGGTTCAGATTTGAACCGAATCCGTTCAGATGGGCACTGAACCGAAATCTGGTCAAATATGTGACTAGATTTGGTTCATTTTGAACAGGAACCTGGTTTGTTGTGAACCGAAACTAGTCAAATATTTGATCTTTTTTGGTTAAGTGCCCATTTCATCCGTTTTCGGTTCAATCTGGATCGGACGTATTTAGAGTGTATGTGGAGCAAGAGACTCGTAATTGTTGTTTTAATCAAGCTTAAACTGTTGTTGCCCTAGTACCGTTTTCTAAAAGTGTAATTTTACCCGATGCGTAGTCTTTTAAACATAGAGCAGAAGTAAAGCAGTAGCAGGGCAGTAGTAGCATAGGGTAATAGTAGTGCAGTCTGGATAGTAAATGTAACCGAAAAGCATGGTAGTTTTGGGGATGTATAAAATTACGAGGCTCATCTGGTATCCTAACAAAGAACAGCGTTTAAATATACCTCTCGTACAAGCTAATTTAGTCCCATTTTTAGAATACGGGATGCAGGAGGTACGGGGTGCATGAGACTGTTATTTTAATCAAGCTAGATACACGGAGCAAAAAGGCATATGCATGCACAAGATAAGATAAGGTAAATTTATTTCGTCCAAGATCACGTGGAAATTTGTCGCCCTGCAGCAGAACATTCAAAACTTTAAAAACGCTATAAAAATACAGTAAGAAGTACAAAAAAATACACATGCATAAAACGAAACACGAATAAGCAATCACAAAAGCACAACAGAATAAAAGCAATGAAAGTATAAAATCACCAGCTAATGAGCAACCGTCAAATTAAAAAGGGAGACAGAGTTAGGTATAAAGGATAATCTAAACCTGTTACTATTAGAACTGGACATACGAAGTCTGTTGCCGGAACGAAAGAAAACATAATTTGGGAAGAGAGGGTGAGTAATGAGTTTAAATATTTTGGCTCTTTTCTGGTTTACAATATCACTATGAAGTTCAGAGACGGTTTTAGACACTTTTCATGGCCAACAACATGGCTTGCAGCCTTAACAATCTTTTCCAATTTCCTTGAAGAGTCTTTAGTTAGCAGTCAACACCCTTTGTAATACTGACTGGTAAAAAGCCTATAAGTTTTACCCGAGTTTAGGTTTTGAACCATTCATGTCGGTTGTATTTTACATATGTTGCAATGAGGTGAAAGTTAAAATGCCTTTGTCCTAGTCTTTTCTAGATATGTAATTTTACCCGATGCGTAGCCTATTTTTACTCCACACAGGAATAAATATAGGGTCTGGATAGTAAATGTAAACGAGAAGCATGGTAGTTTTGGGGATGTAACGTTACAAGGCTCTGGGGTATCTTTACAAAGAACAGCGTTTAAATATATTGCCTAGATTGCGTTGTAAATCAAGGTTCGAGAGTAACGGAAAAAGAAGAGAGGTACTGTTAGATACTTTCTTTATTGCTCTCCTGACAGCACAATTATGACGATGACGATGACAATGGCTATGGCGATAGCGACGGCGGCGACGACGGCGGCGTTGACCAGGAGGATGATGATGATCATCATCATCGTCGTTGTTGTCGTCGTCGTCGTCATCATCATCATCTTTGTCGCATAAACTGCAACAAATTTCTCTTAATGCCTCGTTCAGTTAACAGTATAAAATCGTGCACCACATGAAAATTGCTTACTAGTTGTGATGATTCCAAGTGGGGCTTCATACTAAGTTTATGTGTCGTAAATGCCTAAATGAAATGACGCCACCGATGCAAAAAAAAAAAAATCATAATGGAAAATTGCGGTGTTGCAAATACAAAATGTTCAAACGCCATCACTTTCAGGATGTAAACCTTAGATGGATTTTTCAGAAAGCTATGTTCAAGTTTTAAATAAGCTATAGTTTCGCGTACCAACTACAGGGGCATATCCAGGAATTTTCAATAGAGGGTGCTCAAGTGTTGATTGATTTCTGTCCTGGGCAGGGGTCTAAGGGGAGGGGACGTGTCCCCTTTGGAAAACTTTTGTTTTGGAAGTGGGCTGAGATGCCAAATGGTGCTATATTTGACACATTTTGAAACATTTTCTTTTTTTTTTGGCCTCAACTCTTTTTCAGGCATAACGGCCAATGGGGGGGGCGCCTGGTGCACCCCCTGGATCCGCCACTGCACCTATTAACCAAAGGGTTTTACTCAACAGTGATAGGTTTAGATTTTCTTATTGGATTGGAATCATTTAAATCATCTTTTACCATTCTCAAGATATACCTCTTCAAAATTTGTACTTTTCCGAGATTTCTCATTTGCTATGCAGAAATCGTAATGTGGAGTACTCTACAGTGTTTGTATTTCTTTTGTTAATCCTTTATAAATTATCTGTTGATTACTTACCAGCTAGTTTCTAGTTTGGTGATTGGTGTTTACATTTTCAAAGCAGTCAATAGCCTCTTCCAAAGTAAACCCCTTAGGGCATGTCAACATTACAACTGTCCTTGGAATGAAGGTTAAATAAACAAAGGACAACATAGGCTAAGACGTGTCTCATGAGATCCTCTCTCCACGCAGAAGCGCCACCAGGATTTGGTGATGGGGGGCAGAACAGATGACGTCGTAATGCCACTTAAGTCCCCCCCCCCCAGTCTGCGTTAATTGTACCTTTTGTGTGCGTCCCTGTATAAAGCAGTGTGGAACCCTTTTTGTCACTACAAAAAATTGCCGTCCTGGGGGAGGGGTCTAAAGGGAGGTGTGGCCCCCTCCCCTTTGAGAAATTTTTCTTAATTTAAGAATGCCTACATGCAAAATGGTGCTATCTTCTGGGTATTTTTGGAACTGATCATATATGGCTGAAAAATATCCTTATTTAGAGATTTCTAATTTTCGGTTAGGTGAAGGAGGAGAGGGTGCGTCCCTGCGATTGTGTACAACAGTGTGGGACCCTTTCTTTGTCAATGCATAAAGGTGCCGTCCTGGGGGGAGGGGTGTCCCCCTCCCCTTGAGGGATATCTGTTAATTTAAGGTTGCCTAGATGCAAAATGGTGCTGTCTTTGTGATTTTTTTGGAACTGATCATATATAGCTGGAAAATACCCATAATTTAGTAAACTCTACTTTTTGGATAGATGAAAGAGGAGAGTATGTTTTCTTAGAGAATGTTACGTTGTCAAAAAACCTCCTGAAGTCCCCCCATCCCCCCCCCCCTTTTGGCTACTTTAATGCCTTCTATTTGGGGAAAGTTTTACGTAAAAATACGTGTGTGAAGTCCACAGAAACATTCTTGGACTATTACGAAAATTTTCCTTTGCTTCATTGTGCATTGTAAAAGGGTATCTAAGGCTGGCAGACGGACACCGGTATAGTGCCTACTGGAAGGTCTGGATTATTTATATAAAATGGGGCACTGATATGACTATTATTTCCTGACATCCAAATAATACTATACAGTATGATGCGGAGCACTTTACAACTATCGTATTTTACTAAGTTTGAACGAAAGTCCAGAAAAACAGCTTCCAGCAACGAGGGATGGGAGGGAGAGTATCGGTGCAGGGAGGTGACATTAGACCTCTCTGATAGGTAAAGAAAAAGGGGCTAAGGACTAAATACCCGTTTCATGATGTTTTTTCGTCGTAAGAGTGTTAACAATCACCATCTATGACTGTAAAAATTTTTGAAAAATGTGTAACTGCAATTACGTACTTTCAGCCTTTCACATCATGCTACAAATTAGATTGAAAGATCCCATAGGCCCCTACAGAGGCTGGAGATGTACTTCTGTTATTCGGGAAAGTGTTGTGATCAGAATAGTTGCGTGTATTATAACCTTATATAAAGGTCACAAGATGGAATGAAAACCGTGACGAATGCGTGCGAAGCGGCCGAAATTTTTCATTAAATAAGATAACCGTGACAAAACCTGCATTCATGCTCTGCATCAAGACACTTTCAATTCCCCAACAAACCTACTTGCCTATCACAAAGCCAGTCTTTTACCTGAATATTCGTAAACAGCTTTCAACCTTTGTTGCTGTGCTTCTGCTGGAGTTGGAACCAGAAATTATTGATAACAAGGACAATATTGAGGTAAGGTTTAAAGCACGCGGAGCGGGCGAAAATTTGATAGTTTGCGAAGGCAGTTTGCGAAGACAGTTTGAGAACCATTTGTGATAGAAAATGGTTACATTAGATTCATAATTCGTTCGAAAACACACCTCACCCTACCCCTACAGAAATTTATAGCTTAAACGCCTCTTTGGATCATTTTAAAATTTTAAAAATTCTGAAATCGGTGGGGGGGGGGGGCACGCGTCCCCATGCCCTCCTTGCCGGTGCCACTGCCACGTCATATAGTTGCATGTTCATATGAAACTCATGTTTATTCATAATGAAAGTTCATATACAGTAATTGTATTGTAAAATGGTCAATATTTAATGGATTTTCTGATGGGAATTCGACTATTTAAAACGCTTGTTTTTTACATCAAATAGGTAGGTATGATATTCAGATATTTGTCCACAGATCTTTAAGGTCACACATTGCTAAATGTTTGTGTAGGCAGTGTGTTAACTCTTTTCCTAGTACGGGGATTTATTTCGGTCATTTCTAGGAAGCAATTTTAGTGTCTCACCCACTCATTAGCTTAGAGGGCCTACAGTGGGTGACCGTTCATACATAACAATGCTCACCATTTACGATGGATGTACATAACATGGTTGTGACTCGGTTGAAATCGGGTCTGATCATCCAATTAAGTCACGTCACCTGCACCAATTCCCAGCAAATTCTAATTTCGAGATGGCCCGTTTTTTATTCAAAATCATGGACCAGATATCGTATTAATCCGTCGATAGGAGAAGCATGCCACACAAACTTTGCAACCTGTAATAAAAACCATACGTGTAGGAGCGGGGGCGGTTGCGGGGGGGCTTTAGCCCGGCAGTCAAAATGTGGTGAGGCGAAAGTATGCTTCCGCCCCTCTCAGTCCAAGGATAAAACTCCCTTACTTGTTTCCTTTGTAAAAACTGTCAAAAAGTAATTTTTCTTAATATTTGCCCAATGTCTTACACCAAATTGCATCTAAGGACCTTTAAATTTTCAACAAAATTTTCAGGGACACCCCTCCCCTAGACCCCTCCCCCAGGACGGCGGTTCGAAACATTGTTCAGTCCCCAGTCTCGAACAGCTTCCTACGTCTATGATAAAATAGTATCTCCAACATATGGTCGATATGAATGACCGACGATGCCTGTAAAATAAATAGTTGAAATAGGCAGTAGGCCATAGAACATAATTTTTCTCAAATAAAAGTGTATAGCATTTTGAAGTATGATAAGTATATTTAAATTAGCTTTTTAGAACAAAGCTGAAAACGTTCATGGTCTAGTGGTTCACAATCAGATTTCTAGTTTCCTCGTCCTGGGTTCCTGTCCAGTGTGCAGTGCTTTTTCCTTCTGCCATTTTGGCGACTTTCCGAGGTCTCTTCTAAAGTCCCATACTTTGATCTAACTGCTTCTGCTGGTACTTAAAAGTTTCTTATTACGTTATACGATGGCAATAAAATTTTTCCTTCAAAAAAGTTTCTTTCTTTAATACGGCTGGGGTTTATGCCGCCGTTCAAAACAGTTTGGGAAGTATAAGGCTTAGCTGCTTTTGAATTGTATTGGCAAAACAAGAACTCTCAACCTGTCTTCTTGTGGCAAATGACAAATATAATAATTGTGAACCTATTGCAGGCCACTTTATATCAGGGCCGTTAAAAGACCTTTGTGACACCTATTACATGCTGGCGAGCATAGCGTACCTAGGCAATATTGTCACCTTGAATGCCTTTCAGCTGATTGCTGGGAAAGGCAAATAAAACAGGCAAAATTTGTAAGTTGTAAAAACGGTATTTTTAGGTCTCATGGTTTAAAATATAAACTTTTTAAAAGGTGCTGATTGGTTTATGGCTTTAGTGCTTCAGTAGGCTAGTGCTCTAGTGCACTAGGGTACTGCCGCCCCCCCCCCCATCCCTGAATCACACTCTGAATGCACGCTCTTTAAATTTACTTAAGATCGTGGTCACAGAGTAGCTAACTTTCCTGACTGTGGAGCGAATCCTCGTCAAAAAGAACATTTCCTTGTTTAAGCAAATAATTTATGAAAACCCCTACTCAAAAAGTAATATTTTAGTGGTTTAATTTTAACCAGGATTTCTTGGGAATTTTAACCAAATAATGGTTGGATAACCAATGATTACGACCCACGTTAAATTAATGCACGATGTTTTTAAAGTGTACTAGGAAACGTCTTACTTTGCTGTGATCTATATGCTATGAATGGTATTTCTTTGACCCTACGATAGAGCTATACCTTTTTGGAAAGAAAAATGACAGACAGCAAAAAATTGTAGTAACAGGATTACCCAAAAACAGTCAACCTAATTTAAGGACGTGAACACATCTCCGCAGAAGGAGTACGTGCCGTGAGCATAGGCAGAAATACCGGGAAATACAGCCCATTCCGAGTCAATTCCGATTGCACCACCTCCTGTTCCGGGCCAATTCCGTGTCCAGTCAAAATGGACTCGTGTCCGGGATCGGGCGTTACAACCCTGTTGACTAACTTACCATGGCTGTACGCAGGTACTCTTCATTGAGAGGGGAGGGCAACATCTTACGAAGCGCCACCGTCAGTTAGCAAAGCTTTTCCAGCAAATGCTTTCCATATTGCCAGAAATGACACTTTCTGTGCCTTACAAATTGCATCTAAACAATCATTATTTCTATAATCTCGGAAGCTTTCATGAAACGATGTTGTAAAAATTCTTCCTCTGAAAATTCCTGCATGGAAAACTGCCCCTTTTCCCTGCATACGGTCATGCTATTCTTTATTGTTGTAGGAGATTGTTGGCCCTTGCCAGCAATATGATGATATCCAGTGAAGTAAATGAAAGAAGAAAAAGGCACCATATTGCAACCAAGTAATAACGTTGTATAAATACCAATACAGAAGGAATTACCATAAATCCCAAAGAGAAAAAGTGTAGTGGACAAAACATGCATATCTACACGTGCTCTTCTTAAGCGACAATCCATTTTGAAATTAATGTTAAGGTTTTCAAAACGATCTCTAAGGCAACTTTTCTTTTACAACACCATGAACGCTATTCCTTTTAAATCCCACACGTAATAAGTGAGCAACTGTCAACTTTGGGTTGCTATAAATTAAAGGGTCTGTGACATCCCCAAGCATATTTAGGAATAGCCCTATAGTTCTACATACAATTGGTAAGTACACTCTGATTGATATAAATTCAAACAATAGCATCACTCTGATTGGTCTGTCACTGATGACTTCACCCAAAGGTTTACTCAGACAGCTCACACCCAGCCTGGGTGGATATGACCTTGAGCAATTAAAACTCAGTACAGACTATATGCTGCTTTGTCTGGGAGATGTAAAGTTTGTAAAGTTCCCGTGCCTCTCATGCAATCACATTCCGATTACATGGGGTTGTTGAAGAAAAAATTGGTTGTAAAGTTTAAAGAAAAACAAAAGACTGCTCATTAGGGCTATGACGCCATGTGTGCTTGCTTCAAGTTCACTTTGTGTTGAAATGCTACACTTTTAACTGCTAATATCTTGAGACCCACTCATCGGATTTCAATGAAAATTCCACCAGATTGCTTAGAATAAGTACCCCTCTAACATATCAAAACTTGATTTGAGCTTAGATTCTTCTTTTAAAAATTTGGGTGAAACCGATGACTTGTACCATCCATAAAACACAGGAAGAAACAATCAAAACATCTTAAAGGAAATCAGAGAACTTTTCCAAAGTTTCTTGCAGTTCTGTCGAATTAAAAGAAAAAGTTATTATTTCTCACGACGCAATATGACTTTACGTTCA
Organism: Holothuria leucospilota; assembly: GCA_029531755.1. NCBI lineage: Eukaryota > Metazoa > Echinodermata > Holothuroidea > Aspidochirotida > Holothuriidae > Holothuria > Holothuria leucospilota. The sequence goes on from CM055979.1 coordinate 11,823,480, forward strand.
AATTTTGACAATGGTGTCTCGTAGAGTTATGCCGTATGGTGACATGCAACTAAAAAGATTTGCTTTTACTCGGCAGTGAAATTTTAAAAAATCTCTTTATGAAATATCCCCGTTTGAATTACATGGGCGTGGATCATGGGGGGGGGGGACGGGGGCGCGTCCCCCTCGCTTTTTTTGGAGGAGGTTCATCTCCAAAAAATTCCCCCACTTTTTCAAAATGATGAAAACTAAAACTGTCATGAATTGTAATACAACACAGATTACGAATTGACACTACATTTTAAAAGCTAAATTGCTCCCAAATATGGCACCATTTGCTATAAAGAAACCTTCTAATGTCCCTTTTTTCAAACACCCCTCCCCTTAGACCCCTCCGCCAGGACGGCGATTCGCAAATGGTGAAAAGTCCTCCCCCCCCCCCACCTTTGGAGATGGATCCACGCCACTTTTGAATTACTTAAATAGTTTTTACTCTTTTCAAGATATAGACCTCGTTTAAGTTTGATGGTTTCTGAGGAATGTTATTGCCTAAGGAAAATACGGTACTGATGTGGAATGTTCCATGGTGTTATAGTATTTCCTGTGAAACGTCATATATTATATATATATATATATATATATATATATATATATATATATATATATATATATATATATATATATATATATATATATTAAATTATCTCTCGGTTATTCGCTACATATTTTACCCTGGGGTAAGTGATATGGATAGTTTTCGAGTGCACATTTTTACTCTCACATTTAATCTCTCAGGACATATCATTAGTACAACTGCCCTTGAAGTGAGAGTTGCAAAAAAGAGTACCTTATCTTTTGACCTCTCCTTTCATGTCACAAAATTGCGTATTTAGCTTATGTTAACTTATATAAGTGTCATATACTTAATTAGGAATAATCCGGTAGATAAGGTGAATATATGATAGATTTGAATGAGATTTGTGGCCACGATCTTTGTTTTGTCACTATCTGCATCCTTAATGTCCAATGTACACATCAAATATAAAATACTGAAGGTTGGCAACTTGATTTTAAATAACAAAATCCGCGTTAATTCGTGATGTCAATCTTGTGTACTACTAGCACTTTACATAGCCTACGTTGTTCATTTATTGTGGTAAAATGATTCATGATTGCAAAGAATTCCTTGAAAATGGGCTGGTATTGTCGAAACGTCCCATAAAAAGTAAACACTGATTACATTTTCAAAGACGTTGTTATGGGTTTAGGAAAGACACAGAAAACAAAGGCAGGTGATATGAGTAGACGAAACGTGACATCACACGCTATTGTGCAATCTGAAATTTAATTTAGGTGTGCCAGAAGGCTACAATTACAAAGATAGCTTATATGAAGGTCGATTGAAAACAATCTTTTTTTCTCAACTTCCATTTTTGCAGGAGATTAGTATACTGGTGTATAAAATGTGGAAGTTTATTTACTCAGTTTGAAATGTAATTTTAAAGTGTGAAATAGTTTGCTTTTGTTTTTCTTTATACCATTAATTACATATTATAATATTTTTCCTACCAAGGGTTATTTTGATATTAACAAACATTATTAGCAGATCAAACAAAGTTCTCACATGACAGTCAGCCCCCGATGCATGCTTAAATGGGCTTAGTGTTTGCACTCTTAAAACTTTCTGTAAAATGTTGTAGAACTACAGAACAAAAAAAATAAAGAAATACAAATAAAAAGGATTCACTCTAAAAACGTCCCTTTCAAATTGAACAGGAAACGGATCGAATGGGAAAAGGATCAAGTATTTGAATTGTTTCGGTTCAAAAACTAACCATATTCTCTTCAGAATGAACCAAGTTTAGTCAAATATTTGACCAGATTTCGGTTAAGTGCCCATTTGAACCGATCCGGTTCAAAGTTGACCGGGACGATTTTAGAGTGTACATGATGTCCATAATTGTAACGTTCAATAGCAATGATTGACAGCTCGACAGATGCACAAGCAAAACATCATACCCCACATTAAATTGAGCTAAATCATTCTCTTCGTACAATAGCTAAATCTACACTAGCACTCTGACAGAAAGTATTGTATTCAATGGCAGTTGCGACCGGTATATTGTTAAACTTGATAATGTCACCAGCTGAATCAGATCTGTGTATATTTTTGTTTTGGAGAAGATTCTCGAGCTTTAATTTTCCGAAACGACAGATACACATTTTTAACCAGAAGGGTTCCCCCTGCTCTAACAATGGAAGCACTACTTCAAAGGTGAGATGTGGTGACTTACCAATTTACTGCCAAGATCATCATGCATTGCGTTTTTTCGTCATAAGGCAAAAGGTCTATTGTTTCACATAGCAAGATTACAGAAGAAGATGATTTCAACGAGTACGCCGTCGAAGGTCTTGAAATAGTCAAGCATTCGTCAGAAGTGGCTCTGACTTCTCCAGAGCTGATGCAAGGAAGCCTAATCCTAATTAACTCGTGTTAACTGTTCAACCCGAAGGTGCTTCAGAAGGCCCGAAGGTCCGGAAAACATGAGTTACATACTTATTACTGCGACCGGAAAGAGCACAGAACCACAACCAGCAGCAACACGCCCGGACCGGCGAAGGAATCAAAGAAGGCCGAGAAGAAGCGCAAAGCCCCAAGCCAACCGTCGCCACGCTCGCCCCAACGGAGCAACACACCACAGACCCATCTACACAGAACCCCATGGGGCATCGAGGGCCCTCAGAGAGCAGTGTAGGGCCATTCACGCTGATGGGTTTTCAATCCTACATATCGTTGATGCAGTGACCCTTATTCAGGGTGTGGATGCTTTGGTAGGGATCCTTCTTCAGAGTTTGCCCGTTGGTATCGTTGATACAGTGACCCCTGTTCAGGATGTGGATGCTTTGGTAGGGACCCTTCTTCAGGGTTTACGATTTTTCTCCAGGGTTGATGTTTTCTTCCGTGGCTGGTCTTCATTTCGATGGTGCGCCCTGATATTGTACTAGTTTAAATTTTTCCAAATTTCCTTTGTTAGTCCTTCCAGTGGTGTCTGTCTAAGGTAAATTGATCGAAGTTTAAGTTCTTTCCTAATAAATTTTCGAGTTTGTCGGTGTTTGTTTTTGCACTTTGCAAGAAATTTTCTGTGTAAGTCCTTCGATCTCTTTTGATAGTTGGGAGTCCGGATATGCCTAGTTCTGCTTTGGCTGAACTTTAACAATGCTTTTGGCATCTGCCCATAGAGGTGTGTGGTTATTGCAGTGAGCATGCTCAGTCAAAGCAGAATCTTCCACCTTACCTTATACTGTAGCTCTCTTATGCTCAGCTACTCTCACTGGTTCTGCTTTGGCAGGCATGCTCACTGCAATAACCACACACCTCTATGGGCAGATGCTAAAAGCATTGTTTAAGTTCAACATTTATGGATGGGGCTAATAAGACAGGCTCTAGAGATTAGGGTCACTGAAAAATTCACTATTAACAGGATATATGGGAAAGATGTCAGCCACATGTGGAACAGTCTTTTTGCATCCAGTCATGGTCCTTCTCACTTGCCTCATCTAATGAGAACACAGATAAATTGGCCAATCAGAGCACAGAATCCTCAATTCAGCTGTCCAATCAGAATACAGACAAATCAGCCAATCAGAACACAGAATCCACCAATAAGGGTTACAGCATAACTATATAACTTCACTGCTCTTGCTTTCTTATAGGTCAGGCCTAAGTACCCTTAGACTAGAGCCCTTGTGAGTTCATACCTGGGCAACTGGGGGAACAGGGCAGTCTAAGTGAGTAAATCCCCAATTAGGCTTATTTTTAGGGAATCCCTCTTTTTTCCAGCCAGAGTCCTTCTTTGGTTCCTCATAGACTCCGCCCATTTTGTTCTTGGTTCCTGCCTCCTTGGTTCTTCTTTATTACGGTTTCCCATTCCCACAATTTTTTATACAAGTACTCTCCCAGTTTTTTTCTCTCTTAAATTACCCCGTTAGATCCAATTAAATTTTTTGTAATGGCCACAGAAAAAACCGCTCTTTTTTGGCAGAAGGGGCTGCTTCGAGCAGCCCGAACAGCACACACACCCATCAAACAGTCTTCTTGCATCAGTCCTGAAGAAGTCAGAGCCACTTCTGACGAAAGCTTGACTATTTCAAGACCTTCGACGGCGTACTCGTTGAAATCATCTTACTAGTATGGATTCGCGTCATGAAAGTCTTTCTAATTACAGACGAGACTCCACAAATCCCTTTCATCAAACTTAAATTAAAGAAGAATGATTTTTTATTTCTTCCTTAAAATGCCCACTTTTTCATCTCAGATCTTCCTTTGTAACTATCAAGTATTATCAAGTTTTCATTGATGTATATTGCCCACTTTGGATCTTATGTAATAGTAGCTTTTGTTTGTATCGAAGTGTTCTTGTGTCATGATTACCAATGACATTTCTCTCGCTGTTTTGAAACATTGTTCAAAAGTCAGTTTGAACAGTTGAAGGTTTGATAGACCATATTGAGGCTTACACAGTCACGTGCTAACAGTCACTGGCTAACAAGCCTATGGGTGTATAGTCTTGGTGAAGACGTTACAAATTTTCACTTCTCACACGGCCTTTACAAAGTGAGGGCGCTTGTCAACTAGGCTGTACCTACTACAGTCTTTCATTCATTACTGACTAACGCGTCCCTACAGTCCAAAGAACTAATATTACGGTCTTGAGCAAGAATGCGTGCACTGTACAACGCACAATGCATGTGCACTTGCAAATTGACCCGTTTGTATTGTATGGCGTAGTTTATCACTGGATTTGACTATTTGACCCCATTTAGGTATTTAAAAGAATGTAATCCTTCTGCTGATGTTATCCTTTTTATCGAAGTACATTGGTCTGTTCACCTGAACACAGAAAAGAGCCTCTACAATGTGAATCAACTTAATAAAAAAAATTAACGTATAATATCAAACAGTAAAATTACCTTTTGGCAAGCGATGTAACGATTATTACTTTTTGCAATTATCTATGCACGTCTGGTGGGAATCGCACTGTGTCGCTGTTACTCCAACGCATTGTTCGCATTCTGTTCCAATGCATTTATAACAATCAGGTTTCGTACAATCGCCTGCGATAATTGCAATGAATACAATACAGTTTTTAATCTTCTTTTATGTAAAGCAAGATAGTCAAAAGAAGAGGTTGATCTTATCTTTCAGTCAATTCTTCAATTTATCATGCGGGGGAAGGGGAGCTTCTGGACCCAGGGAGGGTGCCGGCATTAACCAGAAGTTCCCATAACGACCATGGTTTGGCCGAAGAAATATTTATTGGCAAAATCAGTATTTATTGCAGAACATTTGGAAAATATTGAGTTTTCATTGGAGAAAACTGGAAAATTTTGAGTTTCCTTAACGAAAATCTAAAACATTGGGGTGTTATTGAAGAAAATTGATCAATTTGGGTTATATTGACAATTTGCCTTCAATGAGCGGAAATCAGGGAAACTGTTGGGGCGACTGGTCGCCGTCGGGGAAAACATACTTAATCGTTACTATAATGGCACCCAGAAGAAATTGAAAAGATTTCCCCGACGAGGTATAAGCCTTCGGGGGGGGGGGGGGTGTTCCTCTTCCCGACGTTGTGCTACCCCTTAAAATGAATGTTGTTGATAGGTCTATACAAAAGATGTCGGGGTTGATAATAATAGACGAGTTGGGAAATGTTTTCACGCAATGCAATATGGGAATGGGTCAAAGGTGAAGTGTATCACGCTTACGGTATTGCATGCTGAGCATGCAGAGCTAAACACGTTGCCCGTTGTCATGGTACACTTGACCTTGTGACCTGACCGGAAGTAACGAATTTCCCAATTCGTCTATTCATGTTGGATATGATGGACCGTATATATTGATGACATGCATGCTGCACTATTAGGAATACAAAAGTATGTACAGAATTGTTCCTCCCAAGTAAAGTTTTATGTACAAGTCAGACAAATTTTAGTGTATGTCCCCAAAGCATTACAAAATTACACTATAAATGATGTACGGCTATTGCAGGAAAGGACCCAAGTAGCTTGTGTGTCATGTATTTTGGCTACAATCAAAGGTTTTGTATCAAATTGTTTGTGTTTTTCCTTTTTGTTTTACTCGCCCACAGACTTTTGCTTACTTTCTTTGAAAAATGGACGTAACATATATCTGGATTGTAGATGGGAGAAAATATTAATGACCACGCAATTTAATGCTAACCTTCGACTGTGCTGTGCAGTTACGGATGCCAAGGGGGGGGGGGGAAGCTATTGGTGTGCCCCAATCGGCACGTGACAGAATCAAGACCGACAAATGTTTCCAAATATTTACTTTTTAATCCTATATCTATATGTAAAAGACAGGTCGCTATCCTCACAATTGTTGAACTTTTATACCTCTCACCCTGTCCCACCATACAGTTGTAACTCCCCCCACCCTCACTGAAACATCCTAGATACTCCATTGCTGTAAATTTCTTATGGTACATTCCGTGGGGGCGCTCCCGTGGGGTGAGACAATAAACATTGTTCATGTATTCTGTTGTATGTAACAGCTGTCCTTGTCAAATAACAATTGCATGCAATTATTATGATAAGTGGCCAATTTATTAGGAAGTGTAATCGCAAGAAATCGATTGATTAATACAATTTCGAATACTGAGTGGCTAGTGCACCCTGTACTAAAACGAAAAAGCTTACGCCCCTCAGCAACATAACTGTTTAACTCTGATAACAAGTATTTGTTTTCCTTAGCAGCTTAGCCTAGGTAGTGTGAGTGTACTTTTTGAAAAGATAATGCTTTCAATGTGATGCAATTTAGATGTTCAATAAGTGTGTAATGGATGACAATTAAAGAAACCACCATTAAAGTTACATGTATGCCATCGCTACTAAAAACAAAAATGTATTACTTTTCGAGTATTACTCACCTGCAACATGGTTATTGCTCACCATAACACCAACCACCAATAACACTGTAAGTAGGTACAAAACCTTCATGGTAGAAACTGGCAGGGAAACGCAAACTGATTTTCTTCAAAGTTGAAAATGCTGTCAGTCTTCTAAAACACGACCAATTAAACAGATATTCCCAGTATTTATAATCTCTGGGAAGACGTTGCTTTCTAAGGGGCGTGCTTTTATCAAATGAAATATTGCTTGTTGTAGATTTTGAAATGTAGGCGGTCTCTTAGCTCTTCTTCTACCCAAAGAAAAAATGTTGATACGACGCATGTGATTGTGCAGACATGCAACACGTGAGCATGTATATGGTCATTTACATTTAGAGACAATTCGTACTTCAAGAAATTATACAATTCACACGTATATGACTTTAAGCAAGTTAAAAAATTTTTATAATACGTGCCAAACGTTCAGTCAAATGGGATATCTAAAAAGGGGTTTCGTTGGGAAGAACAAATACATGTGTAATCTCAGTCGACTTTAATCTTATGACCTTTTTGTGTGTAAGTTCTTTTTTATATATGACGTTCAAATCAGATTGAGACCTATCCGATAACACAGGTATATAAAATTTTGCTTGCCGTTTTACAAGTGTGGGAAGCTTTTTGGAATTGGGGGAGGAATTGGGGGAGGGACGGAAGTGAATGTTAGTGATCAGTGTCCTGGGTGAGGGATATAAGGGGAAGGAGTGTTCCCCCACCCCTTTTAAAATTATCTGACTATTTAAAGTGCCCTAGATGCAAAATGATGCAATGTTTGACAAACTTTGAAGGAATTTCATCCTATTCAAAGCCATATTTTTTCAGCATGTCATCCAAAGTGGGGGGGGGGGGGGTGAAACGAGATTTCCGGCTCCACCAATCAGACTGCGGGGGCGGTCGCCCCCTGCCCCCTTTTCCGACGCCTATGCATTTATTGGCATGTGAAAATTTGTTGAATAAATTTCAAGTACAAAGTTTTTGATGTGTTATTGACATCTTGTATTTGCTCATGTGATGCAGATGGAAAGCATAACAATCGTCCACTTTTAGAGGGAAATATTGCGTTTAAAATGCACCAGCATGGCATGCAAAGAAAATACCTTAAATCATTGTTAAACAGTTCAGTCTCACCAATAACTTCTAGCAATACCTTTATCTCCTCAAAATATTATGCATTACAAGAATAACGGATGTTGCATCATTGGAATTTTTGAAAGTTTGGGTGAACAAATTACTTTTGTGCAACAAATAACCCAATTTCTTCCTGTGAGAGCCTTATTTCTTGAAAAGAAAGCTACCGTACTGTCTTACTTCGAATTGTTTATCACTCTGTATCTATAAATATTGGTTTAAAAAACACGAAAATTTTATGTAAAACAAACGCAATATTACCCTTTAAGTCATAGCATGAAACTTTGCTCACTGTTTATAATGACCGTAACTACACACGAAGAAAGTTATGGAAAATTTATTACATTACACCCGTTGTGACACCTTCATCTTTTAAGCACAATTTTAGAAAGATACAAAAGAAGTATGAGATGACTTTCCAAAACAAAATATCTATAGTTAGTTAGTTAGATAGGGTTTTACGCTTGAACTTATAACCTCTTGGTTTAATCTAGCGGCCCCCTGGCCTTTTTTTCCAGATGTGGGGCACTGGATTGTTTTCCCTTACTCCATTGCTTATGCGGAGCATCACGCACAACGGCAGTTGGTTCCGTTTTTAAAGTTTTTGGTATGACTCAACCTGGGAATCGAACCCGGGCCTCCCGCGTGAGAGGCCGATGCTCTACCACTAGACCACATTAGAGGAAATGCCCATTAGCCAGAATTGAGAAAAACTCCAACAACAACTAATGCACTTAGCAAATAAACTGTGCAGCCTAACTTCCTGGCAGACAAGATCATCTTGACTCCTGAGAACTTGTATTGCTGAAGGTCACTCATGCATAACACACAGAAAAGCTGTGCTGTGCCTGACGTATCAGAGCCTTCCCAACAGTTGTGAAGAGGAAACCACAAAGCCAACAAATCAATAAGGTGGCCTGATCCTTCTTCCCCGAGTTGCCATTGCGTGAGAGGGTTAGAGTAGGTAATGGGAATACCTGACTAGCAAACACGCGGTCCGCAAAATATCTATAACACAAAAACACTCTACGGGGACAGTGTGGCCGCGCCCTGCTAGAAAATTAGCAGTTACCACTGTCTCGACACAATTTAGTGTAGCCCGCCCCTTTTAAAAATATCCCCCCCCCCCCCCCACCGGCTATCTCAACCCTCTTCAGTGTCTTGTCCGGCTACGGGCCTGTAGTAAACCAGTGTAGTTAAAACCAGCTTGTTCATCAATACTCACTGAGCTGTGTGATGGTAAGGGGGCTAATAATTTTAGGTGCTATCACTGATAGAGCACAAGTATACTAAACAGTGTTAAAATATCACATGATCTAGATCAGACCAAGATGTTCTATTTATTAATAATTTATAACAAGTAAGTATTTCCATGATGGGTGATCCTTGCATAAGCTTTCTTTTGATGGGTGTCTTGGATGATGATTGAGTTGGCTCAATCAAGGTAGATACCAAACACTTTTTGGGGTAGGCATCAAAGAAGTAAACTAGAATTTAAGATACTAGTTACAGTCTGCTTACCAAGTACATTATTCATTAACGGTGAGATAAATTCGCTTTAAATCTGCACGAATTTGACATTTCCAGCATGTGCTTTTAAGTAGCATTTGTAGTAGACTAAATTGCCACAGAATCTCTTTAAAACCTTCCAAGAGAATACAAAACAAAAATTTTGTTTAGCTTGAATGCTTTGCTTATCAAAACTTCTTAGCACGAGATAAATTTGTACAAACCCTTTTGCCACTTTTTCAAACCGAACTCTTTTGGCGATCTTTAGAACAAAAAGAAACAACTTTGCAACATCCCGTTGTTATAGTACAGTAGTTAGATTATCTTAAGGGGGAAAATGTTCAAAAGTCTTGACTTCTCTTTCCTCCTTTTCTAGTAATTAGTTACACTTGTTAAATGTTGTATATATACTGCATACATTGTAAATATTGTACATTTAGTTGCTAGAAGAAACAATAAATACTAAAATACTAAATACTAAATACCAAAAAGGCAATTAACTAAAGATGTCTGTGATGAAGTTTACTCAACATTTATCTTTTTCTTACTTTTCAAAGTGGAAACGCCATCTAGATTTCTATACCAAGTATTTAATTTATCTGAAAAACATTGTCAAAGATTTTGTGTATTCTATAAATTGAACTTGATGAGCAAGAAGCCATCGGGATTACAGTCTCCTACCGTCTCCTTTGCCCCGCCAAATCACACTATTGCAAAGTTTTCATCAATACATGTGAGACAGAATTACTGATATGGGTATATGTGAAGTCTTGCACTCACTGTCGCACAATTTGTACTAATGGCTAAAAATACTGAACTTTTAAGGACATTGCGCCCTCCACATATCGCTGAGTATGTAAATAACCTTGTTTTGTTGCACTGTCGAATCTCTCTTGATGATTTATACTTTCACGAAAAAGTGTATCAATTATACATCTCACAAAGAATTAAAACGTTTGTGATAGTGCAAATGTCTTTGCTTAAGTTACTAGGAATAGAAAATTATGTCCTCACAATCTGTTTCGGAGACTAAAAATATTTCACTGTTACTGGCACACCCTTACTTCACTCACGTATTACTGAACTTGTACAACATCTTGTTCTGTGTCATTTTTGACTCTCCTGATGATTAACATTTTCTTAAGATGGGTATCAGTTTTAAATCTCAGAGAGAAGTAAAGAAATTTTTGGTCTTGTAGATATCTTTGCCGAAGGTACTTCTAATATCAAGTTCAATTCCAAGTGAAAAGTGCTGGTATGTGTGCTCCATTTGAATAGGATATGAACTCGGGGAGTAAAGACAAATGAGATTCTGGTAAGTATTTTGGGGACTATTTTTTTTTTCTGATTTCCCTTTTCCTTAAAAGGTCAGTAAACCAACTGTATTTTGTATCAAACTTTTTGGTTGAGCAATTTTGTCAATGAGCCGAACTGAATCTCACGGTTACTGTAATATAACGAGTATTAATCTTTGGGTGTTCTACCATCCTGAGGAAACTCTGCCAAATGCACACTTAAACAACTTCAATAATAAGGCTAAACCATACATATTATAAGTAATCATTGCAAAGGCAAGTTTTCAGGCAACAACGATACCCAAAATTCCATTCAACTGAAGGACCAGTTCCCAAAACATCATCACCAACTGGTGCCAAATTTGTGCTAATCGACGGATGAACCACAACTGCCATTCATCTTCCTTAACAACAACCTTTGACAAAAAGCAGGACATTGCTGTTGGTTTTGGTGACGTATCAGAGCCAATACATTGAAATTTTCGCACAAAGTATTGTTCACATAATGTACACTGATTTTTCTCTTAGCAGGACATGTGAGTGTACTTCTTAAAATGACTGATAATAAAAAGCAACCACATCTGTACTTTTTACATTTGCTGTCGACTACTCCCTCTGTCTGACAATTTCATGTTTTGGTCTGTACCGTGTACATTCTATTTTATTTTTCTCTTCTGGCAATAGCGTCATCTCTCTGGTATAAAAAAGTCACAACAATACACGGTTGTTAAACAAATTCACATCAGGACACGATCCCAAACTGTATCATTTTCAAAGTAGAATTGCAGCGTTTCATGTACCAAAAGGTGACAAAGCCCTCACTTTAAACCGAACCGTTGTCAGGAACTGTATTAACTTTTAGACCAACTAGCTTTTTTGATACCGACATTTTACTGGGGAAGGTGCAGGGTCCGAGTCGTGGGCGGTCTTAAAGTGCGAGCGGATGCTACTTACTTTACAAGCAGGGAAGAGTGGGGTGGTTTGGGGCTCTGGGTGCAATGGGACATTCAATTTATCTCTTGGTTCTCGTGTTTAGGTACACCCTCCTTTTGGTCATAAGAATCACATATAATTACGCATTAACCAATGTACCAATTATCCAGTCTGGCATTCTTTTGTCGAAATGTGGCTGAAAATAACCACTTTTTTGACAATTTGACTAACTTACGGAACACTTATCACATGATCACATACTTCTGCTAAGCGTTCTTTTCAAATATTTTACTTGTGGTGTGGAAAAATGCAAATCAAAGGTACTGCATGAAGAGGTGTGAACAATTATAATTTCGCATTCAGTAGATATGTGTCATCACATTATAAAATCATGTATGGGGTGCTTTGGGACACTTTGGACGGGGCATATTGGAACAATACAAACCTATGCCATGTAGTCATAATTCGGAATAAATAGCACAATAAATCTTGTTTAAAGATAATTTGCAAAGGACGCAAACACATATTAGGTCGAACAAACGGTTGACAGCGTTTAATGGGGCCTTCTGCTGCACTGAACGTATGAGGCTTTATCCAGGGGCTGGATTTGGTGTTTGAAAGTGGGGCACTCCCTCTAACGGCGTGTGGTCCAGGGGCCTGCCTCAAGGCTCATGGTAGAGCCTTGGTGGGGTTCCAGGAGGCGAAACCCCGAAGCTCTGGGGTATTTACGAAATTGTAGGCATTTAAATGATGCATTTTAGCTTCAACTTTAAATGACATAAGGTAGACACTTAACAGACCACAGAAATCACAATTTGACTTTTTGCAATTATATTCTTACCCCATATGACTAACAGTCGGCCGGGATCGATAATGCAGAGAGCTTGAAGAATGAGGGAAAATGGATTATTTTGTGGGTCTCCCGGGGTCTGGGAACAATAATTTTAAAAATGGGAGACCTAGTATTCAGGGTGGGTTTTTAGCGCCATGAGTAATAGGAAAGCTAGGAAAAGTATCCACAAGGAGAGGGTTCTTGTCTCACCCCTCCCCCTTTGCTAAGCGTCTGTCCCTTGTTACATTTACACAGGTTTGTGGTGTAAAACGTTTGCTTTGAAATTTTCTGGGGAGGGAATTTCCCCCTCCGTTGCGTACGGTCATGGGTGTATTGGTGATTTCAAATGAAAATCGTACAGTTTGTGCGAAGCTATGACAAGCAAGATGCTCTACAGGAAGTAAACCCGAATCCCGAAACAATATGTAAAACGGGTGCAAGTGAAGCGCGCCGAAGAAAACAGCGTTGAGACATTTAATTGTAGGCTATTGTTTTTCTTTAGTTTTAAATGCGGTATTTTTCATTGCATAAAAAATATTCCTTCTTTTCCAAGTGCCTCTTCTTTCCGTAGAGCCATAAGAACCTATATCCGGCTCTATGGTTCTTTCTTTCATGTTTCATTTTTGTCGATGGTCTGGGACAAGCCCCCTCAATTTTTTATTAGTATGAAAAATAAGATAGAGTCGATTTTGAAGGTTATGGACTATGTGATATTTAAAAAGTCAATGAATGTTTTATGGGTAGTTTTTACACGGACATGATCAAGGGCATCGGCAATTAAAGTACCAGGGAAGTAATTTTCATTGGAGGCTGCATTTTGGGAAGTTGTGGCCGGCGGAGCCTTTAACCGCGATTGCCGAAAGCGCGAAGCCGAAGGCTGATGACAGAGGGCTCCCCAAAACTTTTTGTGGCCGGCGGAGCCTTTAACCGCGATTGCCGAAAGCGCAAACACGAAGGCTGATGACAGAGGGCTCCCCAAAACTTTTTTCTTAAATTCGATGGATTTTGCGGCCATTTTGGACCATTTCTTGAAAATATCCTGCTTCCCCAGGTGTAATTTGAAGTGCTAATGAACTGATAGTTGTCATAGGATGATCGCAAATTTAAGAAAGTAACATTCAGTCAATTTGCTGAGGATGATGGTAGTTGGTGAGGACAGTGAACAAACAGCCAGAGGTGTAGCGAGGGTTTGGAAATAGTCATTTTCTCAAGATGAAAGAAAGAAAGGGACTTTGAGAAAACAAATATTGAAACCAAATGGCGAAAATCAAACGTTACCCACGAAGGGATTCTTCTTCCCGAGAAAGCTACGTCCCCTGATGGGATTCAATGACTTAACATGACCATATCTCTATAAAGCATCAAGCATTCCAGAACAAGCACCGACTTTCCGCAATTGTATACCACTTGATGGGGCTCACAATAGCAACGTGGTTAAATTGTAAATTGCAGATTCCCGGTGAAAATCAATGATATTTTATTCCAGGCTTGAAGAAAAAGAACTATTTAGAAAAGAAAAGAAAAAAGAACAGAATGAAAAAATGCACTAAGGTTTCTATGAGTTCATCACACTAACTTGTGCTTGTTAGTTCCATAACATATCGAATTTGTCGGAATCACTATGGACCTTATGCATTGACGCCGTCGTTGACATGACAACTTACTAGCGCCTCCCCTCAGAGAACATCCTATTCTACTGTACTGTACACTATCTTTGTGTAATGTAGTTGGCGATATTGCTGTTATTGCTTTTAACTTTCTTGGCGTATCTTTCCAGCACACAGGAAGTGAAATCTAAGTAAGGTGAGAACTTCACACGCTACATTTATGCACGAAAATGCAGCCACGATATTATTTAAATGTGGAGATTAGAGTTTCGTGCAATCGATACACTCAACAATTGTTGTTGAACTCACATCCCAATGGTTACCGATATGCTTCCACAGACTTTGTCTTGATAATCGCAAACAAGAGAGGAGGGTACATCACACTGATGTATTTACCTATAATGAAGTCAAGTTTCACTTTTTTGTAACTAAATGTAGCAAGTATTAGAAAAGTTTGACGATCTACAAAATTTGTAAAGTAGCTATCGGACTCATGTCGACGGCGCACTTCATCTTCCGTGACCTGTGACGTCATGCAGATAAGGTCCCTTGATGTTAAGTCTACAATCCACATGAAGTTCGAATATTCATGCAGCGCTTTATCACCAAGTTACCAAAGCTCTTCACAAATTACCACCGGCTAAAGATGTTGAAGAGAGAGTTCTCTCTCTAAGACGGCCGAAGCTTAACACAGAGCCAAATGATAAGTTACCTCACAAGTACGCATTTAACCCCCGGGAGGATAAAGTTGAGATCAAGAATTTTGCTCAAGGACACAGTCAATGAACCACAAGTACAAACCCATATCCATAGGCGTAGGAGGTGGGGGGCTGGGAGGCTGCAGCCCCCCCCCCCCCATCAAAAGTTTTTTGTGAAAATTCGGGCAAAATGCTGAGAATTTTTCGGGGACCTACTGAGAGAAAATTAATGTAATGAATGATGTAGCTAAAGGGTATTAATAGTTTAAAAAACTTCCTTGATAATTAATATAAAGTTCTGAATTGAGTTGCACCAGCACCTATATATTCCGTATTAATTTATCAGTGTGTTTTTAGTGGTTGAACTTACATTATGATTATCAGTGGTGTATTTGAGGGGCCTTTCGGCCATGCCCCACCCTCACTTATGCTGATTTTTTCTACCTAAAGTACATAAATTTTTTAACACAAATTTCACTTCACAGGTAGCATATGTGGCACCAAATTGCATGTAGGTACACCTAATTTTTCAAAAATTTTCAAAAAAAAAGAGGCGGGGTTAATGTCCTTTTTAGTACCTAAAATACGAAAATGTTTTAAAACAAATTTCACTTCAAATGTAGCATATGTGGCACCAAATAGTATGTAAGGACACCTAATTTTTCAAAAATTTTCAAAGAGGATGGGGCAACGCCGGTTTTTTTTTCAGTACCTAAAATACATAAATGTTTTAACACAAATTTCACTTCAAAGGTAGCATATGTAGCACCAGATTGCATGTAACGACACCTAATTTTTCAAAAATTTTCAAAGGGAAAGGGGAAACCCCCTCCCCCAGGCCGGCGATCACCGACCGGCCAAAATTAAACCAATAAAGAAGGTAGTAACACGGCAAATTATTGTATGTAATTGGCATGCGGTGTGATAACCGATGCATGCCTATATGATATGCACATTAACATGTCGAACGTGCATAAAGCGCGGAAAATTTGGGTTATATTTTTCGGGCAAGTGCATCTACACAAGCATTATGTGAAATATCTTTCATAACCATTTTAAGATATCACGCTTAATACAAGGCTTTCAAATTTTACCTCTGGTGACATCAAATAACCTTTGACTACACCATCAACAACAGAATTCTTGTACACCATTCTCGCAAGTTCACATTATGCTTTGCGCAGAAAAATTCTTGATTGCAACCGTGAGATACCATGACGAGTAATTGTTTAAAGAGTTCGACCTCTGTTGACCCCAGTTGATCGTTCACCTCCACTAAAGTGAAAAGCTTCTTTCATTTAATGTAACTCACCCCTTTCATTTAAAATAATTCACCCATGTAGCAGACATGAAATATTTCTGTAATACGATACCTATCTTCTTTAGTAGACTGTATTAAGTTTTCAGTGTCTGATCCTCTGAGATACATTGTTTACAAGGTTGTAAACTTTTGACCTCAGCTGACATTTATCCTACGCAAAAGATTTATAGAGTTCTTACGCTAAATATTGAGCAAAATTAAAGTGCACGTATCCGTAATATTAATGCTTTTCACCTTGAAATATCGTGTTTAAAATGAGTTCATTGTTGGTTCTCTGATGATCTCAGATGACATTTGACCTTCACGAACAACAACCGGTGTGCAATTCGTATACTCTATATGACGCACCCATGAACAAGCCAGTTACGAGAAGCTATCATTTAGAAACAATTTTTGCAACGTCCTCAGTGTTTGACGTCTTGTTATCTTACATAGCTTTTACATTCACCACATATGACGGGAAATTTCTCCTATTCTTCGTAAGAATTCCACACCATGTTCCCTATCTCAAGTTATCGTATTTACCCCCCCCCCCACACACACTCACTCACACAGACAGATAGTTAGTTAGTCAGTCAGTCAGTTAGTCAGTTAGATGAGGTTTAACGTCCCAGTTTTCAACCAATTGGTTCAAGTCGAGACGACCACGGCCTTTTTTCCAGTTTTGGCTCGGTGGCTATATATATATATATATATATATATATATATATATATATATATATATATATATATATATACATATATACATATATATGTATATATAACACTAAATTAAACATTTGGGAGACATTGGGATAAATCCTTCCTTAGGGAGACAATCGGTTATATTCATAAAATTTAATATATTTCCATATCTAAGCATACAAATATTCATACAAAAATACCAATAATTCTTCATGAATGCCTTTAACTCATGGTACGTTTGTTTTAACTGTATCTTCTACACACAAGGTTTAATTAAATAAACAAAATATTACAAAGTATTTCGCAATACTTACTTGTCTCCCTATAATACATATAAATTACATGTAACACATGACACACCTGTATTTCTATGGTAAATAACAGCACCTATGATGTATTTATGCAGCTTACACAGTGGCATAATAAAGAGGGCGCTAATACGCTACCATAGAAATAAAATTCTGTTAGAAAGAATGTAGAGAAGGGGTTTAAATAATGGTGCAAAGAATTAGGGAGACATAAATTTGTCTCCTTAGTGAAAATGTCTCCTTAATATACCAATTATAACTGCAATTTGTCTCCCTAATAGGGTATTAACAGAAATATATATATATATATATATATATATATATATATATATATATATATATATATATATGTGTATATATATACATACATATACATATATATACAGATATATATATACAGATATATATATATAACGCTAATTCCCACCTTAAGGGGAAATTGTTATATCTGCTTGTACATAGGGCGAAAAAATGATAATAAAATACATAAGAAATAAATTCGCCCTAACGTCTAAAAATATAATTAACGTTATTTCAATGGGCAGCCATCCGTTCGTGTTAACAGCTAGGTGTCCGTAAATTTGACAACTTTGAAGTAATGGCATCTAGTTTGTAAATCTAAGGGGGCGCCCTTGTGAGTTTACGTATTCCTATAGAAAAAGTGTGTGGAAACGTTAAGGCGAAACTTATACTTCACCCGAAAATTTTTTTCCCCTTAAGGTCGACTTTTCAACAACAACTTTCCCCCTAAGTGCCGAATTAGAGAAATATATATACATACAGATATATATATATATATATATATATATATATATATATATATAGAGATATATATATATATATATATATATATATATATATATATATTACATGTGCGTGTCTGTCTGAGGGAAAGGGTGGACTGTACACAATTAATGTGGCATTATGATGAATTGGACTCCCAGACAAGGTCGAGCTGGAACTTTCCTAGTTTTCCAATGGGTGTACAATCCATGTAAACAGTGAGCTCAAAAAACCACTGATGGACACAAACATCTTCCACAGAAATGCATTTGAGTGTTCCTACTACTGGTTAGTTGGCAACGACATTTGGCGTTTGTAACATGATATACCTCACTTAGACAATAGAATGGTAGTGTTCGAAAGGTATCTTTGCAGCGCAGTCAATACAGCATGTGATTTAGTAAGCTATTCATCCCTAAACAAACTTGATGTCATAATGTTGTGGCTTTGATCTACATGCAGGAAGCTTAACTTGACACATAAAATCACAGTGTGATATGCCATTAAACTGAGTACGTTTGGTTAGTTCGCTTACTTTGTTTTAACTTACTGCGGTGGACTTTGCCCTGTGGAAGTCAATTCATATCCTACGTACCCTTTCCTAACTTTTGTAAGAAAAGAAGTTAATTTACGTTTAAACGAATGCAAGAAAGACATCGACGGATTTCAATCGATCAAAGAACGAGGGGGTAAACCCGGCTGAATTATCCAACAAAAGCCAAAGGCGCCGCAAGAAAGCAAAGCGGTCCTCAGAAGGTGGGGTCCAGAGAGCCACCTTAGGGCCTTCGGTTGAGGTACAGGGACAAAGCCCCCTGAAATGTTGCATGATTAAGTGTAAATATTAGATGGGTTCGATAAAACCGCGTGGCAAAAGTAATCAAATATTTGCAAAAAAAAAAACATTTAAAAGTAATGTTTTTCTGTATCTTACATTGTAAATGTTATCCATTATACACGGGTGGATCCAGTGGCAGGGGGCCTCAAAACTTTTTCGCCATAGACAATTCTGTTAAGTGGCCAATGAAATATCTATCCTTGGGACCCTCTGGGGTCACCTTCTCCCCTACCCTTCTCCAGAAATCCTGGATCTGCCATTGTATTAAAGTTCTCTCCTAATTTTCTTCGTCTCCTTTCCTTTCCTTTGTTTTATACTAATTTTTATTATTTTTCTGAGGTCTGGTGAAAAATTGGAGACCCTCCCCCTCCTCTCTCTAATAATACTGGCTCTGATATGTTTGATAACATCTTTATGTTATCCTGATTATAATAAATTTGGAAGAGAAAACCAGTGGCACAGCAACGAAGTTCGGCTAGAGGGGGCGAGAATGATGTTTAGGAGCGTGCTGTAGAAAGTAGTTACGCCAGTGCTTTCAACCTATGCTTTTAGATTCACCCACCTGCCAGTAGGTGGCAACTGTTTCTCCTCCCCGACAGTCTGAGCACGCCATCTATTGTCATAACCCACCCCTCATTAAACAGTGTTCCTGACGCTGCATCTGATTGAAGCACTTTTCAGCAATCAGGACCCAACCATGACACCAAATGCATGTAAGCCCAGATCCAGTGGCGCAGCCAGATTTTCATTGGGGGTGCAAGTAGAGGAGAATATTGTTCTCGTGTGGCAGAGTGGCTTATCCAGATGCCTTGCACCAGTGTGTTTCACAAGTGCATGGGTTGGAATCCTGCTCGAGTTATGTGAGTTTTCCTCCGGGTGCTTCGGCTTTCCACCGACTTGGCACAGTCTTGCCCTCAAAATCGGTTACACAGCCAAAACGCTGGTTTCGCGTCTGACTGATGAACCCTCAGGCAGACCAGTTAGTGAATTTGTCGACTTTGCGTTTGAAGGGGAAACACAATCTGTTGCAATGGGGCAAAAAAGTTGTAATAACTCATTGCTTCTGTGAACTGTATTTCTACAGGAACTAACTAGGGAGAGAGTGTGGAAATGAAGGCATTAACTGCGGAAAATTTCCCATCTCTTTCAGCGGTACCACCCTCTGAAAACCTAGAACCGTTCTCTGGCATGCTATGAGTTCAGTTAATGAAAAGATCAATGCATAGTGGTCTTTTGAGGGGGGGGGGGAACCTAACTTACCATGTGGCAATGTAAAATGAGAATTTGTTTCTTCCCATATTACATAACCGAAGGCATGTATGCGATGAAAGAGCCATCTAGTATGAGATCAATTTATGAATGTAGCACTGCACATGAATTGTCGAGGTAATGTGGACCTTTTTGGCCTCGGGGAGGGGCTTATTTTTATGTGTTTTATCCTAAGATCCGATTTTCTGATAAGTGACCATTTTCCCCCTGGGACCCGCTTCTGGGACCCGCTTCTGGTCCCCCTCCGGATAAACCCTGGACCAGCCACTTAATTACAATTTGCTTTTTTATACCATTTGTATTTGTCTGCTGTGGAAGGTCTGAGAAAAGTGAGAGTAGTCTCATTTTCCTTCCTCTTAATGCCGGAACTGATATCGATAACATTTTTGAGTAATCCCAATTTGAACCGATTTGGAAATGAAAACCTTTCTTTTTGAAATGGTTTGAATACAAGTTAAACTGGTACACTAATAATAAAGTGTGGTTCCACGTCTCTTCCCAGAAATGCACCTCCTTAATTACTTCTTGGAAAGGAAAATGCATCTATCAGAATAGTGATATCAGCAACAAACCTAGATGATCCTTTGTGTGATTTGAAGACATTGAATTAAAAGCGGAAACCATGGGGGTAATCCCCAAAGTCTTACCGTACTAAACAATCAATCAGGGCCTGCTTGAACTATTGTATATCTTTTTTACCAGTGTGACTAGCATTCAACCATGGAGCTACTTCCAAGCATAAGCTCCATGATTCAACCACTTAGGTTACAGCTTAAGAATACATTCGAGGAATGCCTTTTTGTCAATCCATTGTGATGATTTACCACTTCCTTAGTTTAGGGTCAAATCAATTACAGATACCGAAATATATTCGGATCACCTTGAATCATGATAAGCGGACTGCCGACTAAATTTAAGGACTAAGAGGGCCTTCACGTTTCAACCACCAACGCTAAAAATGGTGTAACTCTTCCCAATTGAGCACAATTGTTACATGGTAGTCCGACAGTCCGAGGATGCCGTATACTGTACTAACCTCACAACCACACAGCCTTTATTAATTCAACCCCCCCCCCCTTTATACAACATTATTTCCCCAACCTCACCTGAAGAAGTGTTTTTACCGACCAGCACACCAAAAGAATGAAAGCGAAGATCCAGTGGCGCCCCCAAGATTTCAAAAGTGGGGGAAGGGGGAAAAGTGGGGAAGCAGATTCTTTCTTGGAGAGCAATAAAGTGGCGAATGCGCGTTGTTCATGTAAACTGTATACAATTTTGCAGGAGCAGACTGGAGAGAGGGTTAATGGGGGCAAAGGCAGTGGCAGGGAGATGCCTTCATGCACACTTTTGTGGCGCTACTGTGAAGATCCAGAGGTCTTCTTTGGTCAAGCCATGAGTTCAGTAAATGAAAACGAAGATTAATGTCATGTGTTCTTTCGCGGAAGAGGGGAAGGGGGAGAGATCCTAATTTACCATGTAGCAATACAAAGTGAGAATTTTCCTCTACACCAGAAACAAGACTAAAGGCACATACTTGATGAAAGAGCCATAGCCTTTCACTTTAGTCGGTCATTCTACAAATTCAGTATAGTACTGTCTGGACGATGTGGACCTGTTTGTCCAGGACTCAGGCCCGTAGCCAGACAAGGTACTATAGGGGGGCAAAAATTATTCCAGGGGGGCGAAATTTTTTTCAGGGGGCCAAATGTGTACAAATGTATTAAGTCAATGGTAAGATTCAAACTCTCTAGGGGGCCAAAAAAATTTCAGGGGGTTTCGCCCCTGCCCCCCCCCCTTGACTACGGGCCTGCCAGGACTTACTTTTGTTAAGTAATAGCGTAAATAGCTGTTTTGGAGCAACAACAAAGTTGAAGACATGTCTCCTGCTGGACTTCCTTTGGACATGCTGTCAGGTTGGTTTATGAGGTCTCAACGTTGAGTCGTAACCCCATTTGGAAGTTCTTTCAGTTTCACATCTGTATTGGGAGATAACCCGGACTTTCCTAAAAAACGTGGTATGGACGTTATATTAGGGGTTGTAACGTGACCAGGTAGAGAAGACACAGACTTCAGTTGTTGAGGTTACCAGAGTATGTGAGACTTTATTTTGCCAAAGCAAACTAAGAGGTCAAGTCACTCAGCGGTGTGCTTTTTAAGTGCATCGAAACGGCACATACAAACAAAAAATAAACTCAAACCGGATCGGGCAGAAACAAAAACGCAAACTATTTACACACTACTAAATCAAACAGAAAATTATGTTCATTACAGTAATAGAACTATATATACAGATATTTACATACTTTTTGCAACGACATAAGTACTTTACAGACCAACCTCCTTCCAGCGACCTGTAGGAGGAGCACTGGACTCCTCCAGCCAGACCACAAGCAATAGTTGAACAGAAACTATATATTTGCAAAACATGCACACAAGCAGTAATGAAGAGAATTCTTAGCCTAAAAACATGGGATTTATTAATATTTTTACATCATTACTCTGGGAAAAGATATGTGACTAAGTTTACCAACAAAATGCAATACAACAGCATGTAAATGAATTATCAGGACCAGTAAACTTCCAATAAATACCAATTTGGCCTGAACAAAGGAACTGAATATTCATGACATTCCAGAGAGATACTAGGATAGTGTATTAAAGGGTGCTTTCCGTTTCAGGGTTATTATTTTATGTAAAATAGCATAGGCAGTGGCATACGCAAGACAAAGGTGAGAGGGAGGCCATCCTCCAGACTAAGTCGGGGCATCTCTAACTCCAGATTTTCATACACGTGGGACGTTGGGGGGGGGGTGGGGGTGGGCCAATACTCCCCACACGTACGTCAGTGAGCAGAAGGTATTATCTCATATCGCCAACAAGTCCAAGGGTAAGCTCGAGATGAGCAGCACGTGAAGAACACAGATCGATATTCTTTAATTACAGTAAAAGTTCTGTCTTCGTGTGGTGTAAAGTGCAGTCTGGACTATTTTCCCGGTGCGGGGAGGGGGGGGGATTTTTTTATTCAGTGATGGTATAAGTAATTGCACGAAGTAGAAGGCCAAATATAGACATACATAAGAAGATCCGACAGACAATCACTTTCGTTTACAGTAGCAGTTCAGTCTATGAATTGTCAAGATGGTATCAGATATAGCTTCGAGGAAGGGGGTGTTGATTGTTAGGCTGTTAAGTTTTAGAAAGGGCAGGGTAATTCTTTTACGTAATAATAGCTGATCATTGTCTCAACGGCAAGATGGCCGGAATGATGCATGTAAAGACATGGTCTTGTTCTTTGGTCACACTATAAAAGAGTCCATGAGTGCTTTCATAATAAGACGAGGGTTCAGTGTAAGACTAAGTACCACTGTTCCTTCTGGTTTTATTATGTCAAATGCAGTACCCTGCTGCATGGCTGTAACCGAATCCACCTTACCCAATTCCTAACGAATTTCGATTCCAGTGACCCTAAATTCCGGGCCAGTTACGATCCGATCATTTAGTGACAATGAAGCATAGCCTGCAAATGGCTTTTACGCCATTGAAAAGGTATTAATACTAAAAGTTAATTAGGCCTCATAAAAAAATAACTTGATTCTCATCACCGGCCGGGCTGATTTTGGACGTCCGGTGGATTTTTTTATTATTCTTAATGAATAAAAACCTCCCGGGCCTACGTAATCGTTTCCATAAGCATGTTTTTTAAGACACTCTGATCTCTGACATCGTTTCTGACGGTTTTTGCATACATGTGTTGTCTCAAATCACTCCGACCAAATCCCACAATCAAACGTTCCTCCCGTGCTTGCGACCAACTAGGCCAGCAGGCCGACTAGACAAGAACATTCTGGATACACGATGTATAGTATAAAATAGGGCCCAGAAAGAACACACTGAAAATTGATTTGTAACAAAAAATAAAAAAAAAAACGTCCGGGAGACAGATGTTTTCAGATGTCAGTGATGACAATTAAGGAATTTCTTTATGTGGCCTTAAGAGGTCAATTGAGCAGTCAATTCATAGTCTAGTACCAGTGGCGGATCCAGGATTTGGCAGAAGGGGGGGCCCAGGTCATAGTGGTTTGTATAAAGTCTGATCTGGGGGAGGGATATAGCCTAAGGGGGAAGCGGTGCATCCGGGGTGGTGCCAGGGTTTGATAGGGGGTAAAGTATGTGATGAGTGATCGCCGTCCTGGGGGAGAGGTCTAAGGGGAGGGGGTTCCCCTTTGAGAAAATTTTTGTTAATTTAAGATTGCTTAGATGCAAAATGGTGATGTCTTTAGTGTATTTTTAAAACCGATCATGCATGGCTGAAAAATGCTCATAATTTAGTTAAAATTTAATTCTTGGTTGGGTGAAACATGCTTCTCTGGGGAGGGGTCTAAGGGGAGGGCTTTGAGAAAATTTTTGTTAATTTAAGATTGCTTAGATGCAAAATGGTGATGTCTTTAGTGTATTTTTGAAACAGATCATATATGGCTCAAAAATGCTCATAATTTAATGATATTTAAATTTTTGGTTAGGTGAAACAAACTTCATCGCTGGGGAGGGGTTTAAGGGGAGCGGTGTCCCCTCCCCTTTGAGAAAATTTTTGTTAATTTAAGATTGCTAAGATGCAAATTGGTGATGTCTTCAGTATATTTTTGAAACCGATCATATATGGCTGGAAAATGCTCATAATTTCGTGAAATTTAAATTTTGGTTGGGTGAAACATGCTTCTCTGGGGAGGGGTTTAAGGGGAGCGGTGTCCCCTCCCCTTTGAAAAATTTTTTGTTAATTTAAGATTGCTTAGATGCAAAATGGTGATGTCTTCAGTATATTTTTGAAACTCATCATATATGGCTGGAAAATAGCTCATAATTTAGTGAAATTTAAATTTTGGTTGGATGAAAGAAGAGAGTAGCCTTTGTTGTCCACATATTAGGATGGCAGTTTCCCGAATTGAAGTCTTCTTTTCCCTTATATTACCCTAAATTCGAAGCACATTTCATTAAAGTAAATTACAAAGCTTAAAGAAGACGCTAATGTTGCAGCAAGTTATAGTTAAAAGCCTGAGGTTGTTGAAAATATTCCTCTAAATATTAAAGAATTCTGAAATTCCTTTGAAAGTAGAAGCAGTGTTCCCAATGCTGTGGGCCGGGCCGGTAATAGACTGAAGTTAGCAATCCAATACAGCGCTCAAGGGTAAACCTTGCAATACCCGGAAAAAGTTACTGTGACCAATATAAGCCAAAATGTTATCAGCTGAAGGTGAGTAACAGAATTATTAACGTAAGACTTATTTTCTGAGGTAGAAATTTAAATAATGAACAAATTTGAATTTCACTCTGACACATCACAAAGGCCTATTTAATTGGAATAGGGCCTAGTCATTTGTTTTATGAAGTTGAAAAAAAAAACTTCAAAAATTTTTGGAAGGGGGGCCCGGGCCCCCTGGGCCCCCCCCTAAATCCGCCCCTGAGTACACCCCAGCTGTGATTTTGCATTTTGGTAACTGTGTAGGCCTATGAAACTGTACTCCAGTAACAATTTAGCGAAGCCAGCTAAAGTAACATTCTTGTAACACTCATTTTTGTGGATCGTCTTTGAGTCCGCGAGCCCATGTGCAACCCTTTTCGAAGCAATTCCTGTTCTAGGACTTAGCCTTCCAGGCCAATTCCGAGTTTAGTAAGAAACG
Organism: Holothuria leucospilota; assembly: GCA_029531755.1. Taxonomy (NCBI): domain Eukaryota; kingdom Metazoa; phylum Echinodermata; class Holothuroidea; order Aspidochirotida; family Holothuriidae; genus Holothuria; species Holothuria leucospilota. The sequence goes on from CM055979.1 coordinate 11,849,304, forward strand.
GACTCGAGTCCGAAATTGAACTAAGACCAGACTCGGGCGTTATAGCCTAATCTTGCATGGCACTGCTTCAGTCCCTTTTTTATTCATTTATTAATATTGTCATTGGATGTTCGTAGTGATAATGTTCATGTCCCTGAGTTAAATGTGCCGGCGATGAATTGTTCTAACTAAATCAATCAGTTACGTAGTTGTATCGATTATTTATCTCTTCTAAAACTTTAGTCAACTAAAAAAATGTTCACACTCGAAGAGATAGCTAAAGAGAAAAAACATCTGTAGAAAAAAATATGTCGTCCTTCTGGTCCAGTTCTACACCATTAAGAACAGAGTTGTAGGAACCGTTAACCATTAAACACCGCAAAACCGATGTGTTGGGATAAGTTCTAACAGCGGAGGTAATTAACTGCAATTGGCTTTTCTAAGTTCAGTATACTGAGTTTCGAGTACTTCCAAGTACTTGTAACTCAGCTGTTAGAACTTTAAGACGCACATTCACCAAGTTAACTCAGACTTCTTAAGTTATCCCAACAAACTGCGTTTTACATTTTTAATTAGTGGTTTAAAAACATGTTAAAAACATGTTCTGTATTCATGGATAGTCTGATTAAGGAAATGGCTGATCGTAAGTACTGCATCACAAAATTGAACTTTTTGTATATTTACCTCCAAATTTTTTATGTTTTACACAGGGGTGGTGCCAGGTGAAGGAAGGGGTCATGGTCTCCGGCCGTAGGGGAAGGCTGTAACCCCCACCCGTCTGGAAATTTTCCAATTTCATAGGGACTTTTCGGGTAGTAATCCCCGTATGTAATCCCCGATGGCGACCTGTCGCCCCACAGTTTACTTCCTTTCGCTCTCAAGGAGGCTAGATTTTTCAATAACTATCCAAAATTTTCAATTTTACTTTTGTTAATCAATTTTGCTTTCGCCATTTTAATCAATCCGTCACTTTTGGCCCGGTCGGGCAAATCTTAACGCCAACCCTGGTTTTGCCAATCTGTCAGCTGTGTTGTGTAGCATTATCATTTTTAGGGTGGAGTGGTAATATCGAGTGTGAAAAAGATCTGTTAAATGCATGGTATGGTCAAGAAAGCAGACCATACGATTGGTCTGCATGAAAGAAGTGTTGATCACACGAATGAAAAGGAACTTGCCCAGGAATGATAACAATTTCTATCGTAATTTTTAAGTGGTTCTTCTTAAATAAATTTAACAATTCAAATAGTTATAATACCTCGAACCACTTTGAAAACGAGACCGTAAATACTTAAAAGAGTTAATACTGTCAACCCGATTTGAATTAGTGGGTCTGAAGTAGCAGAGGCACCTAATAACACTAAGTTCGAATTTGAGTCCCGTATAATTTTTTAGTGTATGAATGTACTAAACTGGCGATATGAAAGCCGTCAATAACACTGATTGCTTACGGATACCAGCTATGCGGATGGAGACACATACACAAGAGGCCGAATACTTATCCGCAATGCGGCTAGGGGGCTTTATTGGGTGCCCTGCCAGAAGTACTCTTAGGCTAGAATGTTTGGAGAAATTTGTGTGAATTATCTATAACGTGAGTAGCTTTAAGACAAAAATAGTATATTGTGACACAAAGATTTACCACCTGGGACGAAGTTACTCCAGAAAATTGCTTTGTTTCTGCTAAAAGGAGTACTTTAATGCAATTTCTTTCTATAGACAGGAATCATTATGAAGACGTCCTTATATGCCCTGGTATCACGTTCTCTCATGAATGATTTACATCACTAATTTGTAACATTTATGCAGCATAGCTTCGTTTTTCTTATAATAATAATAATGATGATGATGATGATGATGATGATGATGATGATGATGATGATGATGATGATGATGATGATGATGATGATGATGATGATGATGATGATGATGATGATGATGATGATGATGATGATGATGATGATGATGATGAATAATGCAACATTTTATGTTGTAGAAACATGAAAGATACTTGTAGTGGAAATAGAGTAGGTTTGAAAGATTTGGCCGTAATTTTATAATAAGGGTGGGAGACTGTTTTTCCCTTTAAATGTTGAAAAACTTGTTTACAAGTTCTTTCCTGAAACATTTTTTTTCGTTGCTGAAAAGAAACGAAAATCTAAATTAGCACAGGGAAGGGCACTTTAAAGCAATGCATTACATTTTCTATGTTCATACACACTGAAATGAAAAATGGAAACCATCGGGGAATCCCCACTAATTTTCTCTACAGCAATTAAGTTCTTTGACTAGTTCACTAACTTGTTAGAGTCCATACCCAGGTTTGAACACATAAACGTACATGTTTCATGATGAATGGGCTTCCATAAGTTAGTGAATTGTCCTTTTGTAGTTTTACCTGTTACATGGTGGGGCAGTTACGGCCGTTAGGCTTGGATCCAAGGGGGGCTTTCCCGGCCTCAGCCCCCCCCCTTCTCCACATTAACAATAACAAATACGCGAAAATTAGCATAATGTTAATCTAGGAGAATATTTAAGAGGGCTTTCAGCCCCCCTTTCCGAAATGTCTGGATCCTTCCGCGCTTGGCCGTAGCCTGCGGGGGGGGGGTGGGGGCCACTGCCCCCTGAGATTTCCAAACCGTAAATGAAAGTCGGCCGGCTTGAGAAAATATACAGAAATGCTGAAAATTTCACTGTCCAAATTATGATTTCAAGGCCCCAAAGGCCTGGAAAATTGCATTAAGGGTTCTTTTCCCGCAAAAAATTTCCCGGGGAGATCCCCGGAACCCCACCATGAACGCGTGTTTATGTTTCCTCCTTCAAGAAACACCGCTTGAATACATTATCATATACACTGGCTAAAGATAAATAGCCAATGATTACCTTTAATTATTAGCTAAAGTCAATGAGCTGATAAAGTAACTGTTAATTTAAGGGCATAAGCAGCCGCTGCAAACTTATTTTGAACAACAGCTAAATCTTAGAAATATCCCCTATTTCACTTCAAGTATCTTTCAAGATATGGTAGAACTAAATACTGCATATTCAGGGTAAACCAAGGAGTAAGTCTATACGTAAATTTCTCAACTGATGCAGTGAGAAACATATTGTAACATCATTTTCCAGAGTCATTGATGAAATATGATGTCAGGGTACATTTATTCAAATTGGGGTGACTGCACATCCCCTTTAAATAAAATCTAACTTTCCTTGGAATCTAAATTTGTTTCTAAAGCATGAAATTTAAAAGTGAAAAAATGTTTAGATGCTACCTTTATGGTCTGAAATGAGTCATTTCAGCCTCCCATTTTCTTGCAAGGCCTACGCTATGGCTACAAAACAACTAATGGTGGCTGTCCCAGTGTCACACTAAGAGCACTAGGGGGAGCCTGCACCGGGTATTAGCCTTGTAGGAGTGCCATACATGCCAAAGCCGAAGAATTCAATAAATAATTAGAAGTATATAAGGTGTTATGAGTCCAAAGCTTCACCAAAGATAACACCATTTTGGATCTAGGGGAGCTTAGAACAAGAAAAATTTCTCAAAGAGCAGAGGTGTAATCCCTCCCCTTTGGCAATATCCCCTTCAAGTACACCCTTACGGGATTGAAAAAAAATCAATCAATAATGAGGATTCCTAAACATATAATCACTTAAACGCTTTCCGAAGCTTTAGAAAGATAGCACCATTTTGCATCCAATACAACTCACAAAGACAAAAATTTCTCAAAGAGTATAGGACGCCGTCCCTCCTCTTAGACAGCACCTCCTGCCTTCCCCTAAGCCATAAAATATGAATAATATCACTAAATAATAACAATTTATAAAAAAAATATACTCAGTTCAAAGCTTTGCCAACGATAGCTTGAACCTAAGCCAGACCTTACATGTGTCCCTCCTCATCCCCCTCCCCTCATCCCCCTCCCCTCACCCCCTTCACGATGGTACTCAGAACATTTGAAAAAGGAAGGGTCCACCTTTGTGTTAACCATCGTAGGCATGCCACTTGGTGCTCCGCTTAGGTAGTGTCATGAACTGCCCCCCCCCCCGGGCTACGGCCCTGGCAGTACAGGTGAACAAGTGAGCGCGAATGCACAAGTTGATACAGACATACTGTGTGATTCTGAAACGTTGAATTGAAAAATGGGAAACATTGGGCAATCCCCAAAGGTAATTCCCAAAACTTTACCCACCACACCAAGCTGAAGACAATGGCATTATGCAGTCCGAACAACCTAAGATTGATTAATAGCCTTGTCACGTGAAAAACCACAAGTAAAGTCAGTAAACAAGGTATAATGAAGTATGACTAGTACTTACCTTCACATGAGGTGTCGAAGGTTCAATGTAATTCTCGGGTTCGAGGCCATTGTAAGAAGCTAGTTAAGAATTTTGCAAGGCTCGACATTAGGAAGTTCAGCTTTTCTCACAGAGTTGTTAACGAGTAGAATAGTCTGCCTGAGTGGGTAGTTAACTCCACATCTGTGCACTGCTTTAAGGTTAACATTGACAAGTTCTTCCATAAGTGTGGTAGAATCTAATTGTGCTGGGCTCGTTTGGTGTTGGTTGGTTCTTTGTTTTCAGTTAAGGTTGTATGGACTTCAGGGCATCTTATGGGGCCTTAGTCCTCCTTTGCCCTTTAGCCTGTTATGTTATGTTATGAATATGTCCTCTTTGACGTAAATACTCTAATACCTACGAACAATGATCGGTTGAGCAGAACCGTCGGCGGATTTAATTGAAAATAAACTACACCAGTTGAAGTGCTAGAACATCTTTTAAGTGTCTTTGCTTGCATATGACGTTAAAAAGCTGTTGTTCAGTTTGCATGGAAACTTATATAAATGCGCGTTTTTGAATCGGAGGTAACTTCCAGCTATTTCTGCACCCATATTGAGAAATAATGCCATTAAACATGTCTTTAAAGGGCATCTTGAGTTGATATCGATAACTAAACGAGGGTGCTGAAGGGTACTACCACATGACAATGACTATTATTAGCATAGTTAGTCAGGTTTCTCATCCAAAAGTTATGCATAAAGCTAAAAGTTTGAAGTTTTTGTTAACCTGGCTTGTAACAGTTGTGTGCATAATTTGAAAAAGTGTCTGGTCAAAAATTTTTGAAAACCGAATTGAATTGTTTTTAACTCACTTATAAAACATTTTTGTATGCAAAATGTGGGGATTGTTTAAGTTTGACCATTTGTCATTAGTACGTGAAGAAAAGTTAACAGGTTTGGCAAAATTTGGTGAATTTCATGAACCAACTCAATGTGCCGCTTTATGGTTAATAGAAGATAAATTTAAAGTTTTTCACAATTTTATTAACTAGTGAAAGGGAGAGAACAGTTATAAGTTGATCGTCGTTAGCTTTTGGCTTCAAGAATATCCGTTCATGGTGATACTGTTCACCGTATGTGGACGGGGACTGAGTGGTTGTTTTCAGGAATATAAGAACGACAGTGGTCGAATGAAAGACGTAATATTATGAAATAATGATATATGTGTAAATATTTACTTCAAACTAGCATTACTAGAAAGTAAAGGATGAGGTAAAACAAGCTGTGCTACCTGTAGAATGACCAAATATATTTTCACTAAAATTTTATCCCCTTCAAAAACTGGACGAGTCCACATAGCTTCCACAGCTCTTCATGTAGAGCTGCGTATTTCAAGGTTAAGCCCTTAAATGCATGGAGCTGCTGCGCAAAGGAAACCGAGTAAGTCGTTTCGGGCATTCATGTTCCATCAATATGCTAAAAAGCCAAAGGGCTTGTTTAGTGTGCGTTTCCTGAATATACAAAAATATTATAGTAACACAAGAATATAATCAATGCAAAATTACAACTTCAAGTCAGGTGGCAGCCAACTCAACAATTTATATCAAATTTGGTTTCTTTTCAAAGGCCAGTTCAGATGGGACAACCGTAGATTTCTATAGGATGAAGGATGAAAACCCACCTAACTTTGTCCCGGACGGGAATCGAACCCCAGACCTCCCGGTTGCTAAGCTTCATCGCTTCAAATGCCACCGCCTTTTTCTATTCGGCCACAGCACCGATTTGTGTTTGTTGTGATCGTATATATGAATAGTTAATACGCAGTTTTTACGCAGTTCGACGAAAAATCCTTGCGAAAGTTTGCTGATGTTGGTATAACGAGTGCAGCAAAAATAGGTGCAGGAGTAACACACGCCCGTCATGTTGGAAAGAGTAGTACAAGAGTGACGTCACAAGTTATAGCACAATCTAACGTTTTTGATTAGGTGAATAAACTTAATAAACTTCAACATTTCATATCCCAGCACGGAAATGTCATGTAACGATGGTTGGACCATAAGTATTTAAAGGATCACTAACAAATTTTGGTTTGCTACTTTTGGAAAGATGGGTGCCCATTTCGACCTTTCGAGAGTCCTGTAGGCTACTACGGTTAATTACTGAATGACCTAAAGGGATTTTTGTTGAGACCACCGTTTTCCACGGATGCAGCAGTGGCCAAGGTCACCGCCTCACCCGGGGCCGAGACCAAGGTCACCCCCCTCGAAGCCTTGGACGAGATCTGGCATGATGCCACAACTTGTATATACTCTGAGAACCGGTAAGAAATCTCATCGGACTGGGTATGTATGTGAAAATACTGAAACTGAAATAAAGTTTGTTCAACAACCGCATGGTCAGAAAACTTATTTAACAAATATCTTTCTTTCTTGATTGGGTAATCATCCTCTCGGTAAACCAATTACAGATATCAACAGTTGGTTAGCAACTCTAAACAATTTCAGTGTTTCCACATTTTTTACCCAGTGTTGGTGAAAGTTTACTAAAATTTGAGTAATAGGCCGAATAAGCCGAGGGCAAGAAACAGTGTGCAGATATGATTTGTAATGTAATAGACCTTGTATAAGCATAACCATTTAAATTCGTTTGCCTGGCTTCGGATTGGCCTCGGAGAGGCCTCAACTGAACTTTCATATTGCAAGGCCACAAAGTCGGCCTCGTGGCCGTGCCTCGAAACCTCCAACAAACAGTAGCTATAACCTTTATGGAAGTGGTTTATAGCTAGACATTTGTAAAACGCAATGCAAATGATATATTTTGGCTGACGATGATCACAAATTTCGTGTTGACAGAAAAATTTTATTGCAATATTCCAAGGCCAGTGTGCGATCGAAGACCTTGTAAGGGTAAACTTACATGTAGGTCCAGGACAACGGGCCCCAATGAGTTCCAGTGGCAAATCGCTCGGAAACTAACGGGCATTTTTAAAACTGTGTGAACTGGAATTACGGATTTAGTTACCTGAAAATGACAATGGATAGCCTGACCAATGCACAGGCACAAAGCTCGTAATTTATACCTTTTTAAATAAATAGTTTGTACTAACGCTGGGAAAAGGGATGGCGGAAGGGGATTCAAGATTTTGCAAAACATTTATTCCACTCATCATGTCGAAAGGAAAGTAATATAATGTGGTATTTTCACTGAAGTTGCTGTCAAGAAAGCGACAATGACGGTACACTTTTTATCAAGAAGCGGGCCGAAAAATTTCATAGGGTATTTGGATTCAGATAAGGATTGGCAAATGTGTACGCAAAGACCAGGATGTACAAATGCCTTTAAGATCAGATTATAAGGTCACAAAAGTGAGGGGTGAGAAACGTATGGTGTCCCTCACTCAAAAATTAGTGCTTATGCGTTGTTAAGTTATCGACTAAGGTGCCAAAAATTTCCAATGGAGACTTCAAAAGCTTGGTAAAGGGCAGGCAATTGGCGTCTCGCGCACTCCTCTAGCTACATAACTGTTTTGTGGAATGTCATAACTACTAGGTAATGAAACTTCTGCCTCGCCTCCAGCTGACTGACAGATTAATACTAAATATCAACTAAGTCCTAAAGTGTGTAACCTCTTTCTGAACCTATGAGTATCTTTTTGCCATTTTCCATTTTTCCATTTTGGAAATGTAAAAATCAAACCCGCAACAAAACTTTCCATGGCCTTGGGTTTCAAGTAGACCTTGGCGAGGAAAGTCTAAGAGGGTGGGGCTGGTAGGTCACAGGAATATTGTACATCGGTACCTCCATCATGAGTACACTGACATCACAAGAAAGTACGAGGCTACTTTGGAAAGCTGTAAGAATCAAAGTAGTTATGCTTTGCTAACCAGTTGCGGAACCAGGATTTCAAAAGCCTGGTGGGGGAGAGGGCGCTAGCAAAACTTGGGGAAAGGGACGAAATGCTGTGCGTGCGCATTGTTCCTGTAAGCTGTATACGTTGGTACATGAGCAAACTGGGGTAAGTGAGGGAAGAGACCATGACTGTGGGATTTCCCATGCCCTAGTCCCCCACCCCTTGGTAGGGTCGATATTGCTAATTGTATCAAGAAGGGTGTATATTCTACAACGAGCTATCATCGGGACGAGAGCAGAAAATGCAGCTACATTCAAGCCCGCGAGACCCATGCCAATTCAGATTCCATTGACCCAATTCCAGGCCAGTTCGGTGTCTAATTGACAGTGCTTCCTTCACCATTGTTTTTGGTTGAGATAATGCCTGTCACGTTATGACAGCGGCGGGTATTTGAACTATAAAGGTCGATATAACCTGTAAGCGCTGTACTGAAGGCAGATTCATACTTCGGTAAAGCTTTATAAAGCTATGAAAGTTGAACATTGTTCAACTCTGAGCTATGTCCGTGATTGGTCCAGTGGAGCAAGCCTGCAAAAATGGGCGTATATGGTTCTAATAATTTTATAGTACGTACAAATTTGGAGTATGAACCGGCATAGTGAATTAATAAGTGATGGCGTGACTTTTCTTTGTAATGTTGCACCGATAAGGAACATTCCTTGCTCGCAAATCTGAAGGTAAAATAATCGTCAACATAACCAAGTGTAATGTTTTTCTTGCATCTTAAGTGTGCATGACTACGGTAAGCACGATTAATATAAACGCCTTACACTCAAAACCGTCATTCGTGGTAAGACCTTTATGCACTGGTGAAGAAGCAATTTGTTACCGCAAGTTGAGCTGTATCAAACTTTGGTATATGCAATCACCACTGAGTTCCGGGGCAAATGAAGGTCATTTGATGGTCGTAGGGGGTCATTTGATGTCAAATATTTTGTTTTGGATTAAGACTGAAACTGTACGGAGGACTGTATTCAAACTTGGTATCTATATTCACTTGCAGTGTGGAGATAGATTTAGATGTCAAGTGGAGGTTATCGGGGTTTATTTGATGTCAATACCTAAATACCGACAGATTGCCATGAAAGTGATTCAGTGTTGTCATTAAGTGCAAAAAACTTCGGAGATCATTTTGAGGTCATCAGGAGTAATGTTAGGTCAGATTTCCATTGTCATTAAACATGATATATGCAGTCAACATTTTTTACCACAAAACTTCGTAAGTCATTTGGAAGTCATCCCTCAGGGAGGTTACTGTTTGACCTCAAATGACCCCTCATAACCTCAATATCAGGTCTTATGAGTACATTTGAAGTGAAATTCACAACTAAGCATTTTATTTAGACAATAAAAAGTACCAAAACGGATTTTAGCAGACTTTGGATATGTTATTTGACAGAAATGTGTTTAGTGTGATATTATAATTGAATTGATAGAGTTATTTCCTACTTCGGTTGCTTTTCTTACGACTGGAACAACAGTTAGCCCCAATATAAAGCAAACTAAATTACTAAGATGGTAAACGGTCTTCGTGCCATCGTATCCATGGGCACAGGAGCCCAAGTTGATTTTGGGGGACTATAACGACTTGCCCGAAAAACATAGCCAAAAATTTCCGGCCTCCAAGCGCATTCAGCATTTAATGTACATATCATATAGGCATGCATCGGTTATCACACCGCATGCCAGTTACATACAGTTATTTGTCGTGTTACTACACTTCCATATTGGTTATCATTTTTAGGGAAGTCGTTACAATAATAATGATAATAGTCAATGGCGTAAGATTTCTCTTATGGGGGTGGGGAGGGTGCATTATGTTGTGTGAACACCGGCCTGGTGGGGATTTAACGGGAGGATTGTCCCCTCCCCTTTGAAAATTTTTGATATATTAGGTGTCCTTACGTGCAATCTGGTGACACCTATGCTACCTTTGAAGTCAAAGTTTGTGTTAAGAAATTTACGTATTTTAGGTAGTACTTAAAAAAATCGGTATCAGTGAGGGGCAGCATGGCCCAGTGGCCCCCCCCCCCCTAAATACACCACTGATAATCATTATATAAGTATTAAAACACACTGGTTAATTAATACCGAACATACAGTTGATGATGCATTCAAATCCGAACTTTATTTGAATAACCAAGGAAGTTTTTTTACACTATTGATTACCTTTAGCTACAACATTGCATTATTTTTCTTTCAGTATGTGCCCGAAAAATTCTCAGCATATTGCCAGAATTTTCACAGAATGTTTGGTGGGGGCTGCAGTCCCCCCCCCCCGCCTCCTACGACTATGATCGTACCTAGTCTAGATATGCTTCTTGTTACTCTCTTATGTGTATAATTAAGTTATTGAATTAATAACATGATCTTGCCTTCCTAGTTTTTAACATGTTTATTGGGTATTACCATTTTTGCATTACACTGCACACCAATAACAATGGGACCTTAAAGGCTCTCTAATCTCACCCCAGATATGTCAGTAAAAATCTCCATACTAAGTTTCTGGCAGCCACTCCTCCAATTTAGACAAGAACACCTTTCTAGAGCCGCAGTAGCTTGCACTGAGTTTCAATTGCTCGAGGCCATAGCGACACACAAGTGTGTTTGAGCTTAATTGGGAACACAACTGACTGTACAAGTCATGGTAGACCTACCAGAGTGGAGCTTTGCTGTTTGAATGAATTTCAATCAAAGTGCAGTCATTAACTGTATTTAGAACTCTTGGACTATTCCTCAATGTGTTTGGGCAGGGAGTTGCTAGCAACTCCCTGGTTCGGCGGGATGTCATATCCTATTTAAGTAGGTTGTTTGTAACTCTTTGTCCGAGTCCAGTTGCAAGCCATCGTAGCCCAGTTCCTATTCCAGGACCTCACATTCCATGTCAATTCTGATTCCACTCAAAAATTTGACTGGAGTCCTGAATTAAACAAAGTTCGGACTCGACGCGGGTTTAAATCCTCATCGAATGGAAATACAGCTCGAAAACTAGCTACCCTTCGGTGCATTTGTTTATATGGCAACACCCTTACATCCTGATGCTTTTACTTTCTGAAATAACAATATTTCCAAATCTCAGCACTCCGGAACAATATAAGCAGACAGGTTCGTTCTGGAGTCCTTGAGGCTTACTTGACCAATGGATATTTTTTGCATTTCATAGCGGTACTAGCCATAAGAAGTTTCTTTTCTTAACCACTAAAACCAGTCTCTCTCAGCCTGTATTAACCATTAGGCTACCCCCAAATGACCCCTACTAATTACCCCAAACCCAGCTAAATGCTACCAATTAATGATAGCACTCCTATGGTGCCAAGGTGCAATCTGGTGAAAAGTTTCGTAGCATTTGATGTAAGTTTGCATTCAAGAATTGGCACTTTTGGGGGTAAATTTAAGTCACACGAAAATCCAAAAAGCTGACACTTTTTACGGTCAGCAGCAGTGCCAGACCCCCCAGCCCCCACGAAGAAGAAAAATCAACTCATTACTCTGGGGGCGGCAACTAACCCCCGGTTGGGGAACTCGACTGCCCTAAAGTAACCATAATACTAACTACTGAGGTGTTCAAACAAAGAAAAGTCACCGTTCGTACTTGAATACTTTCATAAAAAATAAGCAGGGCGACGATAGAAGTTCACGTTAAATTTAACTTGTAGGAATCCTTTTACTAACATGAAAGTACCAAGTCACGAAACAGTCAAAACTGAAACATTAATAAAAGACGAATAGATCCCACATTTTTAAATCATTCATTAATATTCATAAAGTGGAAGCACACAGTTATTAACTGGATGCTTATGCCATCGTGAAGTTGACTACGATTACAAGAACGAGGATAACAATTCCACAAATTAGGGCAGAAATCGTCCACATCCTAGCAGCTTTAGATGATTCAACGGCGCCGTCGATATCACCACTGTCAATACGACGTCGGACCTACGGAGAAAAACAGTTCTTCTTTACAATATCAAGGGAGAACAGCCTTAAAAAGCAACGAAAACCCAGGTTTAACACATTTTGACGCAAATTATAATAGTAGCAAAAACGCAAAAGAGCAAACTGAAAATCTGAGTACATTGAGCATTTTGTTCATTGTCGATCAATGATGTACATACTAGCGGGCAAGGATGCACAGTGTGTATACTGGCACGTATGTCCAGGGATGGTATTAGGTAATACCACTGGTACGTCACTGGTGCAGGTAGAACAGCCACCATGTATCAGGGATGGGGCGGGGGCCACGCCCCCCTCCCCGTCGGGAAAGGCTGCCCCCCGTCGGGGAGCCTTAAGAGCGGGTCACACTACTGCGATTTCGGATCGGATTACGGTCCGATTTCTTTGAGTTTTAGATACAATCCTCTCCATTTCTGGTCGGAAAGAACCAAAAATTTGCCACTCTGTGTTAATATGTGATGTGTATCACATGACTATGAAAAAGAAATGTATACTAATTATTTCGTGACGTCACATCGACAGACAGCTTTTTATCGGACACGCGTAGTACGACAAAAGCTGTCTATCGATGTGACGTCACGAAATAATTAGGTTACATTTTATTCACATAGTCCTTCTAATACAGATCAAATATTAACACACGTTGGCAAATTTTGGTTCCCTCCGACCAGAGATGGAGAAGATTATAACTAAAACTCAAAAAATCGGACCGCAATCCGATCCGAAATCGCTGTAGTGTGACCCGCGCCTTAAGCCGCGGTCACACTACACCGAATTCGGATCGGATTCCGATCCCATTATTGTGAGTTTTCATTAAAATCTTCTCCATTTCAGGTCAGAAAGAGCCAAAAATTTGCCAGCCAGTGTAAATATATGATTTCAATCAGAGCTTTATGAAAATGAAATGTTAACTGATTTTTCTCGTGACGTCACACCGACAGACAGCTTTTATCAGACACGCGTAGTCCGATAAAAGCTGTCTATCGATGTGACGTCACGAAATAATTCGTAAAAATTTAATTTTTGTAGTCCTGTGATAAAAGTCATATAATTACACAGGTTGGCAAATTTGGGGTTCTTTCCGACCCGAAATGAAGAAGATGTTAATAAAAACTCACAAAAATTGGATCGGAATCCGATTCGAATTCGTTGTTGTTTGACCGCTGCTTAAATCCGTACGATAAAATATGAAGTCCCAACGACTTTCAGTCGCCCCGACGATCTGATTGAGTTTGCTCATAGGAAGGGCAGATTCTTCAATAAAGACCCCAAATTTTCCAATTTTCCGTATAAAAACCCAATTTTTTCAATTTTCTTCCATGAAAATCCAAATTTTTCAAATTTTCTTCAATAAAACTCCCAAATTTTAAATTTTTTGTATAAAAAAGCCAAAAATTTTTCTGCGCGCTTTGCGCGCAAAACATTTTGCGTTTTTAGTCCTTTTGACTTTTGTCGGGGGCTTCGGGCCTCTGGCCTCCGCCTGTCGGGAAAATCCTGGTGCCACTGGCGCCACCCCTGACATGTATTTTGTCGAATAAAAGTATTGCAACCTTGGTTTGGAATGGTTTGATGTAGCCTATAGTATTGATACAATAATGATACAAATTTAAAGGTGATCAGTCGTCTTGAAATATTCTTTGTGACGTCAGCCTTTTCTTGACATGTTTCTGCAGTCGTCACTGTTCAAGGATACATCGTACAAGTAGCTATGATGACATCGGTATAGCTAGTAGGTATACAGCTACAAGCCGTCTCTTCTTGCTTACCGATTAGCTATACCATGCTTGTACGGTGTATCCTTGAACAGTGACGACTGCAGAAACATGTCAAGAAAAGGCTGACGTCACAAAGAATATTTCAAGACGACTGATCACCTTTAAACCTTGTCAGATATGTTGCTAAGTAACTAGCGTCGCAAAAGTTTCTAAATTGTAGCTAATCCTGTACACGACGAGGTTCTAGAAATCACTTATGTCAATGTTATTACTGAAAGGCATACTCCAGACCCAGTTTAATTTGGGATGTTGGGGAGAAAGTGAATCTAAGCATTCTGATAACAAAAAAAAATATACTATTCCCATTTTTGGTCCTTGAGAAATTAGCAGCAAACATTTCTCTACAAAAATAATGCACGGTTAGAGTGATGCAACGTTTAGAGTGGTGCTATGTTAAGAGAAATGCAACAGCCAGCCCTTTTAAAGGAAAATACTGTATTTGAAAATTACGTCACTTCAACATGGCCTAGACAGAAAACAGATTTTAGATTTTATCATAATGAAACACAATGCAGTCTTACCAATAAACTCTATCTGTAGCTCCTTCTCTCAAATAAATATGAACTATAAAACTTACGGATAATGCATTATTTGAAAATTTCTTGAAAGCTTAGATGAATAAATTATCATTAGATATGAAGTAGCAAATTTCTTTCTGTGAGAACAACAGTTCTTGAAAATAAAATTACCAGTCTTTATTATTTAAAATGCCTATCCTTGTTAATCTAAAAACATTGTTTAAAACATAAAACTTATATGGATACCAAAAAGTAACGTAATACTAAGTTAAGATCTTCAACAAACGAAAATTGTATCTGTCTGTAGAGTATTCTAAAAGAAAGGGTTTAAGCAAACAATCAGTTTTGATATATGAAAGAGAAACTAAATCTAAACATTTTGGTTAAATTTCTATTCAGTTCTGAGGTATTGTTTTCGAGATATCAGCAAATGAAGTTACTACATTTGTGACCTAAAGTGAACTTGAAGTAAGCAGGGGTTATATCATCCCCTCACTCTAATGAACAATGCTTTGTTTTCTTTGTTTTTCAGTCTCTTATTTTTGACCTTCAAGTTAATAGGGAAATAAGCTTTCCGTAGAGAATTAAAAATTTGTAAATTTCCCATGCCTCTCATACAATCACATGTCATTATTGTGAGATTATGGAGAAGAAAATTGGTTGTAAAGTTTAAAGAAAACCAAAAGAGGGCTCATTAATGTAAGGTCACATGTATTTGCTTCATGTTCACTTAGGGCTAATAATGTAGCAACTTCTTCGGTTAATATCTCCTGAACCACAACTCCGATTTCAATACACATTCCAAGAGAATGCTTAGGTTTAATACCGGTACCTCTCTATAACATTAAGACTTGATTCAAGCCTTAATCCTTCTTTTAGGTAATAGCTGCTTACCTCGGTTGATTTGACGATAGCCACAATGCCTAACGGTAGGCAGCAGAAGATGGTCACCAGGATAGCGGGAATCAAATAATCGCTTGGATTATCTTGAGTAGATCTAACAATGGTCTGTCCAGTCACCGTCTGGTAGAGAAAACGTATTTTATTGCTTATTTTCGGGTATCAAAAGCGAATCGATGAAAATATGTGTACGCGTCTTCAACGTTATCACGCATCTATTTGGATGATCTTATTCTATTTCTGAGTTTGACTCTTCGAGTTAGAGTCAAAACAGTTCGCTTGGGGTGAAATTAGTTTTAAACTTAGGAAAAGGATCTGCTAGACCGTGCTCAGGAGATTGCGATGATGGCTTGGATTAAAAACCATGGTTTTAAAATTGTGATGAAAAATACCCCGTGATTTACAGGGGACGTAATGCGTACTTTCAATATTAGAACTCGTTATTGATATCCAGCTATGCGGAACCTGCATAGACCTTAGAGGGCACGTGCACCATACCAGGAGTTAATTTCGGACTTAGCCGGGAAGGAAACATACTTGTTTTATTTCCATAAGTCACATTCCCACTTAAGTCCCCTTTATGCTCAGGATAAGCTCCCCGGACAGGGATTATTGTTGCAATTTGAAAGTGCATCACCAAACAAAGCATAATCTAATTCCGAATAGGATGATGTGAAAAAATCATACCAAAGAAGTCAACGATGCTGCTATTTGAATTGAACTTCAGGTGATTGAATTCTAGTCTTATCGAAATTTTTGCTTGCAACCACGTGAATTTTGTAGTCGGAGAAGGTTCATGGTGGACTTCTTGTAGTTTGACACAGGGGTGTTAAAAACTCCGATTCAGACAGATTTGTCTTTCATTACACAACTGTTAAGTTTTCAACAATACATATGTCATAGTAGTTTTACAGTTTTACAAGGTGAACAAAATATAAGGACTATTATTATGGGTTGCACTTTCATAATAGGGATCAACTTTCTGTGAGCGAAACGTTGTTGTCGAGTTGTCCTTGTGACATTACCCCTGGCTGGAATACCTGGCATCTAGCAAAACTGTGCTGAAAGTGCGGCAGGATTTACAGGAGCCATTACAGATAGATCATACACGTGACATTTTTAGTAAACTAATATTCTCACCTGGGCTGAGTTTGCGTATCCACCTGAAAAATAAAATCAAAATTTAAAACTACGATGAAAATTGACACACTTTTGTTCGAGATCCCTTCATTGATATTACGTTAATCCAGCGACTTGAAAATACAGATGAAAGGTATTAAGAAGAATCTTCCCCACCATCGCCGCAATTAATTTTAACATTTTTATTCGCACACTCACGCGATATCGAATAAAATGAAATTAAAACATGGCACCGGGTTTTCAGCCAAAGAGGTAAAGTAAAGCCACAAGATAAGGTATTAAGCATCAACTTCGAAAAAGATACACCTTCAGTGTGGATTCTCTTAGATCACGCTTTACATTAAGCAGCCGCCCGGCGATTTTTTACTCCATGGTTCCCAAAATCTAGTCATGTAAAAGCAACTTGTAATTTTCGTATACAGATTCTAATCCAACCATAGGCGTACAGGGGCAATATTTCGGGGGGGGGGAAGGGATATTTTTGCCCGAATTTAGAGTTTTGGACCAAGTTG
Organism: Holothuria leucospilota; assembly: GCA_029531755.1. Lineage (NCBI taxonomy): Eukaryota > Metazoa > Echinodermata > Holothuroidea > Aspidochirotida > Holothuriidae > Holothuria > Holothuria leucospilota. The sequence continues at coordinate 11,866,269 of CM055979.1, forward strand.
CCCGAGTTTTGATACAACTGGGTCAGTTGCAAAAGGGTATAATTTATTTTCTTGGCTGTCTCATTTCCTCGAATGGATCCACCATTTTTGCCCGAATTTGGAATGCATATGCTCCCTCCCTCCCTCCCCACCCACCCCCCCCCCCCCCCGACTCGTACGCTTGTAACTCCAACCACCACCAAACAACTATTTTAAATTTGAATGATTATGTTTTAAGTGTAAATGGTATTTTTTCAGTAATTATGGTGAAGGATGGTTGTCCGACAATTTCAGCAATCAAAAGTGAACCTACAGTCTTGAAAGGTTGAGAAACCCTGGTCTAAGCTGTTATTTCAGACTCATCTTTTACATTAAGAGGAACTTAATTTAAGCATTATAGTGAAACTTTAATTCCAGCTTTGTCTGCTTCTAGAGATGTTACTCCTAAAGTTAGAACATATTCTACCAAAAGTAAAGTTGAAGTTAGCAAATGGGATGACATGACTTTACATTGATGAAGATTAAGGGTTTTTCTTTATTTTTCAAGCTATTTTTTTTAACTTGGAACTTGGGTTGGTTATAGGTTCTGGTTTCAGTTTCAAATTCACCCATTTCTTTCTTTTCATCGAAGCGAACGTTGAGGTAATGTTTGCCTGAAATAATGCACAGTTTGCTCAAAGAAATTTTATAGTTTACAAAACTTTATTGATCAAAATATATTGATATTAGAGTAATAATTAATAATAATATTTGCATTTTTACTAATACCAATATCTAGGCAATCCTAAACAATGGCGCAGCAAAATATTAGTCCTGCTCAACCATAACTTGTCCCGGAGCCAATCTCCCCAATATGACAGCAGCTCTAACAGTCTAACGCCGCGCCCGAGGACAATATACCCCATAGGTACCAGGGCCGTAGCCTAGACGAAATCCCTAGGGGCAGTTCATGACACTGTCTAAGAGGAGAACCAAATGGCGTGCGTATGGGCACAGCAGTGGACACCCTAACGGACCCTTTCTTTCACGCCTGTGAATGGATGCCATCCTGGGGGAGGGTGCTTAGAAGAGGGGGTACATGTAAGGTCTAACTTAGCTGCAAAATGGTGCTATCGTTGACAAAGCATTGAACTTATTATATCTTTAAGAGTTGTCATTATTTAGTGCTATTCTTTTTTTGATTGGGGGTAAGGCAAGAGTTGTTGTTTAAAAAAGGGGGACGACACCCCTACTCTCTGGGAAAGTTTTGTCTATGTGAGGTGGCTTGGATGCAAAATGTTGCTACTTTTGGTAAAGCTTTCAAACCATTGAACTGATTATATGTTTAGGAATCCTCATTATTTTGCGATTTTTGTTTCTATTTGGTAAGATGTTATTGAAGTGATGTTGCCTAAGGGGAGGAAATGACACCTTTACTCTTTAAGGAATTTTTTTGTTCTTAGGCTTCCTAGATACAACATGGTATTGTCTTTGGTAGAGTTTTGAAGTGATTACATTTCTTTGAAATTTTGCGTATTTACTGCTTTTTTCGGCCGTGGCATGGCACCCCTAAGTACAAGGCTTGTAGCCGGTGCAGGCTGCTCTTACTACTTCACTTGGTGCATAGCCATATAGCGTAGGCCTTGCAAAAATGTTGGGTCAAAATGCCTCCCAGATGAGGAGATATGACAAATTCAGATCTTGTGAGTTGCATCTAAGCATTCTTTATTTTTAAATTCCATGCTTTAGAAGCAAATTTAGCTTTGATTTAAATTAACAGTTACTTTTCAAACTCATTAAAATTAAAGGCAATAACAGGCTATTTTATCTTTGGCCCGCGTACATGCAGGTGTATTCAAGCTGTGTACCTTGTAGGAGGAAGACAGTTCCTTCGTCAGGAAGAGAAACCCATTTAAGAACTCGTCCATGGCGGAGAGCCAGGGACCTCCCCGAGAAATTTTGGGAAAACAGAACCCTTATATGCGGAGTACGGGGAAAACATTTCCCAAGTACATTTTGGGAAAATAGGGCAATTTTCTCTGTACACAGGATTTTTCGGGAAAAGCGGTCCAGATTTCCTAGACAAAATACCCCGCAGCCCTTTTCGCAGACTTGTAGTACTCGAGTACGTACACTCGTACCTGTACTCGAGTATATTTTCCTTACTCGTACTCGTACTCATGGCTTTGTACTCGTACTCAGACCACGGTACTCGAATTCGTTCTCAGCACTTTCTACTTGTACTCAAGACCTCCTAAGATTTGTACTCGTACTCGTAATTGTACTCATAGCTTTGTTCTCGTACTCAGACCACGGTACTCGAACTCGTTCTCAGCACTTTGTACTTGTACTCCTCCTAAGATTTGTACTCGTACTCGCACTGGTACTCAGAGAGTTTGGACATCAAGTACTCGTACTCGTACCCAGGTCTTCGTACTAGTACTCATTCTTCTTCTCCGGGTCCTATAATCGTACGTGTACTTAGGAGTTTGTACTTGCACTTCAAGTCTGAGAAAAACCAACCGCAGAAGAAATTACACCTTGCTTTCCAGGTAGTAATAAAAAGCAAAGATAGACGAGTATTGACGTGGCGTATCTAGAATGTTTGGCGTCTGGGGCGGAACGTTAGTTCGTCACCCCTTAGTGTGAGAGCCCTCTTAAAGGAGGAGTCTAAAGGTTTCCTACATGCAAAATGGTGCTATCTATGGCAAAAACCGAACTGATTATAGCGGGTGAGCGGAGGCTATATTAACCTATAGCAAAGGGGATAGTAATATGTGAAAGTAATGTCATTTGATAAAATTACTCTGAAACCCCCAAAGTTAATTTTTACCGCCAGAGTTATTTATTTGCCAGATAAAATCTTGGAAAGTGGTAAACATCAGTTAAATTCAACTGGAATTAGTTGAGCAGGAATATTCTCAAGATCATGGTACGTCATGACATAGAAACGCTACGATCTTGGACAAAACTCGTTGGAACACCCCTGCACCCCCGCTCCCTCGCACAATGTTGCAGATAATAATGCCGATTCGGAATGCACCGCTTTCGTTTGGACACAACATTGTACTGGAGGGCAGGGGTTTCGTAAATCATGCACGACATCATATTGTACATGGCACAACGGTCGGAAGTGTTCCAATAGTTTTGTCCAAGATTTTAAGGTACATTTTCTGCTATATATTTACTTGACATAAACCCTTCCTGAACATCATGAAAAGATCACAAGATAAACAAAGTGTAGGTAATGGAAAACGAAGTCGGACGACATGTTTGCATACATGTTTGCATAACAGATCGGCTTAAGTTTTTGCTATCATATCCAACATACTACAGGCAAGTAGCCAGGATTGTGTCATGGAGGGTTTTTTTTTTTTTGGAGTGTGACATGGGGGAGGACTTTAAAGGGAGGAGTGTCCCCTTTGGAGAAAAAACCCAGTTTTTTAGGTCTCTAGATGGCAAATAGTGCAATCTTTGTGTCTCAAACGTAATAAAGTTTAGAGCGATCATTTTTTCAAGGACATGGGGGGTTCAACGCCCCAGGTTACCCCTTGGCCACGGCCTGACATACTATGAACATCCTCCTTAGATGAGAGGTAAGTGCCCTTCCAAAAAAAAAAAAGAATAAAAGCATTATGTTTAAAGTACTTAATAGACCAAGAGAGGGGTGGTATCGTCCGCACTAAGTTTTCAGTTCTAGCGTTAAAAAGGTCAGATTTCATTGAAATGCTTCCAGATCTTCTGTTTAATTTAGAGTTAAAGTTGTACAGGCAACGTCTTGTGTAACTTTAATTAGTCTTTAAGTTAATAGTTAAGTTAGTTGAAGAGTTAACTTAAAGTGACCAAGAGCGGTAAAAATCAAGGGGAAAGAAAAGTTTTCGTGGTTTACACTTTGTACTTGATATTTCTTCAATAATACCAAAGCCTGTTGTTGGAAGAAGTTACTTGAATAATCAATTGTCGTTTGTTAACACGGAACTTCAGAAAACGTTGCATGTATAACAAACATTTAATCTAATACTTTGGATTTGGTCGGATTTAAACCAAATTTGCTTACCAGTTTCAGTAAATTTACAGAAATTTTCAGCAGAATTAAAAATTTAGACTTCTTGAGAAACATGCTCAGGCAAAAGCAAACGTTTAGTTGTTAGTTCTTTTACGGAATATTTTGGCACAAACTTTTCTTAAAGTCTGCTGAAATTTACAGATCCTCTGTAAAGATTGGCTCAGACATAGAAAGATAAACTTTTTAACAACCGATTTCTTTCAGTTGACAGATTTTTTTTGTCCAGTGTCTGAAAATAAGACTCGTGGATTTCAGTTTCTCTAACAACTTTTCATTAAAAGAATTTGAAAAAAATATTTTGTTTCTCTCAAAATTTATGGGTTCGAATTATAATTATTCAGCATTATAGCTCCCTACAGTCTTTTAATAGGCATACGAGAAGGGCTGGGGCTGCATCCCCTTCTCCATTTGGGCCAAAAATTTGCCACTTTGGGGCAAATGTATACTATTTTACTGGCAAACGTACTTAAAATTTCTGGCAAAAGTGCTTAGCCCCTACTGAAAGTTTTACGTACTCCTGCAGTTCTGAATTTGACTATTTGCTGATATAAGGTAAAAGGAGAGGAGGTTGTCATCACCTTCGTTTTCCTCCAAGTGAACCAAGTCCCTTCTTTTACAAGCACACTTTGACTACATTTGCACCAGTTTAAGCATTTTTGACATCAGTCGGAAAAGGGAGAAGGAACCGACGAACTAGTTATTGAATTTCGGGTCAAAATTACTCCTAGGCTGGTGATAACTATCATCGTGCTAGGCTCAGGGACCGTGGAGAGGAGGGGGGGGGGACTATGTGGGCTTTAGACCCCGCAATTTTTCTGCGGTGGGCATTTTGAGCCGACTTAAACTGGAATGATAGGCTTTCATTTTCTCGAACATATTGGGCCGTTTCGAAATTTTTCCCCCCTCCCCCCACCACCACTTCAAAATTGGTTCCACGGTCCCTCAGGCTTAACGACGAAGCACGTGTAGTGTCGTTCATGTTTTCATCATTTTCACTACAGTGCAATCCTTCCTAGGACCCCTCCCCAAGGAAAATTTTGAAAAATGTAAAATACGATAATTTTGGCAAAAAATTATCATTTGTTATATTTTGAATAAGTGAACATAAGCCATCACCACCCATCCCCGTTTTCTACTCTAGTGAAAATGATGAATGTAGATTGTCCCTTATAGTAACATTATGAAGCCTGTAGATAATTTGAGATGATAATCTTAGATCAGTAGGAACAAAGGGACAAGTTATAATAAAATGCATTAAAGCAAGCAGAAAATAAATTGCTATAATATGAAAGAAAACGGAATTCACGATTTTGTTATTTGTTTGTCTCGTAATTGACAATAATAAATAAACAGTTTAACAAACTGACACGGAACGGTTTTTTTTTTCAAGAAATTATCTTGTTACCAGCTTGTTAATAGACTTTCTTTTGCTTATCATTTTCTAGAATATAATGAGTATTGTATTAAGTCATAGATAGCTCAAAAGCATAAGGGAAAAAACAGTGCTTCCAATATAACCGCTAAAATTGTTTCAGTCATTAAAAGGATACTGTAGCAATTTCACAAAAAAAAACGTAGAAATTATGAGAAAAGATAGCTGTGTTTTATTGCTGTCATAAACTCACCTTCCATTTTCTTCCGTCAATTTAATGCAAGGCAGAGCCTAAGTACAAAGTGAATCTCAAGACTCACTCAACTCCGTCAACTTCATGCACAGACAACGGGACACAATCGCAGTCACTGACATTCAGTGTTATCAAGCTGGCACCAGCCAATTAAGAAGGGCGAGTTGCATCAGAGAGGCGAGAAAGGCAACGGGTAAAAGGGAGGAAGTACCATCAAAACTTGAATAATTTGTGGCTGAAATGCCCAGGCCAAGGTACTAGCCTAAGTGGAGTTAGCACTAACGTTGGGCCTAACGTGTAGTGTGTAAAGTCATGGAATCTGTGGTCAAGGATTATGTGCTTAAGTATCTTTTAGAATATAAAATTTAGATAATGGTTTACTGTGCCTATCTCAACATGGTTTCCTGCTAAGGTCTCGTGTTACTAATTTACTGAGCTTGCTTGAAGATGTCTCTTTGTCTCTTGATTCTGGTCATTGTGTTGATGTCATTTACCTTGATTTTCAAAAAGCGTTTGATAAAGTTCCATTAGGTAGACTTTATGGTGAAACTGCATCAGTTAGGTATCCAGGGTTGATGTGCTGACTGGATCAATTCTTGGCTTTTAGGTAGATTTCAGAGGGTTGTTGTCAATGGTCATTTCTCATCTTGGAAAGAAGTCACAAGTGGAGTACCAAAGGGTTCTGTTCTTGGCTCATTTCTTTCCTTAATTTTCATCAATGACATTGATAGCTCTCTTACATCTAGTATTAGCAAGTTTGCTGATGACATTAAGCTCTACAGAAAAGTTAATAGGCTGAGAAGGATCCTTTACCGTTGCAAATAGACCTAGATATGTTATTTACATGGTCTCAGACTTGACAAATGTCTTTTAATGCTGATTAATGCAAAGCTCATCACTTTGGATCTAAAAATTTCAGTTATGATTATATCATGGCTGGTAATATTTTGAGTAATGTGACTTCAGAAAAAGATCTAGTTGTTGTCATTACAAGTGATCTGAAGACTTGTAGGCAGTGTGCAGCAACTCCCTGGTTTCAGTAAAGATACTGTGTCAGGTTGAATCTGTATAAGCAGTTTGTTAGCCACATCTTGAGTATGCTGTGCAGACTTGGAATCCTTTTATAAAAAGGAACTTTCTTTCGGAGCAGGTTCAGAGGAGGGCCACTCGGCTTATTCTCAAAGTGTATATCTCCCTTATCATGATAGGCTCGAATGTATGGGACTTACTACTCCTGGGTTAAGAAGGATTGTGCTGTACAGGCCCGTAGTCAAGGGGGGCCAGTGGGGCGAAGCCCCCGGAAAATGTTTTTGCCCCCTAGAGAGTTTGAATCTTACCATTGACTTAATACATTGTACACATTTGGCTCCCCTGAAAAAATTTTCGCTCCCCTGGAAAATTTTTTGCCCCCCACCAGTACCTTGTCTGGTTACGGGCCTGATGCTGTAGGTTTTCAAATTCCTGCCTGGTAGGAGTTCTCTGTCTAATAAAAGAACTATTCCTCTAAAAGAAAAATACTTTTATTCTCTTCTCAATATCAATATATGTAATGTTTTTATTTCTGATGACACCTTTATGTTTCAAATGGAGTTTGTCTGGCAGATTTAACATCTCTACGACAGAACACCGTTTGTCCTTGATAACCTAACTTACCGGGTAAATTCTGCAGATGCTGCCATCCAATCACCGCTGGTACCACATACACTAAAGTTGTAGCTTGTAAAATTGCTACTGGCTTTCGTATAGACCTTATGCATTGACGTCATACCACGTTATTTTGGAGACAAAACGATGAAGCATACTGCACGCACAACGTTGATTTCGCACATGCGTGAAGTAGACTTGGGCGCGTATCCGAAATTTGACAAATTAGCTGTGTGCATTTGTTGGTGTAACCTGCAATGATACGCACTTGCCTCAAAACGAGGGAGCACTTCCTGCTCTGTGACGTCATATGCATAAGGTATAAACATTTGACTCTCTGGGGCAGCGACTTCCAGAGACGATGAGTAATTTCTGCTAGCTTTCTGTCGAAACAAAGTTCAAATTTAGTAATAAGTATTTTTTTCAAACTTGGTGTAATGGTGAACAACATTCCAAACTTAAATTGATGCAAACATGCAGTTGGAACTGCATGAAAATTAGGGTAATACAGTTGTCACGGATACAGTACTTAAACGTTAAACATTAAAAGCATAAATCTTGCGCGCTGCGGGCAACTCAGAGTAGTTTTGGCACCAGGCCCCCAGTTCCGTCCTTTTGGCTAGCAACTCGTCCTCATTGGCCTGAAGCGCGCCCAACAATTGAGCTTTCTTGGCCAATAGAGCTTAATATTACTGTCGTTGACAAAAAAAGTGATACGAAAGGGATACCGTCCCCATCAACAAAACACTAGGGATCATGCCTTAAAGCCTAAACCTAAAAGCAAATATTAGCATATACTGCAGGTTTTGCCAAAATTTTGAATTTCAAGGTACTCCACCCAAACCAAATAACTGGAGGGGACTATGTCTCACGTACTCCAATTTTATCTAAAATCACTGCAGTAGACCAACTCTACGGGGAAATTGACAAAGGTTTTACATTTCCGACCAGATTAAAGAATGTACATGTGTGTCTACGACTGTCTATTGATCATCGAACATGCACTCTGATTGATGTGTGCTCAAAGGGTGCTAGAAAGTCATTTTGTATGACTTTTAAACATGGCAAAGTTTAATATTCACACAAATATGAGCAACTGTTACTACTTTTGCCAAAATATCATAGCTGTTCCGTCCCCCTCAACGAAATCATTGGAGGGGACTGTGTCTCACATTCACAACATTATGTTTTGGTCGTAGACCAAACATTGGAGGGAGTGGCGAAAGGTGGTCCGTCTCCCCCAAACAAATTATTGGGGGACCATGCCCCATCCCACTGCTATCGAGGCCCTTGCCGATAAATCTTTCTATAATCATCTGAATATTAGCAATGAATGCTGCCTTTTTCCTGATAGTGCTTATAAAGATAAAGTAGTAGCGTAGTAACAGTTTCGCTCCAAAAGGTCGAAAGATTGTAATGATTTAAATAATTATGTATTGTATTACGTTTGTCACTGATGTGAGAGCCAAATATTTGTCCTATATTTACCATTGTCTTCAGATATATTTCCACAGGCTTGGATCAAGGGGAATTTTCCCGTCTTTACACCCCTTTTTCGGCACCACTTTTTTGGTTTTGAGACGGTCTCAAAGCCCTGGCTGTACAATATGTATGCTTATTTCGATTGCCAGATGGCAGGAAGTACAATTTCAGTGTCTTAATTTCAAGTTTTTCCCTACGCTCGTAGTTGTGAACTTTGTCTCCATGGAGTTAGCTCCTTCTTTTTTGTGACATCCTGGATTCGCCCTAGCTGTTACAGAGAAAATGAAATCAGCAAAAGTAATACACCTTCTCAAAGCAGGTGACAGCAGGGAAGTGTTAGGAATTTCCTGGTGACAGGGATAAGTGTAACAAAAAACACGTTTCGGTCCTTCCCCAATTCTCCAAAATTTTAGAAAATTTTCTTGTAAAAAGGCTTTGTAAATTTTGTAATAAATATAATTTATCAGTTCATAGTCAGTATGGTTGAGCTGGTCCCTCAACTGCCCTGGTCCCTACCTAGCTGGTAGATGATGTTACAACTGCCATCGAAAAAAGATGCATGCTATTTGCGTCTTCAGAAATCTCAAAAAGCATTTGATACAATCAATCATACTACATTATTACAAAAACTGGAATATTAAGGTGTAAGAGGAGTTTTAACAGTAAATCGGATTTCTAGCTTTTTGCCAACCAGGCAACAAGTTTTTCAAATGAAGGATCGCTCCTCAGATCTTCCAAGCATTAAGTGCGGTGTTCCTCAAGGCTCAAACTATTTATTTTTATGTTAACGAGATTTGTAATGTGTCGGATGTGGTTAAATTTATTTTTTGCAGATGATACAAATATATTCAATCCTGGAAACGATATTTAGCAGTTGAGTTAACGTTTATTTAAGGTCTTAGATAATTTGAGAGTGTGTTTCATGGTTAATAAACTATCTTTGAATGTTAATAAAACAATTTTACGAGTGTTCTCAAAACGACAGTGTGGCAAAAATAATACTATTAAATTGATAATTGCATGATAGAAAGTGACTTGTACACTACCAAATTTCTTGAAGTGGTAATTGATTATGATTTAAATTAGAAGTAGATAAAAAAGGATAACTTTAAAATCGCTAAAAGTCTTTCAACCATGTAAGATTTTAGAGACATTCTGACAGTCAACTCAATGATAAATTCTTTGCAACTCTTTAGGTTTCTCTCACATTAACTAAAAGGAAATGCCTACAAAAGTAATATTCACTCCGTCTTTGTTATCCAGAAAAAAGCTACTAGGCTGGTTTATAAAGCTAAGTGTAATGATTAATGACCATACAAACACATTTTTAATTGATATGAAAGTTTTCAAACTAGGAGATCTTGTGAAATTTAAGACAGCTCTTAAAGTTTTTAAAGGTAAAAGTGGTACATAAAATCCATTCAAAGGCTCTTTATTGAAAAAGAGTAAATTCATTTATTCGCCAAACAAAAGATTTTTATCAATGTTTTGTCTTTACAACTTTGAAAGCTATGACTGTCTTTGTTATTGGCGAAAAAATATTGAATAATCTGTATACTGATCATAGAAATAAAAGTGAAAGTGTTTTCAGAAAAGAAGTTTAGAGTAGAAGTCATCAATCTATATACAGATCTTAGAACAAAGTGAAGTGTTTCCAAAAAGAAGTTTAAAGTAGAAGTCATCAATAAGTACAAAAAAAATGTTTTGATATTAAGTTTAGTAGCAATGCAAAATTGAATTGAAAAACATAGGTGGAAATTTATTCCACTGAAAATTAATTGTTACCATAGTTAAGGGAGAGATATTCATACAACTTACTTTAAACATCTCTTTTTTTCTAATGACTGCTTTTTACTCTCTTTTGTGTGTGTGTGTGTGTGTGTGTTGTAAATTATACGCTACTTATGTTGTAATTACGGAAACAAAGTTAACAAACAAAGGAACAAACAAGAAGGCAATCCAAGGAGTTTCTTACCTCATCCCCAAACTCCATTCACTTTTCTCAGTAAACTTAGTGAAGTGATGTCGCTGGATGAATTCTTTGCAGGAAAAAACGTTGGATGTACTGCATCAAATGCAAATGAGTTAGAATTACGTAAGCTAGTGCATTTAAATGCCTAGGCTACTCTTTATCTTGAATGCTGTACACACGCACTGAATGATCTTTGATATTCTTTTACTTTGAGATAGGAAACTTTTTGTGGAATTATCGAATTATCCAAAAACGAAACAGATATGCACATAAGCGGCTCATCACAGAGGCACGGGGAAGAGGCAATGACCCCCAAAACTTTGCAATTCATGTCTGCAATTCTCCATTCAAAAAAATAATGCGCAATTAGATATTATTATGGTATTACGAAGGGCAACATTCTTTCCTTCTCACAAATGTCGTACACTTTTATTGGGGATCCTAAAAACTGGTCACATGAATCAATATTGTGAAGGGTGTCATGACTTCTCGGTGTACCCCACTCTCAACAAAATTTCTTACATCCGATTTTGGATACGCAGTGTCACTTCAAAACAAATCCATGGAACTTCAGGGCATTCGTATAAGACCCCCAATTTTTACAGATACTCAAATTCCTGCGCTTTAATGACAGGACAAGCTGAGTGTTAACAGATTAATTTAAAAATGGGGGGGGGGGTATTAAGCCCCTTGCTCCAAATGGGGGAGGGGAATTAAAGTATGCCATCTCCCCCAACTTTTCAAGGATGGAAGCACCATATTTTCCCTTCTAGGAAACATCAAACTTTTTCCATAAAACATCAAATTTTATTAATACATACACTTCGAATACTATACTGTACACAAAATGTAGCATCCAATTGCATCCAAGGTCAATCACATATTCAAAAAATTATTCAAAGTGGCACAAGCACAGTAAAGGACGGCAAACGTTGTCCTCAACAAGTTGTTATGCTCCTTACTCACTTCTGCAAATTCAAGCACACAAGCCAGGCCGTTACAGCGTTCAATAATCTAATAACTTAACTCGGGGGGGGGGGGGGGCGGTTATATGGAAAACTCCCTGAATCGATATGGTGCAGAACAGCAGATGCAATGCGATGCCCAGACTGCGCACGTATGTCTATACTGTGCTACGCTGTATAGGGAGGTTTCACGCGTGCAAAAGTCAACTAACGCAACCACGTTCTGGAGGACAAACAAAGGTGGACGCTTGGTCATGTACCGTACTAAAGCAATGAGCTTGGTAGTGGTGCGTGGCGCACTTGTCCTCCTGAACAACTAGCAAGTTCAGTTAATTTGACCTTTTGACCTTTGGTGCAAGCTCCCTATAGTTTTCAGTATCACCATAGAAGTACTATCTCCAACGTAATACTTCCATGGTATCACCATGGAGCTTGATCACACGTCGCATTTCTACAATATTACGGTACACTCTCTGACTATTTGATGAAAATTATTACCAACTTCTTTTGTACTCTCCAGGTCTTTGAGTGAGCATCTTTATTGGAAAGAAATATCGGTATATTCGATAATAATACTTTAGAAGTACCTAGATGCAAAAATTATGTTGGAAGTTTTTTTTTTGTTTTGATTCGTTTTCACTCACTTTGTTTTTTACATTTACATAGCCTTATTTCCATTTTCACAAACACTCTCTCTTTGAGGGATACGAGTTCAAGGGAACTGAATAATCATTACGACAGACAAACCAAACATGAAAGCCCGTGTATACGATCAAAGATTTGTCAAAACATTACACATTTGTATGTCAATGTTTATGGACAAATGTGTTGTCGTGTGCACCACTTCCCAACAAATCTGAACAACGTCCAACATGTATGAAGGTGTTCAAATGTTTAGCTGCATTTTTTGTCTTCCCAACAAGTCTTCAAACATTTGCATGACGCTCTTCATGGAAAAAGTATACTTCTGTTGACGGGCCATTAGGCTAGCTACAGCTGCGGCAGAAGCTTACATTAGATTGGTTTGAACCATAAAAAATTAGTTTTAAAACTTGGTGAATACATAATACAGATTTGAAATCATTTTCAAGGTTTAATTAAAATACAACATCAAAATTGCAAGTTTTATTTAAAGTAAAAGTTAGTACTTACATTTTAGATCCTCATAACGATGAGCAAAATATCATTAGTTATTTCCCAAGTTTAGTTCAAGTTTTGATGTTTTCCGAAAATAAAAACTCACATTTAAAAAGAATATATCTCTCTTTACTTATTCCCACTGGATGGATATCGTTAAAGGCAGTGCACCTATAACTTCCTTGCGAGTGGTTTGTTCAAAGTTGTGCATGTTGAACGTCCAATACATTATTGAACCTTCGCGTAAACTGCGACTTTGTTTAAATGGTAAGCGTTTCCACCCTCCATTTGCCATTTTCAACTCAATTTTAACCTTCGGTCTGGGATTTGCGTCAGATTTACATTGGATGCTAACAGCATCGTTTTCTCCAACAATGTTTACTAAGGATGGTTGCAATACTCCGTTTCTGAAGACGTCTATAACTACTTCAGCAGAATCTGACAAAAAGTAAAACATGAGCAAATTTTTTTAAGAAATATTGCAAGATCGGTGAAGTCAAAGAAAATGTTGGAGTAGTTTTCATAATCTCACAATAGGATAAAGTTACAGCAATTTAAGAATCAATGTATAGAATGCACCTTTCATCGTGTCAAATGTAGTTAAGTCAAGATGGTTTGTTTTGCGCAAACTTACACATTAATTTTTTTCAACGCAGTTTATGTATTCATATTTTATTAGTATACGTTCATTATTTAGGTTCTTCCAATGACCATGCCGTTGTACGTTACATAATGATTGCAAAAATATACTTACATGAAACGTCCAGCTCAAAAGAGGAAGACACGTTCAGGTTGGTCTGTATCAAACATGTTAAAATTTTCATATGGTAGCTGCGATCAAGCACGGTAGTAAAATTACTGCATACGACCGTTTTATCATTCGACTTGAAATTGAATACTGACGTTTGTTCAGTAATGAATTAACCATCTATGGACCATTCGACAGAAACACTATCAGGCCACAGGCCAAGATTAAAACAGCACCTTGGTGTTAGCAGTTGCTTTTCCATTAACGAATCCGCGTAAATTTCTATTTCTGGTTCTCCTGTTATTCAAAAACATTATAAATCAAGGGCTTAATGTAAAAGTTAACATTATAAAAATTAAACTGAAGACTTACACTTGTTAAGTCATTTATGGAAATCTTGTAAAGGCTTATTTGTAATTACACAGTTACCATCCCTCACAAGTTTAAACTAACTGGGCAATTCAATTACAGGTGCTGTAATTACTAGAAGATAAATTCAACCAATATAACCAACCTTGAACTTGCAAAGTCCAGGATCTTGAAACTGGAAATCCTGTTTGAAAGTATACTTCGCATGTGTAGATACCTGCATCCGCGTATTCACTACTGGTGATATTTAACATAATGCATCTTCTGTTATTTTCAATTGTCTTTATTGTTGAAGTGTATCTCTCCACCTCAACGACCGAGTTAAAATCAGTTGCGTCATGGAATATTATACTTTTTCCCTTGTGTAACCATGTCAATGATATCACTTCAAATGGAGAATTTATGGTTAATTGCAGCAGGACATTATCACCACAAATCGCATTTACTTGAGAATCGTCGTGAGTATCAAGATTTCGTTTTCCTGTCATGAAACAATCATGAGATTACTTTTAGTAAATGTCACTAGTAAGTTATATTTTACCATGAAGTGCTTTCAGATTCCAGAAGTTAGTGTAAATTTACAAGAAACCTCTCTGGGACAGTGGAGGGGGAATTAAGTTTCGATTCAAAAGAAACAAGTCCAATTTTTACGTTGACGCTAACCTAGTAATAATAAGAAACACATACTTCTTACCTACAGTGATGGTAAAGAATGCAATCATAACTAAAAAAATCCCGTCTTTGCTTTGTAAAACGATTTCCATGATCAGTTTGCTAGATCTGTCAGTTCAGTCTGAAGAGAAGGAAATGTAGGCCTAATGACTGAAAGCAGTGCCTTCGTGATTATAATGCCTGTATGATGTTCCCTGCTCTTAAAAGAGGAACTAGTATTCATACTCTGATTATTTTGTTTAGCTGAATTTGTTTAACGCGGCTGGATTTCACATACCATAAGCCTTAAAGCTTATACAATTTTAAGCAATCTTTTGTCACAGTAATTTTCTTTCTCTTGCAAATTGAATGTTAAATATCATTTTCGTCTTTGACACAATATGATAAGCTGTATTCAAGCACTTGGAAACTTTCACTTTACACTGAAGTATTACAAGACCAACAAGTGTTTATGCCCTTATTCTGCACTCTAAAAACATCCTGGTTGTATCGGGGTCAATAGTTTTCCATACATTTCCTGGTTAAAATAACCGGAAAATCCGGGTCAAAATTGACATTTTCCTAGGCTTGTTAAATTAACGACTGGTTAGGAATCCTGATCAGAATTTAACATTTTCCTAGTTAAATTTAACCAAGATTTCTGTTTTACTTTTATTTTTACTTTTAACCAGGAATGTATGGCAAACTATTGACCCCATTAACCAGGATGTTTTAAGAGTGACATGTTAGTCTAGTTTCGAACTACAATCATGTATTGAGATTGATACATATTGTTTAACTGCCGGAAGGAAAGAGGCCTACTTAAGTGTAAAGTATCATCGATGTTTTTTTTTCGTTTTTTCGTGTAGTTGGCCTTACAAGAAAGAAAAAAGCCTATGATTCCCACCGGTAGGGGCTTACTATCCACGGGAATTCAAGAATCCACTAAAGAAGTTAACGGCAAAGGCGGCAATTTGTGTTGGGGGAAGCGGGTCGGAAACCTCAAAGTGGTCTATACGTATTTATACATATACGTTCGTGTATATATATATATATATATATATATATATATATATATATATATATATATATATATATATATAGGTCGAATACCGTAATATATATATATATCGAATAATAAATATATATATATAATATAAGGTCAAAGTACTGCGTAGCACTCATGAAGTAGGTAGGTAAAAATGAAGAAGTAAATAGTGCTAAAAGTTTGTGAAAAATTCCACGGCGTTTCGGGTTTAAACCCTTCATCTGGTGGCAAAAATGCAACTGATCGTTGACACGGCCAAACGTACAATAATTGGGCACGGTAAACCTCGGCTAGGAAAACAGATTTGGAAAAGTTCATTAACTTTGCTGAAACGTTCTGCCCGTTTTTGAAATTCACTCACTGTATTTCCAACTCCTCAGTAGTGTTTTTAGAAACGGAACTATCCATCTCCGACCGTAAAATCAAGTCCAATCTCCACTTTAAGCCCACTGACTCTCACAACTACCTCATGTACCCTTCCAACCACCCCAGATCTTGTACCAACTCGATTCCTTTCTCACAACTTTTACGGGCCAGACGGATTTGTTCCGACGACCAGGATTTCGCTAAAGTTTCCAAGCAGATTATTTCTTTCTTTGAACAACGCCAGTATCCACAAAGAGTGCTCTCTAATGCCCTGAAACGCATACAAGGAATTGATAGAGCCTCTGCCTTTGCCCCCAAAACTGACCATACACCCACCAAACGTATCCCGTTGGTCCTATCCTTTCACCCATCTGTAACTCCCATTGTACGTGCCATTTACAGGAATGTAGAGACCCTCCGTCATGACCCATCCACCCGTGACCATTTCCCTGAACCCCCCATCACAGCATTCAGGATTGAAAAGAACATATCTAAGCACTTGGTCCGTGCCTCTCAACCTCAAGCAGTAGTGCCTAACACCCCAGGAACTTTTCCTTGCAACCGTGGGAGATGCAATACTTGCCCGGTAGTCAGTTATGACAAAAACCTTTCCATTGTAGGTCCCAACAACAACCGGTTTAACGTTCATCAGCATTTTACTTGTACTTCAACCAATGTTGTTTACGTTCTCGTATGTAAACGCTGTAATATACTGTTCGTGGGAGAAACAAAACGTCGTCTTGCTGACCGAGTCACCGAGCACCTGAGGTCAATCAAACAGAACCTCCCAGGGTTCCCGGTAGCCACACACTTCAATCCTCCGTCAACATGCTCGATCCGTGATTTGATGGTTTCGGCGGCCATCTCGTGTCGAGGTTCCGATCATGACCGCCTAGCTGCCGACAACCGCCTAATCATGAAACTTGGAACCCTGTCCCCACATGGTTTGAACGTTAGACTTGAACTGTTATAACGCAGCAATTCCTGCATTTTTTTGACTTGTGGTAACCACTTAACACTGTCTGTTTTCCTAGCCGAGGTTTACCGTGCCCAATTTTATTGTGTAGTTTTTAAATTGTACGTTTAGCCGTGTCAACGATCAGTTGCATTTTTGCCACGTGATGAAGGGTTTAAACCCGAAATGTCGTGGAATTTTTCACAAACTTTTAGCACTATTTACTACTTCATTTTACCTATATATATATATATATATATATATATATATATATATATATATATATATAATATAATATTTAGGTCGAAAGTGTAAATAGTAATGCATTTGATCTTAAATTTTTATACCAATCCTAAGATAGAGCCCTTATCACAGAAGGAATGGTTCACAGAAAATACCAGAGAGAAAATTTGAGCCCCACCGAGGGTTTGAACACGCCATCCTCCGCTTTCCGGGCAGAGTCTGTGACCGCTCCACCAGTTATGGCTTGTGATTCACAGAAGAGACAACAAGGCTACAAATACCTCGCGTGACTCAAATTTCTCTCCTTGTTACCATGGTAGTCCCGAAGCGGGAATGAATAATCAGTAGGTCGAGGTTGATAGATCGAAGTTAGCATGTAGGTCGAAAGTGTAAATAGTAATACATTCTATCTTGAATTTTTATACCAATCCTAAGATAGAGCATAGCCCTTATCACAGAAGGAAAGGTTCACAGAAAATACCAGAGAGAAAATTTGAGCCGCACCAGGGTTTGAACCCGCCATCCTCCGCTTTCCGGGCAGTGTCTGTGACCACTACACCAGTTATGGCTCGTGACCTTTGACCCAAATATTTTTCAGCGCCATGCAAGTCCCATGCTGATTTTACGTGAAATATGTTGATAAGTGCCCATGTAAACATGAAATACTTAGAGTTCATTGGGGCAATGTTGGCGCGTGCATTCTTTGTACATCTTGGGAAACGCAAATTTGCCCCAAATGGTAGGAACTGATTGCTGGTATAAGCTTTGACCTTTCTCAAGTTTGTGCGGCAACGTGGTCCCGATGATTTTGCAACTGATATCTACCAACAAACACCAAAATAAAGCAATCATGAAAACATTTTGATCAGATCTTGATGGCGCAGATGTATATTAGAGCAAGAAAATGGCACAAGGTGCTGTTCTACATGTACGGTACTTTCAGGCTAATATGTCTGAAATATTGATACACTGAGAATTTTCAAAAGTTTTTATCTCTACCAATTGCAGAGGTCCCATGCCTCTTTCTTCATTTATTATTAGGGGTGGACTGTCTCTGCAACTTGCTGTCATTCTAATCAAATTGTGACGTTGGCGCGTGTACTTACGGAGGTGCGAAAACGCAACAAAAAGGAAAATTTTGACTTTTGACCTCTCTTATCTCAATGCCCCAACAAGATTCCATAATTTTTTTTATTTGAAATTCATTAAGGACTTTGAGTTCTCTCATGTGAATTTTTTTACTCCATGGGATCTTGCTGGCCAGTCACGTTATGAGGGTTATGAGGTCTTGAAAATATCACAAGGGTGCTGTTCGTCAAGGGTTCGGGTCAATTTAACGCAACGCGCCAACGGGATCCCCAAAATATTTTTTTCATTTATGCCATGCACCCCATAAGAAGTTTCAAAATATGTTTTCCTTTTGTTGGGATGTTCTTGACGCACATATTTACACTTATAGGGATCATGCACACCATTCATCTGAATATTGGGGCATTAAATTTCAATATTTTTACAACCACCCCCAAAATGCTGGTAACCTAATAATTTGGTTTTGTTATATTGGAATGATGGTCTGAGCACCCATGTATCACGATATGGTGCACTCTTACAGGCACAGACTGTTAATATGAACACTGAATTTTAAACTTTTTCAAAAACAAACTTTTTTGCTCCTTCTGCCGTTCATTTCCTCCTTCCTTATGCTTCACACGAACTTGAAGTACAGTCACCTTAAACGTCCTCTGACAGACCAGGGAGTTGCAACTTCCTGAGCAGATGGATGAAAAAGGCAGCAAGGCTGGAAATATCACAAAAGTGGAAATTACTAGCACTTTTTCAAGGGCAGATCTAGAGGAGAGCCTATAGGGCCCTCCTCCCCTTCCCCTGTAAAAGCATACTTGCTAGGTACTAATAATTTGTTTATTGTCATAGGCCCATATGAGCCTTTCCACCTTTCAGATTAGAAAGGCGAAAAGGAAGGAACTGGAGATGGATTGCCCACACCCTGCCAACCTGCCCTTTGTAGTTTATGTTTATTTACCCTCCCTTGAATTTCTCCATATAGCCTTTTGAGTTACCCAAGTGGAATTGCATGTCCATGTATTCAGTGCCTGGTTATATTATGACAAGGATGTACTGAAATGCCTCTTCATGAAATACTACCTATGCAATACTTATTTAGTGAAATTTTATGCCTGTCGTATACACTGTGATAGAGTCT
Source organism: Holothuria leucospilota (assembly GCA_029531755.1). Classification (NCBI taxonomy): domain Eukaryota; kingdom Metazoa; phylum Echinodermata; class Holothuroidea; order Aspidochirotida; family Holothuriidae; genus Holothuria; species Holothuria leucospilota. The sequence goes on from CM055979.1 coordinate 11,885,719, forward strand.
ACTACAAGTTAGGCAATTGTTCATATATATATATATATATATATATATATATATATATATATATATATATATATATATATATATATATATATATATATATATATATATATATATTACAAATAATAAAACACATTCCAAAGATGACATAATAGGAGCACAGATATAATAAAAACAGCGTATATTTCGGACACTCCTGTGTCCTTCCTCAGCGCAAAATGGCAAGTGAAAAATTACAGCATTTTTCAAACTTAACGGTAAAACAAGTACAAACCAAAACAAATGATAGACAAGCAGGTTTAGTTGACCTTGGCAGCTTGGGAAGGGTTATTAATTACAAAGGGGAAGTCACTTAAAATGCCAAGGTCCTTGTTCAGGCCCCTAATATGAGTTGACAGTTTAACGACCCACTTGCTCTCAGATTTGAGGCGTTCGTTGACAGATTGGTAATTTGAACCGAGCAAAATACACTTTAGATTTGAAATGGAATGATTCGGTTCACCACAGAAATGTTTAGCAACGGGGAAATTAACAGATTTATCCTGAATAGTCTTTTTATGGTTATTGAATCTAATCTGAATTTATTGCTTGTCTGCCCGACATAGTTGCCTTTGTAACATATATTACAAAAAAGTAAGTAAACCACATTGGGTGTATCGCAGTCAAGGTGAGGAGGAAAAACAACACACACCAAAACTATATCCCACAATCCTTTGTAATTCCTATTTGGAAAAGGGTCCATGGTGCAATCACATATTCAAAAAATCATCCAAAGAGGCACAAACGCCGTTAAGGAAGGCAAACTTTGTCCTCAACAAGTGACATGCTCCTCACTAACTTGTGCAAATTCAAGCATGCAAACCAGACCATTACAGCGTTCCATAATCTAATTACTTCACGGGGGGGGGGGGGGGAGTTGGATAACAACTCCCTACATGGATATGATGCAGAACAGCAGATACAATGCGTTGCCTAGACTGCGGACGTTCGTCTATCATGTACTACGCTGTGTAGGGAGGTTTTCATGCGTTCAAAAGTCAACTAACGCAATCACGTTCTGGATTACATACAAAGGTACACGCTTGGTCATGTACTAAACAAATGATCTTGGTAGTGGTGCGCGGGGCATTTGTCTTCCAGAACAACTAGCCCATTCACTGAATTTAACCTTTGACGTTTGGTGCGAGCTCCCTATAGTTTTCTGTATCACCATGGACTCTTTTCCCAATAGCAATTACAAGGATTGTTGGATAGAATTTTGGTGTGCATCATTTTTTTGCCACAACAAAATGCCATTGACAACAACATCGCCTACCAGAATTCTATCCCACAATCCATTGCAATTGCTATTTGGAAAAGGGTCAATGGAAGTACTATCTTCAAAGTAATACTTCCGTTGTATCACCATGGGGCTTGATCACGCGTCACATTTCTACAATACTACACTCTCTGGCTATCTGATGAAAATAATTACCAACTTCTTTTGTACTACCCAGGTCTTTGAATAAACATCTTTGTTGGAAAGAAATATTGACATTTTCGATAATGATACTTAGGGAGTGCCAATGAATAAATTATGTTGGAAATTTACTTTCATTCGTTTTCAATCACTTTATTTTCTACATTTGCATAGCTTATTTCCATTTTAATTTCAAACACTCTCTTTTTGAGGGATACGAATTGAAGGGAACTGAATGATCATTACGATAGATAGACCAAACATGAAGACCGGTGTATACGATCAAAGATTTGTTCAAAACATCATACATTTGTATGACAATGTATATTTGTTGTATGACAATGTATTATCGTGTGCACCACTTTCCAACAAATTTGAACAACTATCAACATGAATGAAGGTGTTCAACTTTTAGCTGCATATTTTACCTTCCCAACAAGTGTTCAAAGTTTGTATTTCGTTGTTCATGGGCAAACGTATGCTCGTGTTGACGGGCCATTTTAGTCTAGCTAAAGCTGCAGTAGATGCTTACATCAGATTGGTTTGAACCATAAAAGAAAATCATATATAAAGCTTTGTGAATACAGAATACAGATTTGGAATCAAGTTCAAGGTTCAATTAAAATACCAAATCAAAATTTTAAGCTATTTTTAGAGCAAAAGTTAGTACTTACATTTTAGATCCTCATAACGATGAGCAAAATATCATAAGTTATTTCCCAAGTTTAGTTCAAGTTTTGATGTTTTCCGAAAATAAAAACTCACATTGAAAAAGAATGTATCTCTCTTTACTTATTCCCACTGGATAGATATCGTTAAATGCAGTGCACCTATAACTTCCCTGCGAGTGGTTTGTTTGAAAGTTATGCATGTTGAACGTCCAGTGTATTATGGAACCTCTCCGTGTATTGTGACTTTGTTTAATTGGTAAGCGTTTCCACCGTCCTTTGGCCATTCTCAACTCAATCTTAACCTTTGGTCTGGGATTCGCGTCAGATTTACATTGGATGCTAACAGTATCGTTTTCCCCAACAATGGTTACTAACGATGGTTGTGATATTCCATTTCTGAAGACACCTATAGCTACTTCCGCAGAATCTGACAAAAAGTAAAACATCAGCATAGCCTAAATACCTAACAAATTTTTCAAGAAATATTACAAGATCGATGAAAATCAAAGAAGATAGTGGAGTAGTTTCTTAATCTAACAACAGGATAAAGTTACAGCAGATTAACAATCAAGGTACAGAATGCACCCCCCATTGTGTCAAATGTAGTAAAGTCAAGATGGCTTGTATATACAAACTTACACATTAATTTTCTCAGCGCAGTTTATGTATTCATATTTTATTAGTATACGTTCATTAATTTCTTTTAATGACCATTGCCTTTGTACTTTTCTTAGTAGTTGAAAAATATACTTACATGAAACGTCCAGCTCAAAAGAGGAAGACACGTTTAGGTTGTTCTGTATCAAACATGTTAAAATTTTCATATGGTAGCTGCGATCAAGCACGGTAGTAAAAGTACTGCATACGGCCGTTTTATCACCCGACTTGACATTATATAATGAAGTTTGTTCAGTAATGAATTTACCATCTATAGACCATTCGACAGAAACACTATCAGGCCACAGGCCAAGATAAAAACAGCACCTTGGTGTTAGCAGTTGCTTTTCCATTAACGATTCTGCACCAATTTCTATTTCTGGATCTCCTGTTATTGAAAAGTATTACAAATCAAAGGCTTAATGAAGAGAAAACTTTGCCTTATAACAATTAAATCTGAGAGTTACACCAGTTTAAGTCGTTTATGGAACTGTTGTAAAGACATATTTATAATGAACTACATATAATCCCTCATAACTTTGGAACTAACTGGGGCAATTAAATTACAGTTACTGCAATTACCAGAAGCTAAATTCTACCAACCTTGAACTTGCAATATCCAGAATTTCGTAACTGGAAATCCTGTTTCAAAGTATACTTCACATGCGTAGAATCCTGCATCCCTGTATTTACTAATGGTGATATTTAACATAATGCATCGTCTATTAATTTCAATTGTCTTTATTGTTGAAGTGTATCTCCTCACGTTAGTGACCAAGTTAACAGTTGCGTCATGGAATACTATACGTTTTCCTTTGTGTAACCATGACACTGCTACCACCTCAGGTGGAGAATTTATGATTATTTGCAGCACGACATTATCACCCCAAATCGCAGTTACTTGAGAATCGTCGTGAGTATCAAGATTTTGTTTTCCTGTCATGAAACAATCAGATCACTTTTAGTAAAAGTTATTAGTAACTTATATTTTCACATGAAGTGTTTTCAGATCCCAGAAGTTAGTGTACATTTACAAGAAACCTCTCTGGGACAGTGGAGGGGGAATTAAGTTTCGATTCAAAAGAAACAAGTCCAATTTTTACGTTGACGCTAACCTTGTAACAATAAGAAACACACTTCTTACCTACAGCGACGGTAAAGAATGCAAGCATAATTCGTAGAAGCCTGCCTTTGCTTTGTGAAACGATTTCCATGTTCAGTTTGCGATTTGTCAGTTCAGTTTGAACAAGGAAGTGTAGGCCTAACACTGAGATCAGTGCCCGCGTGATTATAATGCCTGTATGTTCTCTACTCTTAAAAGAGAAACTAGAATTCAAACTGATTATTTTCTTTAACTGAATTTGCTTAACGCGGCTGGGTTTTACTTACCATAAGCTTTAAAACTTAAACAATTTTAGGCAATTTTTGTCGCAGTTATTTTCTTTCTCTTGCAAATTGAATTTCAAATATCACTTTCGTTTTTGACACAATATGAAAAGTTGTATTCAAGCACTTGGAAACTTTCACTTTACACTGAAGTCTTACATGACCTACAACTGTTTATGTCCTTATTTTTAGTCTATTTTCGAACTACAATTATGTATTGAGATTGATACATACTGTTTAACTGCCGGAAGAACAGAGCCCTACTTAAGCGTAAAGGAATAACGATTTACACCAGTGGTTCTCAAAAGCGCGCCCTTAGGGCCGCATGCGGCACCCGGGCCCAGTCGGTGCGGCCCTTGGATTAATTTATGTTTTGAGAAAATCATATTCGACAAGAAAAAACGTAGCAAAGTAGAAAAAGAGGCGAATAATCCATGACATGTTTGTTTAAATTATGTAATTAAGATTCATTGCTTGACTCCTTCCAAATTCGATCTCCTAAAGTGATATTTCTTAGGTTGCCTACGCAGCAGGCTCTACGGCGTGTTCCTTGATCAGTCATATCTAGCCAAGTATTTATAGTCAGGGGCGTATGCACATGAATTCGCAGGGGTGTGAACTATTCTGGGACCAACCACATTTCTTGGGACCGACCTGGTTTGACATAGTTGTACGATCCGAATTTCCAAGATAATTACAAATTACAGGACGGTAGTAGTAATCATAGGCGCACGGGACTCTTCCAATTTTTTTTTGTCCGAATCTCAGAAAGTTGCCCGAAACTCGTTGCAGTTCAGGTGCATAAATAGACCATTAAATCACTATATGCGCCCAAAGCACGACAATTTTTGCACATTTTTCGGGCATTCGATCAAAAATTCGGGAACTCAGTAGAAAATTCGGGCAATCTTTTCACTTCAAATGTTGTTCATGTCTGGTCTACTGTTACAAAGGCATACTGAACTGGATTTGAGACCGACTTTTTGGCGCTCAGAGACCGACTTTTGATTTTCACTGGGGCTGTCACGCCCCACATCCCCGTATTTACACCCCTGTTTATAGTGACAAAGCTTGTAGCAAAGTTACATCTCGAAAATTTAATTTGCGAAGTGAGGTGACCTTTATGTACAGTTGAAATATGTATCGTGTTAAAAGTGTGTTGATTGAAAAATTTCTGCTAGTCATCTTTCGGTATTCGTAAAAACTAAATCAGATGTAATCAGATGTAATCAGAGTGGCATTCCCTAACAATGTATTTCGACATTTTATATGGGGGTGCTTTTTCCACAGCTCTGTTAAATGAAATAGAATCATTCAATCAACATCACTTTTTTTCGACTCTTGGGATACGGCCCTCAAACTCGGCAGACCCACTTCTCTATCTGGCCATGTCTGAGAATAATTGATCAAAAGCTTCCTCACATGCTTGCCACTAACGCAGGATAAGTACAGAATTGTTTTGAATTCATTCGTTTCAGCGTGCAGCTTTCGTCGGCAACATATTCCGTTTGGAAAAAAACTCATGATAAACATCAAAATGACCATACTGGTGACTCACGCATGATGCGGAACTGTAGACAGGGGTGGCGCCAGGTGGGGGAGCAAGGAGCCATGGCCACCTATCGTCTGGAAAGCTCCGTTTTCAAACGGGAAGTCTTAATGAGTACGATAAAGTATGTAACCCCCAACGACGCGGACCAGCCGCTGCGGCGAATTTCTTTATTTTGCCCCGGGTAGGGCAGATTGCTCAATAAAAACCGCAATTTCTCAAAGTTGCTTCAACAGTAGCTCAAATTTTCGGCCCGCTTCGCTGGCCAAAATTCCACGTTTGCCATCCTTTCGGCAACCCGTCGACTTTGTAGGGGCTTCTGGTTACCGGCCGCTCCGTCGGGGAGCTTGGTCGCTCTGTCGAGCAAAGGCTGGCGCCACCTCAATTGCTGAGGCAAATTTGTGGTTAAGAGTGCAATTTCCTGCAATCTGAAGCGCTTGGAAAGCAAAATTTTTATTTTTACCTCTGCCCCGACCCTGGTGGGGCTGAGGTCGGTTGCTCCTGTTGGACACCAACAAAGTGCATTACCATCTTAAGGAACCGATTCCTATGAAAAAGTCTTACCTCTGCTTCTGTTTGCCGTAGATAAAGCTTCGGGACATCTTTAGTATGAATTTCACTCTTTCCAGCTATTGTCCTCTCTATAATCCTGGGATCCTCCCCTGCGGCCCTCGACCTCATCCACGCCTCTCCATTTTGCCCTCCCCCTCAAAAAGTTTGAGAACTACTGATTTATACGTTTTCATCGAGAAGTTGGTTTTACAAAGAAGAAAGAAAAAGACCTATGATTCCCACCGGTAGTGGCTTACTCTCCACGTGAATATAAGAATCTCCTTGGGAAGTTTACGGCAAAGGCGGCGATCTGTGTTGGACATTGGGGGAAGCAGGTCGGAAACCTCAAAATGATTTATATGTATGTGTACATATACGTAAATATACGGTAGTATTGGTGTGATGTTGCGACTTTTGAATGTAGAAACTGAAGAATGGTAGTCGCATAATTTTGAAACCTGTAGCATGTACGTCTAACATTGACAAGCTTTGCCTTATTATGAAAGACGATACTACTAAATGATAAGGCAAAGGTTGCCAATGTTAGACGTATATTCTACAGGTTTCAAAAATTATACGACTGTATCCGCTATCCACCAATCTTCAGTTTCTACATTCAAAAGTCGCAACATCACACAAATACTACCGTATATTTACAAGCTGGGCGGACTAACAAATGACGTAATGATGAAAGACAGTCCAGTCTGGTATTTGAATGAAATTGGCTTGTTTTTTCGACAGAGTCCTAATAGCTTAGTTGGAAGAGCGTGCTGCACGTTGAGCGGTAAGGTTGGTGGTTCAAATCCAGCTCGGAGCTCAGTTTTTCATCTTTTATAGTATCGTCTTTCATAATATGGCAAAGGTTGCCAAGGTTAAACGTATATTCTACAGGTTTCAAAATTATGCGACTGTATCCGCAACCCACCATTCTTCAGTTTCTACGTAAATATATATATATATATATATATATATATATATATATATATATATATATATATATATATATATATATATATATATATATATATATATATATATATATATGTGTGTGTATACCTACATGTATGCGTATACGCATATGTAAGCGTAAACTTATATATAAACCTATGTGTCTATGAAAATGTAAACGTATATTTTTATGTAATGCTGGTGACGAAATGTGCTCTTTAGGTGCGCTAAAAAAGCACAAATATTCCCCTTTCCTAGTCTCAAGTGGCATTGGGTGTGCGTGCAAAAGTCAATAACAGCCAAACTTTTACCTTGCTGCACTTTTATATCAAACAGCCGCTTGTTTTCAGCAGGAAGCTGTCTCTTACTCTTTCCTGATTTGAGTGATTGACAGAGAGGATAAACCATTAAGCCCAAAGGCTAAGTGATTCCTTGCCGAAAGGGGGTGCTTCGTTACACTGAAATTCATCTCTTAATTTTATACTTATTGGCTATATCATTTTTAAGATGTTTTCACAATTTGACCTCTGCTGACCTCACATGACCTTTGAACTCCACCATGAATTGGAGCACAAAAAGTGAAAATACTTGTCTTAGAAGGGATTCGAACCCGAGTTGTTTGTGTGAGAAATCCACCACGCCATAGAAGAGCTCGGTAAGCGATTGGTATTTGTAATTTTGCTTCAGTTACAACATCCTTTACATATTCATAATTAGGTAATACAATTTTTGAATTATTAACGTAACAGTTATGCTTGTGAAAAAATAAATGTTGTTAGCTACAACTCTATGTTTGGAATGGTAGAAAACGTCAGCCCTAATTTTTTGTTGGTTACGAAACGCAGGACACAATTTGGAAGTTCCGCCCACTGTCCATTTAGTTTACGAGGTTTCCGTTGTTTCACGTCTGATGACCTCATATGACCTTCGACCTCCAACAAACCCATAGGGTTCCCTCTCTCTTAAAGTAACACATTTACACATTAAGTATAAAAAGTATCCATCATCCTTTCCTGAAATATATTGTTCTTTCGAGGTTTGCGGTTTTTCACCTCTGATGACCTCAAATGACCTCTGATCTCCACTGGGAACAGTAGGGTTCTTTCAGTCAATATGATAAAGTTATTACCAAGTAAGAAAATTGTCCATCATTGCTATCTTGAGATATCGTGTTTACAGGCAGCTTTAAAGAATCTCCAATTTTCACCTCCGGTGACCTCAGATAACCTTTGACCTCTACCAAAACCAATAGGGTTCATCTTCTGACTATAACGCATCTACATGCCAAGTATGGAAAAGCATCCATGCTTCCTACCTAGAGATATCGTGTTTTACAAGGTTTCGGTTTTTGACCTCCGGTGACCTCACATGACCTTTGACCTCCACCAAAACAACAGAGATCTTTGTCTCTATATGATAATTTTATAAATCCATCACTGCTATCTTGAGATATCGTGTTTACAAGCCAAGCGTCACAAACACCCATACACACACCCTCACACACATAAATACAATAGCGTGATTGCATAGATTCCTTTCATCTTCGGCGAATCAAAAAGAAGGTTCCTTACAATTTAATGAAGAAGCTAAACATGGGGTCGAAGCGGGCAGAAAATTGGCATGTTAAAGAAAATTTATTTACGTAAATACAACAGTGTGCGAGATTACGTAATCCAAAATAGTATACTCTCATGGTGTGATCCACTAGTTCACGTCCAGTTAGGGTGAAGACCCCAGAGGCCCGTATCAAAAAAGTTGTCGACATTCGAATGAAGTTCAGCTGGTGTAAAGTACATAAGAAAGATAATTTCACATGTTTGGAAAGATATCAGACTAAAACCTGGTTACTACTGCTACTGAATAGAACGAAGTCTGAATGGAGAGATTTAATGAAAAGAGGGCCCCAGGCATGGACCTGAAAAGAGGTCTCCCTGGACCTTAAAGTTTACTTTCGGAACATTAATTCCCATTCGTTTTCCCCAATGTAGCTCTTAGGCATGAGCAACTGGGGGTAGAAGTGCGCTGAAAATACACATTCAAAGTTATCCAGGATCTATTTGGGTTGAGGAATATGAAGATGGGCGACAGAAGTTTACGTCTCCCTTGGGGATGTTTCTGTAGATATGCTGTCATTCAGTTTGCTGTATCAGTAACAGGGATTGGAAAAAAAGGGATACAAAAAAAGAAACAAAATTTAATATCACAATATTCACGCAAAAATTAAAATACGTATGTCGCTATTTTCCTGGAGAAACATTCACATAAAAACTAAACGTTGAAAACAATTTTATCAATCGGGCACGAACAGAAATCTTGTCAAATATTTTACTAGATTAAGGTTAAAATTAACCGAGTTGTTAAATTTTTACCCAAATCTAGTAAATGTTGAATCAAATTTAGTCAATTTTTTTACAAGATTCCGGTTGTGAATTAAATTGTTTTCAGAGCGCTGGGCAACTAGCGGGGTTGCAAAAGAACAGCCCAATTAAGTACGTTTATTTGAAGGCCCTGAATGAATATGGAGTTGAATGTAATGTTTGCCTGTGTGTGTCTAAGAGTTTCAGTAATTACCAGGCATGCATGGGACAAAATACGCGCTAAGCAAGCCGAAAAATTTGCCCGTCGTGGTCAATAGAGCTAAATATTGCCGTCGTTGACATTACTTGAGTGAGATGAAAAGGATTTCGTCCCCCTCAACCAAAACACTAGGATCATGCTGTATGTCCTAAGCTTAGTGCAGGTTTAGCCAAAACTTCGAAGGTACTCCCTCCTTCCTAACTTAATTATTGGAAGGGACCATGTCTCACATGCACCAGTTTTAGCAAATATCACTGCAGTCCGAAAAATGGCCTTTATGGTCAATAGAGCTAAATATTACCGTCGTTGACAAAAATGGAATAGGATGAAATAGAGGATTCCGGCACCCTCAATCAAAACACTAGGATCATGCCTTATGGCCGAACCCCAAACGCTTTGCCAAAACTTTGAAGATACTCCGTCCTCCTTATCCAAATCATTTGAGGGGATTATGTCTCCTGTATACAAAGTTTAGTAAATATCACTGCAGTTAACCAACTCTGCCGGAATATTGAACAAAAGTTTTAAGTTCGTGGCCAATAGAGGGAATGTATACATGAGCGTCTAGGACTGTCCTATTGATCACCGAACATGCACTGTGATTAGTGTGCTCGCGAAGCGTGCCGGAAAAGTTGTTTTTTACACAGATATGAGCAATTATTGCGATTTTTGTCAAGAAAAAAAAATATTATCAACATTCCGTTCCCTTCAAACAGAATATTGGAACCATGTGTCACACTCACAATATTAGCTAGTAGTATGGTATTATGGTCGTTTACCAAATATTGGGGGGACGAAAGGTGGCCTGTCCTCCAACCAAATTATTGGGGACCATAAAGCCTCACTCCCCCGTGACCGCCGCCTATGGTTAACGATAATTGTACATTCCCCGCGAGAAATTTGGAAATTTTTACAGGAATTATTTATTTCTCATGACGAATATATCCAGTTTTCCACGTGATGTATCACTTCCTCATATATTTTCTCATGGGGGCTTCGTACTTTGTCATGAAGAGCCATATCATTATACCATATTGCTAAGCATATGTTTTACTTTCCATCGTGATTTGCTTTCCTTACAAAATGAAAGTATGTAAAGTGTGAGATGTTTGTAACTTTACTAAGAGGGGATAAATTACTCCAATATTAGAAACTGAAAGATTATTATAAATACTACTTTTTAACACTTTTCAAAAATAAACTTCTTTGCTCCTTCTGCCGTTCATTTCCTCCTTTCTTATTCGGCTTCACAAGAAAAAGTACAGTCACCTTCAAATGTCTTCTGACAGATCAGGGCGTTGCAACTCCCTAAACAGACGGATGAAGAAGGGCGGTAAAAATGATATGACATAAAATTACATTCTGAACAGCTCAAAAAGTGGAAATTACTAGCATTTTTCCAAGGGCAGATATAGAGGAGAGCCTATAGGGCCCTCCTCCCCTTCCCTTGTAAAAAAGTTCTAATTATAAGGTACTAATAATTTTTTTGTTCTCATAGGCCCGTATGCGCCTTTTCGCCTTTCAGATTAGACAAGAGTCCCAGCATATTTTCTAACAGACAGAAACTGGAGATGGATTGCCCAAACCCTGCCCCTGCCCTTTGAAGTTTATGTTAGTTTACCTTATCTTGGATTTCTGTATATAGCCTTTTAAGTTGTCCAAGTGTGATTGCATGTCCCTGTATTCAGTAAAGGGTTATATTATGACAAGGAAGATGTACTGTCATGCCTCTTCATAAAATACCACCTATACAATACTTATTTAGTGAAATTTTATGCCTCTTTTATACACTGTGATAGAGTCCATTACAGCTTAGGCAATTGTTTTTCATTCTTGCACCAAAACTAAGCAGTTTTCATTTATTGCATGATATTCTGTTGTGACCCTCCGGCCGAATGTCGGGCCTCTAGTGTCCCCAACTTCGGGAATTGTAGCGACTGACGCCACAGCATAAACAGGGTTGATCAATTGTAGGTGATAAGTGCATGTTTCGTCTGAAACGCGAATATAAGTAGACGATGTCAATGCCCGATATAGCCTACACAAGGTGTCACGGTGTAAAAAGTATTTGTTTATCGTGCTGAGAGATAAAGAGGGTTCAAAGCAACGATGAGGCAGAACCCATTTGGCATTCGCACTCTTGATGCCCTGCTTGCGTAGTAGTATGTTTTCCCACTAAATTGTTTAAGATCCAGTAGTAGTTCGTTAAGTCGACAGGTGATTGTCGGCAAATAAACCTCCATTCAGAAGAGAATTTGTAATTAGGCTGTTTTTGATTCTTTTATCGCATGCCGAAGCGAAGCGCAGTCTCGGATGAAACCTTTCTGCACAAGCTCTTACACGCTTCACCTGTACTGCATTGTTTGTGGATTTGTAGTGGAAAACACCTTTTGTTTGGCTGGGAGTCTGATCACATGGGGCTACTATGACATAGCTCAGATGCACTTGGCCATAGTTATCACTGCAGATTCACAAGATATCTTTTGTTTAAAGTCACGTGATTCAAAGCTGGCAACGTCAAAGAGGTAGATGAATTCAAATGCAATGACGACATTAAAGATCGCAACAGTGTTCAACTAAGACATGCGTCATGCGAAGTTTTTCGAAAAAAGTTATTCTGACGACGCGAAAGAAGCCAGAAATTTCTCGAATAGAAAATTAACTTTCTGGAAGGAATCCTTAGCCTTTGGTTTCTACCGTTGGAATCATTGTACTTTATCATGGGACTGCTATTTTCTTGCTGTAATGAGTAAAAGTAATCATCAAACTGGAATGTTATGTGTAAAGGAGCAAGGAAGGCCCAGAACATGTCCAGAGATAGCCGTTTGTCAATTGTTCACTCGAATGATATGAAATTCTCTTACCTGGCCGACGTTTTATTCGCGTTTTATCCAGAACTTAGCCCTAATTAGCCTGACGGGGAAGTTGACGGTCTATTTGACCGGTAAATTTAGGAGGTAAGTTTTCAAAGTTCCATTCAAAACGCACGATAGCATGGCTACTTGAGTTTTCCTTTAAACTGAACAGCTGTACTAATTTGTGCCTGAAAATGTAATCAGATGCAAACTGATATGCTCGTTGGTTTATTCACAGCCTGCCATATTATGCACAAATTTTGAGTTGTGTGCATAGAGCAACTGTGTTTGTTAGAACAATTTGTTTTCACCTTCCAATATAATTAGAGGCTGTAATTTAGAATCAGTGCCCGGAAGTGACGTAACCTGGTACGCATAGGAATAGGTTTATATACGTGGTAGGCATTTTTGTTGGTGCCCTATTAGTCAGTGCGAAGCGTAGCCCCCCTCCCATGAATGGTTGAAGGGAAGGAATATTTTTCACCCTTGATATTTTGTCTACATAAGGAATACATTTGTGTTAAAACAGTTTGAAATGACTGAAATCTCCTGGTAGGCTTCTTAGACGTCCTTAACCCTTTAGTTGCGTTTTGATTACCAAGAGAATAAATATGTACGTTCAAGGTACCGTTCTCCGAGATGGGACCCCCGACCCTTTCATTTCTCTAATGACAAATCTTCTACAACGAAGATGTCCGTTAAATTTTCAGGTGAAAGCTAACTTTTCAAGTATCCCTTAATCCTACTATTTTTTTCTAGTTTATTTAAGCTGATTCTAAATTAGTACCATGTTTGCTTTTTGTATTTTTTACTTGAATGCGTCATAACTAATTAGTAACTGATAAAATCGTCACTTTTAGGGTCTTTAAAGTAGAAATGTAATTCCGTAAACTTCTAAACATTTTGGATTGGTGGATTCCTACGAGTATTTTACAATACTAATTTCATAGCATCTTCTTCCCTGGCTTGACTTAGCACAGCAGAACTTAATTGGCCATCGCTAGGGAAAGCTATGGGAGTATGAGGTGGGGAGGGGGCATTCAGCCCCCTATTTTTGGACAACCTCATATTTTGGATAGACTCTGTAGAAAGTCGAGCAAATTTGTCTAAAAAAGCATGGATTTGATTAGTGCTGAAAGCCTTGTCCACCAACAAACCAATCTCATACCCTTTTGGAGGGAACCCCAAACTTTCAGTGACGAACGTTGCTTTTTCAATGTGTCACAATATAAAAGGTATTCCATCGACCTCAACCAAATCATTGGACGGTTCTATATATGTCTGTAACTAAGAAATGTCAGCAGATGTAACAGTAGTTGACCACAAATGGGGGGGGGGGGAGCGTGTCCTAATTCCAAAACCAAATTATTGAAGGAATTATAATTCCCACCCCTACTATTTCTCCCCCTGAACCTGAGATTACTCTTCATGTTACTTTGATAACTACTTCCCAAAACGTGAGTCCATCAGGCGGTTTTACCTAAAAACATTTGTTACTGTATGTGCGGGGCTTGTAAGTGATACTCTGGCGTACACAACAAGTGTTATAATTCTCCAACCATTTTTAAGGACAAAGTTTTCAATGTTGATTAAGTACTTTTGGTCATCATGGGGAAGCAGTGTGCACAGGATTTCTTAATTTTGCAGGAATTGGAGGTAGGGATGGAGAAAGTTCCTATTTTTCCGAACCAACCCCTGCATCTTCTCATCTAATTTTTCTTTCTCATACTCCAAGTGAGCATGAGGGAGAGGAAACGGTGGTAACTCGGTAGCTTTTATCTGGGATCCCATCTTTCGTGACCCACTGCAGAGAATGCCACCCTGATGGGATCTAAGGTGAAGAGACCACACCTTTGATAATGTAAAGTATTTACCTGTATTTACCTGTACCCTCCACTTCTCAGGGATTGGTAGGTGGAGGATGTCGGAGCAGGGAGCCAGTTCTCTGGCTCATATAAGCTCCCAAAACAATATCCTTCAAGAATTTGTCCACATGGCCCTTAAATTCATTAACAGTGCTTGCTAACACAGCTGAGGCAGGAAGGCTGTTCCAAATATCCACAACTCTTTGAGAAAAGAAGTACTTTCTTAAATTCAATCTAGAAAACTGCTTGTAGATTTTATGGGGATGACCACGGGTAATACTATCACTAAATAAGAAAAATGTATTAGGATCTATATCCTCAAATCCATGAATGATTTTGAACACCTCAATCAAGTCACTACGAATGCGCCTTGTTTCTAGAGTTGTAAGATTGAGTCTCTGAAGTCTTGTCTCATATGGGAGATCATGTAATTCAAGTATCATCTTTGTAAATCTTCTCTGAACATTTTCCAATAATATAATGTCTTTTTGTAAATAAGGCCTCCATGCTTGGATTGCATACTCTAAGTGAGGACGAACAAGAGATTTATACAGTCTTAGAAGGATTTCCTTTTCTTTGTAGCAGATATTACGCTTTATCATCCCAAGAACTTGATTTGCAGTTATAGCGGCTTTTGCACATTGCTGGCTGAAACTTATATTATCGTTGATTAATACACCTAAATCTTTTTCTTCAGATACAAATTTAATACATGTGTCATCCATATAATAATTGTAATGCATATTCCTGTGGCCAGCATGGATACAAACACACTTCTCAGGATTAAACAGCATCTGCCACTCCTTACACCAGTCAAGAAGCTTATTAATGTCATCCTGTAAAACTCCTGTATCAACTGTTGAGGTAATCATCCTCCAAATCTTAGTATCGTCGGCAAATTTCAAAATATTACTGTCAATATTGACATCCAAGTCATTAATGTAAATAAGAAACAAAGTTGGTCCCAAGACCGAGCCCTGGGGGACGCCACTTAATACAGGTTTCCAAGCAGACTCAAACCCGTTTATGATGACTCTTTGATAACGTTCCGTTAGCCACTCCTTAATCCACCCAGAGACAAAGCCAGTTATCCCATGACTTTCAAGTTTCTTGACCAAACGAGCATGAGGCACCTTATCAAAAGCTTTACTAAAATCCAAGTATAAAATATCGACCGGTATATCTGCATCAAGAATGCTAGTCACACTTTCAAGGAAGGCTAATAAATTAGTGAGGCAGGACCTACCATTTCTAAAACCATGCTGAGTAGACCCTATAAGATTAAATCTCTGCAAATGACTCTTAATGGCATCATTTAAAACAGACTCAAACACTTTACTGACTTGGCTGGTCAAACTGACAGGACGATAATTGCTTGGTTTACTTCTTGATCCCTTTTTGAACAATGGTGTAACATTAGCTCTCTTCCAATCATCTGGAATTTGTTGCTGCGACAAATTTTCAGTAAAAATAATACTCAAGGGTAAGCTTATTTCTTCTGCAACTTCCTTTAATAATGTGGAGCACAGCTTGTCAACACCAGGAGCTTTATCCGCTTTTAAGCTACACAATTTCTCACTAACAATGGCTTCGGTAATTAATACTGTTGAAAGCTTATCGTTAACATCTCCCTCAAATCTTTCTATGGGTTCAGGAATGACATCTGAAGATTCCTTTGTAAAGACTGAGACAAAATAATTGTTCAGGACATTTGCTGTTTGAATATCATTAATAATTTGCTCACCATTATCATCCAACAAGGGACCAACTCTCTCCTTTGCTTTAGACTTTGACCTCACATACCTGTAAAATGATTTAGTGTCCGACCTTATATTCTGTGCTAACTTTCTTTCAAAGTCTCTTTTGGCTTTACGAATAGCATTTGTGGCTTTGTTAAGTTGACTCTTGTATAGTAAAAAGTCTCCGTAATCTTTTGTCTCCCTATAACGTTTCCATAAATTATACTTCTTCTTCCGTGCTCTCACAACAGCTTTTGTCATCCACATGGGTTTTCGTTTGGACATAGATGTACACTTTTTAATTGGAGTAAAATTACTAACAGCTTCCTCAAGAGTACTCTTGAAGCACTCATACATTTCACAAACACTTTTACCATACAGCTTTTCTCTCCAATTAACTCTAATTCGCTTGCCTTTAAATGTAACCACAGTTACAATATCAAAAGTCACAATATTATGATCACTAAGAGGCTCTCTCACTTGAAGATTTTCCACAAGCTCCGGGGATGTGGTGAGGACCAAATCTAAAATATTCTCACCTCTGGTTGGAGCCTTAACATGCTGGGTTAAAAATAAATCTTGTGTCAATGACAAAAACTCAGCACCTTCACTTCCTGCTGCTAAAATATCCCATGAAATTGTCCTATGATTAAAGTCACCAAGAAGGACTACTGATTCATTATTCTGGCAAGCTTTCCTTATAAGGTCATGAAGGGCAATTTCAGAATTAAGACTAGCAGAGGGACTCAAATAGCAAGTACCAATAACAATAGATCCTCCATGAGTATGTACCTTGCACCAAACTGATTCAGTATCTTTAGTAAACGTGTAATCCTCTATCATAACAGCATTGAGACATGATTTCGCATAAATTAAACAACCCCCTCCTTTTTGCCCTTTGCGATCATTCCTCATCAAATCATAATCATGAAGACTTAATTCTGCGTCTTTGATGCCTTCATGACTCCAAGATTCCGTTATACAAATTATGTCAGGATTTAGCTCAAAAACATAACATTGAAGTTCATCAATCTTGTTCACAATGCTCCTTGCATTGACCAGAAAAACTGATAGTTTATCAATAAAGTAACTTTCTGTATTTACACTATTTACACTATGTACATTTACTGGAGTAGTGGCTAGCTTTGGAGTTGATGGGTCTCTTGTGACACCTGAATACTCCTGGTTACAATTCTTCCTTTCTTTATCATTAAGTTTTTTTCACCATTACTCTTCCTTTTTCTCAGCTCCTCCCTCAAAGCTTTATCAAGCTCTTGTTCTTTCTTTGTCATATCACGACTAATGAATACTTTCTCATAACCCGCACACTCTTTCAATTTCTTAGCATTTTCCAGAACTTGAAATTTTTGAATTTTGTCCTCTAATTTTAAGTGGCTCAGATGCAAAAGTAACTTTCTCATTGTTTAGTGATGGGCTGATTGTTTATATCCGGGATGGGCTAAAGGGCTGAGAGGTGTTTTGGCCCTGTGCGAAAGGACAGGTATGTGACGTGTAAAGGTTTAAGAATGAAAAACACGGATGAACATATCGTTCATCACAAATCGTTCTCTAACGACCCAAATGTGATATCATCTTCAACTTTATTGCTGACAAAAACATAGTTTTGACTTATTTCGTGTCAAAGCAATGTCTAAAGTGGTAAATTTAAATTGTTTTGACAAACTTTTTATACTAGTGCATCGTAAAGGAACTTGAAAATAAGCCTTAAATGGTAGGAGGGACCCAATAACCAATTGAATGGACCGGTGACTCCACGTTAAGGGACCAGAGGTCGCCTTACCCTTACCCTTCTCCCCATTACCCCAAATACAAAATCTAAGCAGTTTACCCTTGGTAACCCCCACCCCTTCTTTAGCAAATAATCGGGATCCCTTCCCATACAGAAGTTTTAAGAGACGGGTTGTAAGCAATAGAGGATTGCCTGATGTTCGTAATATCACTGATCCACCTTTTGTCAAATTAATTTATACAGAATGCCATACAGCCAAAAAACCTAAACACATGTTTTTAACACAGAACACTAGAAACGATTTCATTTGCATGCGATTTTCGCAGCACATGCGTGATGATTGGTAGGGCGGTACACGGGATATGCCAACTAAAACCTTCTTTAAACGATATATATCCCTGGTACACCCCGACCTTCCAGTCCCATTTTGTATCTTTCTTGAACTTATCAAAAGAACCTGTCGTCCAAGTTAACGCCAAGAAATACTGAGGAAGTAAGGTGTGAATTTTATGGCTATGTTATTGAATCTTCATAAGCCGTTCTTTTAAGATGAGCAGTCATCCCCCCAAAGTACAGTTTGTGTGTCGGGGTATCAAAATTCTCAGTTGGTTCCTGCTCTTTGATTGATATCAAAGTTTGAAAATTCAAGTGATGCAGAGTAACTCACATTCCACACAATGAGAGAGAGTGCTTGGATTACACACTATAACCTAAGCTTGCACGCTCACCAGGACATGGCCTGAAGCAATAAAATAGCTTTGTGTCTGCACAAGGAGGAGCTTTATACAGTTATGGGAGGAGCTACAAGTTGCTTGGGAGAATTTGATTTGTCAGGGATGACAAGAATTGCCCTTTAAACCTTTTGGTATATCACCTAAATTTAAGAAGTCTTTTCTTGTCTTCCTTACAGGTATCTTTCAATGTGTTTCAGAACATAATTCTTCCATATTAAAGGTAAGAAAAGACTTCCGTATGAGTTTAATAAGTCAGTTACAAGATATTGTCACATAATTGAAAACGAAAAAGGTTAACCTGGCTTATTCAAATTGGGATGACTGCATATTCCCTTCAAATTTAAAGCTTTCAGTCTAGATCGATAGGAACCAGACTGACTAAGGACGACAAAATATTACACCGTGCTATTCCAGTGACAAAATATTAGAACAATCTATTTTTTCCACAAATTTTCAATAGCATGGAGCGTTACTGAGACATGAATTTTTAAATAAATTTATTTCAAGGATGATGGGAAATCTCTTACATCACACATCTAAACTGATTGAACAAAGCAATTGTATTTCAATGATACCTGAAGACATTTTAAATGATATATGAAGACATTTCTAAAGCTCAATTTACAATGTAAACTTATTAATTAGCTTTTCAATATTTTGTAAAAACGACACGAATTTTAGGGACAATCTGTCGGTATTACTTTTTGTAACTTTGCATCAACTGGAATTTATCAAACAAAAATGTTTCCAGTGGTGAATAGCATAACAGTGTCAAGTTTGCATGGTATTTGACATAAAAGCTTCACACTGGAACGTTTATTAAATGTCTAAGAGGATCCTTCAGACAAAGGGTCTCATATTTCCTATTTGTTTTGCCTTTTTCAGAAATTACTGAACGAAACCATGCAGCGAATGAGAACTATCGAGACGGCACTCTACATTTAGCAACTAATGAGAGCAATGATGGACCAAACTGGAACAGATTACACCAATGCAGAATTTCACATGAGTTACGTTTGTGAACAAACAGGGGCTGATACAAGAAAGGCCACTAGCCGTTCACTGACATAACGATCTCGGAAAATGAAAAGGGAGTATAAAGGCGTTTGGTTTCACAGAAAAATTTTCAACTTTAAAAGTATGATATTGAATGGTAATGGTAGAAAATTCAAAATTTTGTAGCTCAGTTACTTTTTTTAAGAAACATGTCTCTCTCAGAACGAACTGTACTATTTTGTAGCTCATGATTGATTTGTTCATCCAAACTATCAACATTTTAAATGATGTAACATTACTAACTCTTGTAATGTATAATATTCTGTAAAGAATACTATTGCCAGAGTTTATGGGTAAAACTGGTTTGCTGATAGGATAAAAGCAGTTTTCTGTCTGGGCTATATTGATGCAATGAAAATGCAATATTCCCAAATAAAATACGACTTTTGTGGCACCTTGTCTGCAACCATATTATTTCGACCTGCATTTTGTTTCAATGCATCATTCAACTATTTATAGTTATCTAGCCATCCTACATGCAGGGCTGTATTCCCACAGCCTTTTGAAGAAATCACTTAAGTCCCGTCATGGGATCTACCTAGTCATTACTTTCCTTTTCCTATTAGCACTCCATATCTGATGACCATTACTGAACAGATGAGAAACAAAATTATTCTGACGCAATTATTTGAATTTTTCAAAAGTAAATACCCACAACTTCCACCATCCAGTAGTTAAGATCGAGAAACAAAGAGGGTTCTTATAGCTATCTCATATCTGGAGCAAGAAAATTTGAATCTTTCAGAGAAATTTGAAAAATATGAGAACTCCTGTTTTCTGTTTCTGTTTTTCTGTTTTCTGTTAATACTGTTTTCCAAAACAAACTCTTTTCGGTACAAGGCAGTCTGAACGTGAGCTCCTGAGTCTCCTTTCCCAAGGTTCATTCAGTTGTGCTCTTGAAATGTCCACATTATTTGTATAAAAGGTGATAGATAATAAAAGCATTTCTTTCCTCCATGATTAACTTTTATTACATAAGTTTTTCTCTGTTTTACAGGTGCTAAATGATGCAATGAATATGGTTGTTTGGTAACAATTCTATCCAGAACACAACTTAACGTTTGAACATGTATCCCTTCCCGGTGATACCCGACAGCTGACGAAGATGGCTAAATATGTGGTGGTTATAAAATTGTGAGATTTTCATAATTCTGATGCAGAGTGCGTTGAATATTGCAGGTTTTGTTCCATCTTTGCAAACTAAATGTAATAGCTGGTTACATAAGCAGGACAGGCTCGAAACCAGACGACATACTGAAGGGGGAGGGGGTAGAAACAGATTTTAACGGGTGAAATATTTTAAGGGGGCGAGATAATAAATGTACGAAGGCAATGGTACTGGAAATTGCAAAGCGGGCTTCGCCTGCTTCCTCCTCCATTGTCTACGGACATGATAATCGAGATTCAAACAACGCCCTAACCAGGGAGGACGAAAATTACACGTAACTAGATATTCCTGTTTGACTGATGTCAAAATTTACATCCCTTGTCACTTGTCTGTCAATGTTGTAATATGGACACATTTGTCCTTCCTGCACTTATTTTTTGAAACATTTGTTTTAGTTACATTTGCTCATGATGTGTCTACGTAAATGCCCATCTTAGCAGGGACTGTGCCCTTCCTCCATTTTGAACGTCAATCAGACTACGTTCCTGTAATATCTTAAGCTAGAAGGAAGATATTAGGAGATAATATTTCTGCAAATCTTATTTATGCAAATGCTATTAGACAGACTTTCAGCTTAAGGAGATAATCTGTTCATGAAGATCTTAGGACAGACGAGCGTTGGGCCCAGCTGCCTGAAGGCTAGTCCACACGAGCATACATTTTTCATGAAAAATATCAAAGAAATGTACAACGTTGCTCACAGATTCCCACTTGGCAATTTTTACTTCAGTTGTTGGGCAAAAAAATTTCCTGGCTGATTTTCTTTTTTCTTATTGAATTGCGACGATATCCTGACAGAGCTTCAGTATGGAATGATTAGTTTTTGCATCGGGGAAGTGTTAGAATTAAAACAGTTTTCGTTTCTGGCTTAGGCATAAAGATTAGATGTTATACTTGTATTATCTATTTCATTTAGGTTTCATTTGATAAAGTGTCGCCCAAAATTTGGAACTAAAATACTGGATAGAAAATGAACGAGGAGACCTTTGAAAGTTTGCACTCTTTGTGAATCTCTTAACCATTAAAAACATTAATCAAATTCTTGAAGACCTGTAAAAACTAAAGCGCACTTTGTGTCTGCTTGCAAAATGTCTTCCGTTACATTGAATCTGTACCACTTGAGGACGTGTCTTCTCTAAACGCAATAAGCCGGTCGTGAACTTCCCTTTTGATGATACATCAGCTACATTTAAGAAGTCTGCGTTTTTGCTCTGACAGATATATCCTACAATGTGTTTCAGAACTTAACTCTTGCATATTACGTGTAAGAAAGGATTTCTCCTACATAAGTTAAGTCAGTTACAAAATACTGTCACATAATTGAAAAAGGATTAGCATAACAGGGTATATTGACTAATTCATATTTAAATTTACAGCTTTCTGTCTAACGAAACCCAACGAAGTATAAGACAGAGCTATTCAGTAGAAAAGTATTACATTATAATCGATGTTTCCATTTAAATGGTGTACACAAATGTTCAATCGCATGGAGCGTTACTGAGACATGACTTGTTAAACATATATGGAGTATATGGAGTTTATGCATGATGGGAAATATGTGTGACAAATCCAGACTGATTGAACAAAAAAATTATATTTTAATGATACCTGGAGAAGTCAAATGTTTCAAAGTTCAATTTACGATGTAAACTTTTCAATACACTCTTCATTTTTGTTTTGTGAAAAAAAGAAATTTTAGAAGCAATCTGTTGTTATTACCTTTTGTAACTGCATCAACTGGAATATATCAAACAGGAATGTTTCCAGTTATGAATAAGATATTAACCAAGTTTATATGGTATGTGAAAAATTCTTTACGCTGGAATGTTCTTCAAAAGTCTAAGAGGATCCCTCAAACAAATGGACTCATGTGTCTAGCATAGTTTACATGGGCGAAATATTGTTTAGGTTACTTCAGGGTCTAATACTTTCTATTTGTTTTGGCTTTTTCAGATTTTTAAGGACATTACTGAACGAAACTAGCAAATTTGAACTTTCGAGACCGGCAAGCTACATTTGTGAACAAATGAGAGTAACGATGCACCAGATTGGAAGAAAATAATCACCAGTTAAGAATTTAACATAGGCTACGTTTGTGAGCAACCAAGGGCTGACACAAGAAATCCAGTAGTCTTTCCACTGACACTGCGATCTCGGGAAATGGGGGCGTATGAAGGCGTTTGTATGATACAGATACAGAAAGGCAGGAAGTTCAAAATTGGTAGCTCTGTCACTTTATTTTCAAGAAATATGTCTCTCTCAAAAAGAACTTTACAGTTTTATAGCTCATTATTAATTTCTTTACCCAAACTGTCAACTTTTTAAGCGATGTAACTCTTGTAATGTATGATATTCTGAGAAGAAAATCTATTGTCTGAGTTTATTGGTAAGGCTTAATGTCTGAAGGTATAAAAGCAATTTTTTGTCTGGGCTATACTGACGTAATTCAAATGCAATATTTCCCTATAAATACGTCTTTTGGAGCACCTCGTCTGCAGCCATATTTTTTCGGCCTGCATTTATTTTCAATTCATCATTCAGCTATTTATATTTATCTGACCATCGTACATGCAGGGCTGCATTCCAACAGCTTTTTAAAACAATCATTAAGTCTAGTGATGTTATATCTGTAATCATTATTCGCCCCCCTTCTCATTCGAAGCCCATATCTGATGAACATTAGTGATAGGAAACGAAAGTGTTCTGACAAAAGTATTTAAGCTTTTTTTCAAAAATAAAGTACCTACAACCTCCCTCATCCATAAAGGTAACGAAAAAGGAGGAGTCGGTTAGTAACATTATATCATAAGA
Organism: Holothuria leucospilota; assembly: GCA_029531755.1. Taxonomy (NCBI): domain Eukaryota; kingdom Metazoa; phylum Echinodermata; class Holothuroidea; order Aspidochirotida; family Holothuriidae; genus Holothuria; species Holothuria leucospilota. The sequence goes on from CM055979.1 coordinate 11,909,493, forward strand.
ACAAAAATTTGAATCTTTGAGAAAAAATTGAAACATTCGAGAATTTTCTCGTAATACTTTTTTCCCTAAATAAAATCTTTTCGGTACGAGGCATTCTTCACGTAAGCTCCAATAATCCCAAAGATACTCTTTCCTGAGACTCTTCTTTCTACGCCCATTCAGCTGCACCCTCTCTATCGAAAAGTCCTGGGTAAAATATTTGGGTAAAAGGTGATCAATTTATGAAAACCAATAGCAGTTCTTGCATGATTAAGCTGTATCACATTGATGTTCTTGTCTTTTGCAGGTGCTTACATTCTGCAATGAATATGACTGTTTGGCAACAATTCTATCCAAGATCCAACATAAACAAGACAAACGTAAGAACATTTATCCTTTCCCGGTGACACCTTGCAGCTAACGAAGATGGCTAAATATGTGGTGATAAAACAATGGTGAGTTTTCATAATTTCGATGTGGAGTGCCGTTAAATATTTCAAATTTTGCTCAATCTGTGCAAGATTAGTGAAACAGACGGTTACAGGGCAGAGCCAGACGAGGTACTGCAGGAGATGGGGAGGGCGACACAACTTACAGTGGGTTAAATATTTTTAAGGGCCGACGAGGTATTAGAATATGTGAAGGCAATGGTAAAAGAAGTTGTCTGGGGAGGATTTTTCTAAGCAGGCACGGCCGCAACCCCCCCCCCCCACCGCCGCACCCCCCCCCCCCCCGCACACAAACACACCATTGGCCACGTTCTTGAAAGTAGGAATTTCGAACCGAACCCTCACCAAAGAGGAAAAAATTAATGGAATTATTTTCCCGATTGACTGATATCAAAAATTGACATCCTTTGCAACTTGTCTGTCAATATTGTAAATTGCACACTTTTACCTCAACAGCTATTTTTAAAAGACGATCATTTTATCTACATTTGTTAATGTTGTGTCTAAGGAAGTGTTTATTTTAGAATGGACAGTGCCCCACCCCCGCTCCCATTTTAAATAGCAGGTTACATTCCAAGGAGATAACGTTTCTCCAAATTCTGTTTTTGCAAATGCTTTTAGACTGACTTTCAGCTTGAGGAGAAAATCTGTTCATAAAAGTATCTTGGGGCATACGGACGTTGATTCCAGCTGTCTAAAGGCAGGTCCACACAATCAAACATTTATCCACAAACATTTTCAGACAAATGTATCAAGCTTCTCACAGATTCCAACCTGGGAATTTTCACTTCGGTTGTTGCAAAAAAGTTTGATGGCTGAATTTCTTTTTCTTTTTTGAATTGCGATGATCTGCTGACTGTGCTTCATAATGAGATGGTTATTTTTGCTTTGTCAAATTCTGGTTTAGGCACGCAGATTAGATGGCATTGTTGTAGAGTTTATTTCATTAAGGTTTTATTCAATAAAGTGTACCGAAACGTTTTCCCAAAATGTGGAACTGAAATGCTTGATAGAAAATAAACAAAGCGGCCTTTGAAAGTTTGCCCTCGTTGTGAATGTTTTTAACATTACAAACATTCATTAAATTCTTGGAGACCATTACAAACACTTGCAGAATGTTAACTTTCCACTTGCATTGAATCCTCATCACTTGTGTCTCCTTTAAAAGTAATAAGCCGGTCTTCGAACCAAAATTTAAGAAGTCTCCTCTTGTTTCACTTGCACTGGCCGATCTAGGATTTAGCCCCCCACCAAAGGATGGGGGCTAATTTCGTGTGAAAAATTATTCAGGGGAGAGATATATTAAGTTGCAGCGGGCAATAGTAATATTATTTCTTCAAAAAGAAAAGTTAAGGGGAGTAATTTTCTAAAGAACACTGTTTCCTTGGTCCCCTTGGCTACAGGCCTACTCACAGGTTTCAGAAATGGCACTTCTCAGGCCTTGGAAGTTGCGACAATCATTTCCTTTCGAGATCTTAAACTATTCTGAGTGCAAATGCAAAGACAAAATAGGATTTTAATAGCTCTGTATCTTATTTATGAAATCGTGATTATAGAATCATGATAACATATGCGTGCAAAAAGCCACGAAAACGGCTATTTTTCAAAAAGTAGTAAATTTAGGGAGATCTCACCAATTCGATTAACGCGCAAGTGGAATTGGGCGCGGTCGACTTGCACTGAAAATGTAAGTTTGAAGATGGGGCTCTGGTGCCGTAAAAGCTGAATTTAACTTCCTGCAATCAATAAGAACAAATCAAACCTTTGAAGGGGAGGTTGTAAAAGGGAAAGGATGTACCTACTAATTGTTTTTGAAACAACCAGTCCATATCACTTTTCCCGTTACCCACTACATTGATCAACTTAGACTGAGTTTTCGAGTGTGCAATAAGAATGACTTTATATATAATTTGTGAGCAAATTTATTGGTATTTCTTTATATTTTATTTTGAAATTTAATCATTCCAAAACTGGTCCTCTTTTCCATAATTTTCGAGCAGAAAGTGAGAGAACAGTTTTAAGCTTCATGTCAAACAGTCCAAGGAGGGGAGATACTTCATGTAAGACTACCTCAAACTGAGGTGAATAGACAACTGAAGGGAGATGAATAGGCTGAATAGCCTGAAGTGAATAGGATTAGTAGGTGTCTATTCACTTCAGTTTGAGGTTGGCTTACATGAAGTATATACCCAAAAGAGGGAGGTTGTTCCCCAAGCTCCACTGCACCACAGACAGGTTGGCTTTGTTCACGGTTTATCTTCAAGCTTAATTAACGTCTTTCGATCAACAATAGTCAGTAACTCGTGGCGATTGTCAGTTAAATGCCTTATAGTGCAAATTAAGCTCTTACTCAAGAAAAATGACTTACATCAAACATTTTCTCAGGACTTCAAAAAAGGGAGTAGAAAACCCCCAAAGCCCTAGGGAGTGATGAATGTAGTTTTCCAGTAGTATCACTAACGCAGAAAAGACTTGGTTAAAGTAAAGATATTAAAATGCTATATGTCCAACGAAGAAATTCTACATCTAATAGCAGCCACAGTAAGAATGTCCCAAGTAAACAGTTGTTTACTTGTTCTAAAAAACTATGTTTTTAGAACAATCAAGACAAAGGTAACATTTACCTACAAATTCGGTAAAATACAAAAAAAAATGTTACTACAAGATGATTGTAATATTTTATATGTACAATTATGATATCAAAAGAAAGCATATAAAAGCCCTTTTCTTCTGAAATAACTTTGCCAAACTGCCAAAAAATCATTTAGGGGTAGAGCCTCCTTACATTAAAGAAAACCATATTTCTTCATTTACAATTATGTCATGTCATGGATCACGTTACTCCATGCTACAGATTTTATAATTTTATTTTGTTTACATCTGATTTGCTTTTTCGTCCAAGTCTGTTCCTCTCTTGAATGTGCTCATCAGAGCTATAGGTCTGCAATAGCTACCACGCACATATTCGGTTGAACAGAGAGAATTGAAAGCATCCTTTAACAGCTGATGGTACCTTTGACAATTTTAAATCATGATAATCCAATGTGTACTGTTTATTAGTAAACGTACAGCATTTTTTGTCCGAAGTGACAGATGATACTATTTTTGAATACATCCAAGCTGTTTTATTCCCTCCCCCTTATCACCACCCCAACCCCATCCACGCGGCAATTCACCAAAAACATTACTTTTTGTCGTAAGAAAGTTTCAAATCCCCCCTCCCACATTCAAAGGTAAGTTGATGGGAGGATCCATTTAAATCGCACATTGAAAATTTACAAATTACAGAAAACATGCTTATAGGTCTAAAATTTCGCAAAAGTATCTTCTTTTGCAATCCAGAGCTACTCACAGGCAGGTTTTGCCATTATACATTAACAGGTCTATACTTTCAATTAATTACGAAACGTTTATATGCAGTATAGGCCTACTGTACTTGTAAGAAAGCTGGAAGAAAAAAGTAATTTCACATAACAGGGTTTTTGAGCTGACCGAGCAACTTAAAAATAATCATGTACATAGTACATAGCATTTTCTGATTCACGTCGTGTATGGTGAAGCTGTTACAAGTGGTTTTTTTTCTCCTTTGCAGATGTTAACTGCCAGTGGATTGATGAAAAATCCTAAATGTGGGTGACGAAAGGGTTAACTAAAGTGTCCATTCCTTCCGAAGTCCATTCACTGACCAGCCGACGAAGACGGAGAAACATTGAATGGTTTCAAAGTGTTCTGATTGACCAGGATGTGGCGTATAATATTCCCTCTTCCACATAATTTGTAGATTGTAGAAGCTTGCATCGATGAGCAAAAGCATGGCTCCCAGCCACACCCTTATAAGCATGAACGGATGCTGAGGTCATGAAACTTATTGCCAGATGGTCACATAAATAGACTGACCCCTTTTCATTGATGTCAAAAACACAGGTTAGATCACCTTCTCTCTATTAAAGAAACGGTTAGGAATAATAACGCAGACGAGTCGATCCATCCCCTTCCCCCTGTCCCTTCCCCTTAGACCAGTCATTTAACGTACCACTAAAAAGACGAAAATTTCCTCAGAAGGGTAAGAGGGATGACTGGGATGGCCTACCCTCAGAAGGCTAAGAGAAAGAGATGGATGTGCCTGGCTATGCTCCACTGCCTAATAACTTTTACCAAGCAGAGATTTCAAACAGACGAGACCTCAGACAATATCTGAATCATAAGAAACTTCCCCACCCTATCCCCCTACCCTTATCCCTACCCTCTACCCCTAATCCTTCCCAAACATGTACCGTGACCTTGCCTACAAAAGGTCTAATACAAACTGAAGTCAACAAGTTATCATACATTACCTTTTTCCTTTACACAGTGAATTATTTTTAGGGACAACAAATCTCGTCCCAGAGAGTAAAAATCTCACCGAGTTTACCTCTAGCCTCCGCCTTAAAGTTAAAAGAAAATTAAAAAAAAAACACTTATCTGATTGACGTCCTGGACCAAGTCTGTAGTTAAAATTCCTCAAGATCATATCCAAATACAACTGTGTGTGAGCTGTCTATAATACTGAGTGATCCACAAAGCAATCTGTTCACCAATCAGAGTGATGTTCGAATTTTTGTTAAACAGTATAGTTTCCATTTCTACCTAGATAGGAGAATATTTCTTAGTGTGTTTGGAATAATGCAGCAGCCCCTTTACTTAATAGAAGTCCAACTTTATTCGGTGAAAGGGAGAAATGAGAGAAATGAGTTGTGAAAGGATTGGGACCCACTAATTTAAATGGGTGTAATTATCATTATGATACATAACCTTCAGCAATCGATTCACGAGCATAAGCCCACAAGATAGACCACTCAATATTTGACCGAGGGAAGATTGCCTTTGCCCTAGATATAGCTATGTTACTAACCTTCCCCCAAAGTAGTTTCTATGAACCACTTGAAATTCTGAGAGCAAAGTGTTAAGAAATCTGCGACCAGTTTGAAGATAAATTTGGCCGTTTGCCACATGGCCTTTCCCCCACCCTTTTACGTCCTCGCTTCCCTTTCCCTCCATAACTTGTGCCTTCTCTTTCCCTAAATCACTTTACTGAGTGTACTTAACATGAAGAACTTTATGCCTTTGAGGCAAGACAAACCGAAGTAAAGAGAAACACAGGTAAGTGATAACCTCGATATGTAATATCTAAGGGGAAGTAGTGCGTTTGCATTACAATTTAGAAATGTACAAACTGACGTGTAGTATGCACACAGGTATATCGTATCACAGTCGATGACACCGTTGCCTACAGAAACACAGTCCCAGAAACCAGTCCCGTGATATTGAATAATAATGGGCAATTTAAAATAAAGAAGATGGTGCAAACTGTACAGGAATTTTCGACCGAGTCTGTAGTCCTTTGAGGTACTGACTTGGTTCATAACCAATTTCAAATCATGCTACATGCTTTACTCTTGTAAGGGGTAATGTTTTTTGTCGAAAAGATATTCTCCAAATTTAGTAGACTAAATGGTTTAGCAACGATAAAAGTAGTTTTTGTTTTGTAAAACGCACTACTTTCCTTCCCTTTATAAAGTGTATCTCAACTTACAAGAATATATTTTACGGAGATTGAAACATAAACTCTATCAGTTGCGCAATAATTTGTAATGTCCTCTAAAATAAAAATTTTCCCTACGTTCATGGAACCCTGATATAGTGATGAGTCTTTTGCTTCCAGAGCGAGTTGTAAAAAGACATTCTATGTAGTATTATATATTGTAAGATTTAGGTACACCAGTTGCCGGACGATATGAGTCGGATCCGGACGGTATGAGCCTGACATATGTCGGACAAAATGAGCCGGATCCGGACGATATGAGCCGGAGAATGTTTCCCAGATCCCACCCCCTGCTTCCCTCGGTCTCTTCCCCCTGGCGGTTCCATCCTCCTCACCTCTCACTCCGGTGCACTGAGTCCTAGGGATGGATATTGAGAAAGTGCGAACCTGGGTGGAGGGAAGGTGGGGGTCCAAGACAGAATGAAAAAGGGGAAGGTGTAAACCGGGTTACGGTTCAAGGGCAGAGTGTAAACCGGGGTAGGGGACCCAGGGAAGGGTGAAAACGGGGCGTAGGACCCAGGTTGTTAACCGGGGCGGGAACCTAGGGGAGGATGGAAACCGGGGTGGAAACGGAGAGGGGACCAAGGGTGTGAACGGAGTGGGGGGGCCCTTGCAGGGTGGAAACCGGAACAAGGACCCAGGGGAGGGTGAAAATGGGGACCCAGGGAAGGACAAAAACCTGGGCAGGGACCCAGGGGAGGGTGGAAACGGGCGGGGGACCCAGGGAGAAAACAGGCCGGGGACCTTGGCAGGGTGGAAACCGTAGCGAGGACCCAGGGAGGGTGAAGAGAGGGAGACCCAGGGAAAGGTGAAAACGGGGCGGGAAACAGGGTGGAACGGGGTGGGAACCCAGGAAAGGGGAAACCCGGGCGGGTGACCCAGGGGAGGGTGGAGAAGGGTGGAAACGGGAGGGGACCCAGGGGAAGGTAGAAACTGGGGCAGGGGACCGGAGAGGGTGGGAAAAGGGTGGAAACCGGAAGAACCAGGTAGGGTGAACAGGGCGGGGGAAATCCGGGTGGGACCCAGGGGAGGGAGAAACCTGGGCAGGGGTCTCAGGGGATGGAAAAGGTGCGGCGGGATCCTGGAAGGGGACCCAGGGTGGAAACCAGGGCGGGGATCCGGGGGAGGGAACCCAGGGGTGGTTGGAAACCGCGGTTTCCATCATACCCTGCTTCCCTGTTCCGGTTTCCAAGCACCCGTGGGTACCCGCCCTGGTTTTTACTTTCCCCTGGGTCCCGGCCCCGGTTTCCACCCTGGGTCCCCCGCATCTTTCCCACTCTCCCCTGCATGCCCTGTTCCCGCCCCGGTTTCCACCCTCCCTGATTTCCTGCCCGTTTCCATCCTGGGTCTTCCACCCCGTTCCACTCTCCACTACCTGACATGTGAAAGTCCTGGGATCACTGCCTGGGTTCCCCTTTTACCTAGGGTGCCGCCGCCCAGTTTCCAATGTCACCTGGTCCCCGCCCAATTTCCATCCAGGGTCCTCCACCCCCTCCTTCCCCTGGGACCCCTGCCCGGTTTCCACCCTCTCCTGGGTCCACGCCCCGATTTTTACCCTCCCGGTTTCCAACCTGGGTCACCCGCCCCGTTTCCACCCTCCCCTTTCGCCGCCCAGTTCCCATCCTGGGTTCCAGCTGTTTCACCCTCCCCTGGGATCCCGTCCCTGGGGATCCCTTCCCTGGGGTCCCCTTCCCCTGGGTTTTTCACCCTGGGTCCTCGCCTCCGTTCCCACCCTCCCCTGGGCCCCCGGTTTCCACCTTTCCCTGGGTCCCCGCTCAGTTTCCACCCTTCCCAGGATTTCATCCCTGGCCCCCACCTTTACCGCCCACCCCTGAGCCCCCGTCCCGTTAAAGCCTCCCTGCGTCCCCGTCCCAGTTTCCACCTTCCCCTCGGTCCCCGCCCCGGTTTCCACAATGGGTCACCCGCCCCATTTCACCCTTCCCTTTCGCCACCCAATTTCCATCCTGGGTCCCCCGCCATTTCTACAGTCCCCTGGGACCCCTTCCTGGTTCCCCCTCCCCTGGTTTTCCACCCCGATTTCCACCTTGGGTGCCGCCGCCCAGTTTCTAATGTCTCGTGGGTCCCCGCCCCAGTTTTTACTTTCCCCTGGGACCCCTGCCCGGGTTTCCCCCTCCCTGAGTTCCCACCCTGGGTCCCCCGTCCCGTTCCACCCTCCCCTGCGTCCCCCACCTTTCCCTAGGTCCCCGCCCCTGTTGGGCTATCTCCTCTTGTTCCCCCTCCTCCTCCTCAAAGGGAAAGGCCCAGGAGGAGGTAGAGAAGCTGGGGCAGCTCGGGGAAGCAGAGATATTGGTAGGGGAGGACGCAATGAAACGAGGTGGCAGACAGGGAGGTTTGGAACCCAGGGGAGCCATGAGAGGGTGGGAACAGGTTTCAAACAGCCTATGAGAGAAACCAGAGGAGAGGAACCGAGGGAAGTAGGGAGCCAGGAAGTGATCCACGGGAGGGTAGGAAGTTGGAAACCAGGGGAAAGGGGCCTGTGAAATAGTCTCCGGCTCATATTGTCCGTATCCGGCTCATATTGTCTGACACATGCCAGGCTCATGCCGTCCGGATCCGGCTCATCGTCCGGCAACTAGTTTTTAAGTGTACTTAGGACTTACAAATCATTCTGCAAGAAAAGGGCTCCTTATATCAAGGTCACATGACCATGTGTGGACATTTTTATTTCAAAAGGACATTACGAAATATTGCGCCAGCGGTAGAGTTCAGGTTTCAACCTCTGCACAATATACTCTTGTAAGTTTAGACTTTATATACATTTTATAAAGAGAAAGAAAGTAGTTTATAAAGCACAAAGAAAACCACTTTCACCTTCTATATACAAGAGTCATACATGTTTCATCTTTTGAAGAGGTAGGCTAAACAAAATTGCTCATGAACCAAGCCAGTAACTCAAAGGTACTACCTGCAGACTGGTAGCAAATTTCTCTAGATTTGCTCCATCTTATTTATTTTGAACTGCCTATTATTTGGTATTAGTTCTGCAAACCAGTGTCATCAACTACTCAGTATGATACGAGAGATCTGCGTACATATTCCAAGCTTGACCACATGTAACACGTCAATGTGTTCATTTCAATTTACAGACTATAACACAAACGCACTACTTCCCTTTTAATATCACATAGATGTTATCACTTACCTGTAATTCGCTGAACTTCGGTTCGTCTTGCCTCCCATGCATGAACCTCCTCATGTTAAGTCACTCAGTAAAGTGATTTAGGGGAAGGGGGTAGAAGTTATGGGAAGGGAGAAGGTAGCCTAAATCTATTTATATTCGTAACTAGCAAGTTAGCAAATGGTTGAGGTTAATCATTGAATGCAGCAAGTCTACTTTTCGTGACAAGTGAGGTGTTATGGGGTTACGCATAACAGGGGCCGTTATTGGTTTTTAACGTTCTGCGAGTTTCTCCAAATTACAGGCGAAAATTTGAAACTACCGCCTAAGGAGTTACGACCACCAAGGGACGCGAGAAACTCAAAGACAGCCTTATCTATCTTCCCTCAATCATTCTTTGGTGCTGATCGAGCAGTAGGCCTAAGTGAGGCTTTTCCTGTTTTCGACGTTTCACAAGTCAAGGTTTTATTTCACACGGTCAGATTACAGGCAAGCATCATACAAAAATTCGTTAAGTGGCCATGTGACAAACGGCCAAATTTATCTTCAAGCTGGTCGCAAATTTCTTAACACTTTTGTTTTCAGAATTACAAGTGGTTCATAGAAACTTTTGTGAGGACACTTAATTACCATAGCTGTGTGGAGGGCAAAGGCAAATTTTCCCTCTGCCAAATATTTTCCATCAGCTAGGGTCTATCTGGTGGGGCTTATTGCTCATGAAATGCGTAATGCACCCTAAAAGGAAATGTACCACAACTTGTTGACTTAACCTTGTATAAGGCCTTTTTAGGCAAGGTCACGGTACATGTTGGGAGAGGATTTGGGGTAGCGGTAGGGGTAAGGGTAAGGGTAGGGTAAGGAAGTTTCTGACGATTCATATTTTGTCTGACTTAGGTTGATCATCTGCTTCAGATCTCTGCTTGGTAAAATTGTTAGGCAGTTGAGCATAGCCAGGCGTATCCATCTATCTCTCTTTAGCCTTCTGAGAGTAAGCTCCTCCATCCATCTCTCTTTAGCCTTCTGAAGGTATTTTCTTCCTTTAGGTGGTACCTTGAATGACGGGTCCAAGGGGAAGGGGCAGGAGGAGGAGGATAGATTGACTCGTCTGCGTCATTTTCCTATAAACGTTTCTCAAACAGAAAAGGTGATCTAACCCGTGTTTCACCACGATTTGGTATCAATCAAGAGGGGTCAGTGTTTTGTGTAACTATCTGGCAATACGTTTTTTGACCTCAGCATCCTTCTATGCTTATAAGGTGTGGCTGAAACCCATACTCTTGTAAATAATTAACCTGCTTATTGATGAAATATTATACGTCACGTCCTGGTCAATCACAAAATTTTGGCACCATTCAACGTTTCTCTGTCTTCGTCGGCTAGTCAGTTAATGACCGTCGGATGGGATAGACACTTCAGTTGACCTTTCTTCACTTAAATTTATTTCATCAATCCACAGGCAGTTAACATCTGTAAAGGAGAGAAACACACGTGTAACAGCTTGACCATGCACGGCATGAATCGGAAAATACTATGTACATGATTATTTTTTTAAGTTGTTCGGTCACGTTAAAAATACTGTTTTGTATTTTTTTTTATTCAGTAGCAGAAATTCTTTGCATTGAACTGTATTTGCATGTAAAAATTGCCTTAGACTTTGTAAAAAGCATGTAAATGTTCACTAGAACTTTCACATTGTGGTTATTTTAAGACCTAGAAGTTTCTACTTTGGGCAAATAGCTATCTTATAATTAGGTAGGGAGTGACATTTTCACTTTTTGCTAATTTTGTGTAAATTATGATTATCTTTTGCATTAATGTTTTTCAATATTTTTACTTATTGTATAGATCCGTATATATCAAATTGTAATTGCAAAGGATTGTGGGATAGAGTTTTTGTTACGCGTTGTTAATGTTAATGGCATTTTACTGTGGCCAAAAAAGATGTGTACAAAAATTCTATCCCACAATCCTTTGTAATTACTATTTGGAAAAGGGTCTATTAATCATCCTTGTATCTCGTTGCTTTGTTGAGATAAGCGTTACGGTACTAATTTTTTTCATTAAATATGCAAACTATGCTAACAAATATACAAATTGCTATTTAAATGCTGGAAATGCATGTACTTTGGGGGTCTTTACCCACAAAAATTTTCCTTTTGAAGTTCTGCAAAAAATGATAAAAATCATTTTATGAGTTACAGCCTTCCCTTACAATTTTAGGAAATTTGCACTATAAGGCAATCAATTTATTAAATTGACAATCGCCACGGATAACTGATTGTTGTTGATCGAAAGAAGTCTTGAAGATAAAACCGTGAACAAAGCCAACCTGCCTATGGTGCAGTGGAGCTCGGAAACTCCCCCCCCCCCCCGCTTTTTTGACATGAAACTTAAAATTGTTCTCGGAACTTTTTGCTCGGAAATTATAAAAAGCAGGATCAATTTTGGAATCATGATTAAATTTCAAAATGGAATATAAAGAAATACCAATAAATTTGCTCACAAGTTATATATCAAGTAATTCGTATTACCGGCGCACGCTCGAATACTCAGTCTAGATTGATCAATCTAGTGGTTATTGGAACAAGTGATATGGACATGCTGTTTCAGCAACAATTTGGAGAGCAGGTTCATTCTTTCCATCTTCTATTCTCGCCAGATAGGTGGAGTCCTTTCTCCTTTACAGCTCTGATTTGTTCTCATTTATTGCAGAAAGTTAAATTAAACAAAGCTTGTACCGCACCAAAGCTCCAACTTCAAACTTACATGTTCGGCGCAAATCGGGCCTTTCAATTTCTCGTTTATCGATACAAGACTAGTCACACATCTATTACTACTATTCCTTAAACTATTAGCTCCAATTAAATCCCGAGATCTTCCTTAATTCAAAATACTTCTTAAAAAATTTTCATGGCTTTTTTCACACGCATAACCTCACCATAATTCTAACATGATTCCATGAATAAAGCAGAGCTAATAAAATCCTGTTTTCTCCTTACATTGTGATCTTCAGAATGAAATCTTTGTAATTTTTCTATTTTGTATGATTGGTTTTTAAAACATTTGATCTCAAAATGAAATATGTAGACGCAACTTTCAAGTCTTGGGAACCTGTGAGTAGGTCCGTAGCCAAGGGGGGGGGGCAAGGAAGCAGTGCTCTTTAGAAAATTTCTCCCCTTAAAATTTTTGGAGAACAAATATTACTATTGCCCTATTGCAAGTAAGTTACTATATCTTTCCCTCTGAATAATTTTTACACAAGCCGGGCCCTCACTGAATTATTCCTCCTCCCCAATGCTGGATCCGCCCTAACCAAGGGGAGGGGAGAGGGCGGCTCCCGCTAGGAAATACTCGCCCCCAAACAAAATTCTATTACTATTGCCTTCATACATTTTAAAATCTCGCCCCTTAAAAATATTCCACCCTTTGAAATCTGTCTCACCACCCTCTTGCCTTCAGTACCTCATCTGGCTCCTGGTTTGCCCTGATTATGTAACCAGCTATTTCACTAAGCACGCGCACTGGGCAAAATTTACAATATTTAACGGCACTCCGCATCGAAATAATGAAACTTTCACCATTTTTTCATCACAAAATATTTAGCCATCTTCGTCAGCTGCCAGGTGTCACTGGGGATGGGATACATGTTCTCATGTCTGTGTTGTTTATGTTGGATCTTGAATAGAATTGTTGCCAAGCAGCCATATTCATTGTAACATGTCCTGTAAAAGACAGCAAAATTGATGCAATACAGCTTAATCATGCAAGAACTGCTAGTGGCTTCCATTATACTTATATTATCACCTTTTACTCAAATATTGTAACCAAACCTTTTCAATAGAGGGGGCGCACCTCAATAGGCGCAGGGCGAGAATTCTCGGGAAAATGCATCTTTTGGAATATGGGAGCTTGCGTGCAGAATGGCTCGTACCAAAAAGACTGAGTTTGTTTTAGAAAAAAGTATTTCGAAAAAGTCTCAAATCTTTCAAAATTTACTCAAGGTTTCAATTTTTCTTATGATATGAGGTAACTGAACGATCCCTCTTGTTTCTTGACCTTTATGGATGGTGGGGGTTGTAGTATTTTTTGAAAAATTTAAAAAAAATTTCGTCAGAATTATAATTTCGTTTCCTACCAGTAATGGTAATATGGAGTGCAAATAGGAGAGGGGAGGAAGGAATGTTTAAAGCAAAGATTAATTTTCATATGTTAAAGAGTAACTGTATCTAAGCAATTTGATGAAAAATTCATGAAATGAAGTTATTATATTTTTGACCCACAGTGAGCTTGAAGCAAGCAGGGGTTATATCGCCTCCTCACATTGATGAGCAATGCGTTGCTTCCTTTGTTTTTTCAGTCTGTTGTGCTGTGTTAATTGAGATAGAAGTTAATGTATGCAAAATTTCCATGCCTCTCGTGCATTCACATTCCCACAACATGGGTTATGGAGGAGAAAACTGGTTGTAAAGTTTATAGAAAAATAAAAGAGTACTCATTAACCAGAGGTTATGATGTCATATGTGCTTGCTTCAAGTTCACTGAGTTGAAAATGTAAGTACTTTATTGCTAATATCTTGAGAACCACACATCGGATTTCAATGGAAATTTCACCAAAATGCTTAGAATAAGTACTCCTCTGACATATCAAAACTTTTTGAGCTTAGACCCTCGTTTTATGAAGATTCCATTGACTAGACTATTGAGACGTCTTTTACTAAAGTTTTTAGCCCTAATCCCAGTCATGAGATCTCCCTAAATCCAGAATGATTTTTGAAAAATTGCGGTTTCCATGGCTTTCCTTAACGCACACACAACATCTAATTATGCTTCAAACATCATAGTGATATAAATTAGGCAGAGCTAATTAAATTCTATGTTCTCCCTGCATTTAGATCGCAGGAATGAGTTTTGTCTTTAAGTTTAACATTTGAAGCATTACTTATGAAACCACGACATATCAAAATGAAATGTGGACGCAACTTTCAAGGCTTGGGCGTGCCATTTCTTCAACTTGTGAGTAGGCCGGTGGGTAAAGGGGGACAAAGGAAGCAGTTTACCTAAAAAATTATCCCCTTATAAAATATTTGAGAACAAGTATTACTGTTGTCCTGCTGCAACGAAGTATATCTCTCTCCATAAATAATTTTTTTTCACAAGCGACGACACTCATGAGATTAGCCCCCCTTTTCTGGGAGGGGAAAAATCCTGGCTCTGCCCGTGCAAGGGAAACAAGAACAAGACTCCATAGATTTAGCCGATACATCACAAGGTTTGAAAACCGACTTACTGTTTTTAAGGGAGACACGTCCTTAAGTGATGACGAGTCAATGTACTGAAAAACATTTCCTCAAGCAGAGAAAAAAGTAAGCTTTTGTTTTTAATGGTCTCCAAGGATTTGATTTTTTTTAATGTCAAAGCGATTCACAACGAGGGCAAACTTTCAAAGGTCTCTTCGTTCATTTTCTATCCACCATGTCAGTTCTACATTTCCGGGACCCTTATCGAATGAAATTTAAATGAAAAACAAGCACCACAGCAATGCCGTCTAATCTGCATTCCTAAACCAGAAACTAAAACTTTTTCATTCTAAAGCTTCGACAATGAAACACTGGCCATTCCATTCTGAAGCTCAGTCGCAATTCCAGATGGAAAAAAAATCAGTCTTAAAACATTTTGTCGCGACAACCGAAGTGAAAATTCCCAAGTGAAATCTGTAAGCAACGTTATACATTTCTCTGAAAATATTCATGGACAACTGTATGATCGTGTGACGGGCCTTCATCAGACAGCTGGGATCGACGCCCGTATTTCCCAAGATGCTTCATGAACAGATTTTCTCCTCAAGCTGAAAGCTTTATAGCATTTGCATAAATAAGACTGCTGAAATATTATCTCCTTACATCTTTTAGTACATGATACTCTAGGAATGTAGCCTGATATTTTGGGGGAGGGAGGCACAGTGCATGTTAGGATGGGCACTTACGTAGACACGTCATTAGCAAATGTAACTAAAATGATTGTAAAATGATTGTTTAAAAAATAGGTTTCGGCATTAAAAATGTTCCCATATTACAACATTCACAGACAATGGGCAAGGGATGGCAATTTTGAGATCAGTCAAAACCGGAAAAAGTTCCATGTAATCTTCGCCATCCCTGGCTAAAGTGTGGTTGGAATCTCTGCTTTTCAAGCCGGTAGTCAAGGGGAGGGGAGAGGGTGGCGCTCGCTTGGAAAATGTTCGTCCCAAGCAATTTCCATAACCATTGCTGTCATGCATTTTAATATCTCGTCCCCTCAAAATATTTCACCCATTAAAAGCTGTCTAGCCCCCCCTTTCTAAGTTCCTCGTCTGGCTGGCCCCGGGCCTGACCTGATCATGTAACCAGCTATTTGACTAAGGTTGCACATACTGAGTAAAATTAGTTATATTTAACGTCCCCCCCCCCCATCGAAATTATGAAAATCTCACCATTTTCCATCACAACGTATTTAGCCATCTTCGTCAGCTGTCAGATTTCAACGGGAAGGGTTAATAAATGGTCTAATCTCTGTGTTGTTTATGTTGGATCTTGGATAGAATTGTTGCCAAGCAGACATATTCATTGCAGCATTTTGCACCTGCAAAAGACAAGAACATCAATGTGATACAGCTTAACATAACATAACAGGTTAAAGGGCAAAGGAGGGCTAAGGCCCCATAAGATGCCCTGAAGTCCATACAACCTTAACTGAAAACAAAGAACCAACCAGCACCAAACGAGCCCAGCACAATTAGATTCTACCACACTTATGGAAGAACTTGTCAATGTTAACATTGAAGCAGTGCACAGATGTGGAGTTAACTACCCACTCAAGCAGACTATTCCACTCGTTAACAACTCTATGAGAAAAGCTGAACTTCCTAATGTCGAGCCTTGCAAAACACTTAACTAGCTTCTTACAATGGCCGCGAACCCGGGAATCACATTGCACCTTTAAATAATTGCAAGATACAAAGGATTCCTTTCAGAGAGAAATTTGTACACCTGAAGCATGTCGCCCCTAATCCTACTCAACTCCAGGGTGGTAAGCTCAAGATGCTTAAGTCTAACATGATAAGGTAGGTGTCTCACTTCGGGTATAAGGCGAGTGGCTCTCCTCTGAACTTGCTCTAAAAGAAACTTGTCCTTTTCATAGAAGGGACTCCAAGCCTGGGCTGCATAGTCGAGGTGGGGTCTTACCAACTGCTTGTACAGATTTAGTACAATTTCTTTACTAAAACTACTGAAATTCCTCTTGGTCAATCCAAGCACCCTATCAGCCCTAGCAGCAGCAGCTGCACACTGTCTAGATGCATAGGCGTAGGAGGCGGGGGGGGGGGCTGCAGCCCCCCCCAACCAAAAATTTTTGTGAAAATTCGGGCAAAATGCTGAGAATTTTTCGGGCACCAACTGAAAGAAAAATAATGCAATGATGTATCTAAAGGGTATTAATAGTTTAAAAAAACTTCCTTGTTGATTAATATAAAGTTCTGATTTGAATTGCACCAGCACCTATATATTTCGTATTAATTCATCAGTGTGTTTTTAATGGTTGAACTTATATTATGGTTATCAGTGGTGTATTTTAGGGGCCATTTGGGCCATGCCCCACCCTCAGTGATGCTGATTTTTTTCTACCTAAAATACGTAAATTTTTAACACAAATTTCACTTCAAAGGTAGCATATGTGGCACCAGATTGCATGTAAGGACACCTAATTTTTCAAAAATTTTCAAAGGGGAGGGGGTAACCCCCTCCCCTTAGACCCCTCCCCCAGGCTGGTGATCACCAACTTCGGCCAAAATTAAAACCAGTAAAGAAGGTATTAACACGGCAAATTATTGCATGTAATTTGCATGCGGTGTGATAATCGATGCATGCCTTTATGATATGCACATTAACATGTCGAACGTGCATGGAGTGCGCGGAAAATTCGGGTTATATTTTTTCGGGCAAGTCGGTCCAGCCCCCCCAAATCAACTTGGGCTCCTACGCCTATGTCTAGATGGCTTTAAATCACCTGTAACAACTACACCCAGATCCTTCTCAAAAGTCACGTCACTCAGAATACTACCATTCATGTTATAAACATAGCTGAAATTTTTAAGACCAAAGTGAAGGACTTTGTACTTATCTGCGTTAAAAGACATTTGCCAAGTCTGAGACCATGAAAATAACCTATCCAAGTCTTTTTGCAGTAATGAGGCATCATCCTTACCACTAATCATGCAAGAACTGCTATTCGCTTTCATTATTATCACTCTTACGCAAATATTGTATCCAGGACTTTCCAGGGAAGAGGGCGCACCTGAATGGGCCTTGGCAAGGAGTGGGTATGAAAATGGTGTTTTCAGTTTGGATTATGGCGAGCTTACGTGCAAAATGGCTCGTACCGAAAAAAAGTTGTTTTGCGAAAAAGTATTACGAGAAATCTCAAACATATTAAATTTCTCCCAAAGTTTCAAAGTTTCGTTCCCACGGTATAAGATGCTAAAAGACAGTGTAATTTTTCCTGTCTTTTATGGACGTTACAGGTTGTAGGTATTTACATTTTGTACAATTTCAATTAATTTTGTCAGAATAATTTAGTTTCCTATCAATAATGGTCATCATGCTGATATGGAGTGTGAATGAGAAATGAGAGGAAGTAATGATTAGGGAGATCACGTTACTAGACCTATTGATTGTATCAAAAAGGTGCAGGAATATAGCCCTGCATGTAAGATGCCCAAATAACTATAAATAGCTGAATGATGAATTGAAAGTAAATGTAGGCCGAAAAATATATGGTTGCGGACGAGTTGTTGCAATAGTCGTATTTGATAGGAAAATTGAATCAATATAGCCCAGACAGAAAATTTCTTTTATCTGCCATTCAGCTTATCAGTTTTACTAATAAACTCTGGCAATAGCTTTTCTTCTCAGAGTATTAACCATTAAAATGTTACATCATTTAAAAAGTTGACAGTTTGGGTGAACAAAATAATCATGAGCCACAAAACAATGAAGTTCTTTCTGAGAGAGATGCATTTCTTGAAAATAAGGTAACCTAGCTGTCTAATATTGAATTTCCTACGATTGTTTATCATCCTTTTGAAGTCGAAAAAGTTTTTTGTAAACCCAAACGCCTTTATACTCCCTTTTCATTCTCCGAAGTTGTAATGTCAGTGGGACGACTAGTGGGATTCTTGTATCCGGCTTGGCTGTTCAAAAACGTAGCCCATGGCAAAATTCTGAGTTAGTCTAATTTTTTCGAATTTGATCCATTATAATTCTCATTTTTGAATATGAAATGCCGGTCTCGAAGGTTCATACTCGCTGGTTTCGTTCATCAATAATGTTCTTGAATGTCTAAAAAACCAAGAGAAATAGGAAATATTAAAATTTGCTAGAAACATGAGTCAATTTGTCTGAGGGATCCTCTCCTAGATTTTAAACGAAAGTTCCAGTGTAAAGCATTTTTGTCACATATCCTACAAACTTGACGCTGCCATTCATCACTGGAAACAATCAGTTTGGATGTGTGACATCACAGATTTCCAATTCAAGGGGAACTCGATTTTTGTAACAATTTGTCACTTGACTAGCCCTGTCTTGTATTTTTTCTTCCTTCGCAAGACTGAAAGCTTTGAATTTAAAGGGAATATACTGTACGGTCATCCCAATTTGAATTAGTCAGTGAAACCTGGTACGCTAATTCCATTCTCAATTATGTGACAATATCTTGTAAGTGACTTACAGTACTAATCTCATAGAAAAGTCTCTTCTTACCTTCAATATGCAAAAAATATGTTCCAAAACACCATGGAAGATATTTGTCAAGGAAACGAGAGGAGATTTTTAGAATAAGCTGATGTATCAAAAGGTTTTTTTACCGGATTGTTGCTTTTCAAGAAGACACTGTCCCCTAAGCGAGTATAAGTGAAGATGTTTTACAAGCAGCGAACAAAATGAGCTTTAGTTTTTAATGGTCTCCAGGAGTTCTATTTATGTTTGTAATGTTAAAGAGATTCACAATGAAGGCAAACTTTGAAAGGTCTCTCCGCCCATTTTATTTCCAGCATTTCAGGTCCACATTTTGGGAAAACTTTTGGGACCCTTTTTCAAATGAAACCTAAATGAATTAAACACTTCATCAATGCCATCTATCTAATCTGCATGCTTTAATAAGAAACTTTATTCATTCTAGTACTCCGACAATGCAAAAACTACTCATTCCATTCTGGAAATTTGTAAGCAATGTTACATATTTGTATGAAAATGTTCAACGTGGACAAATTTATGATCGTGTGGAAGGGCCTTCAGACAGCTGGCCTAATTCTCGTATGTCCCAAGATCCTTCATGTAGAGAGTTTCTCCAGTCTGATTACATTTGCAAAAATAAGATTTGCGGACTATTATCTCCTAATATATTCCTTCTAATTCAAGATATTCCAGGAATGTAGCCTGATGTTCAAAACTGGGGAGGAGAGGAGCACAGTGGGTACTAAGATGGGCACTTACATAGACACATCATTAACAAATGTAACTAAAATGATTATTTCAAAATCAAGTGTTGGGAGTGGAAACGTGCCCATATTTTAATATTCACGACAGTGGGCAAAGGATGTCAATTTTGACATCATTCAAACGGGAAAATAGTTCCACGTAATTCTTTCCATTATCATTGCCTTCACACCTTTTAATATCTTGCCCTCTCAACAAAATTTCACCCACTGAAATCTATCTCGCCCCCTCCCCGTCCCTTCAGTACATTGTCTGGCAGCCGGCCTGCCCTGCTTATGTGACCAGCTATTTAAGCTTGCACAGATTGAGCAAAATTTGCAATATTTCATTGCACTCAAAATCAAAATAATGATAATCTCACCATTTCGACACCACCTTGTATTTAGCCATCTCAGCTTCGTCAGCTGCCAGGCTTTATCAACAGGATGGGATATTTCTTCTCACGTCTGTTTGCTTGTATTGGATCTTGGATAAAATTACTTCCAATTGGCCATATAAGGCACCTGGGAAAGACAAACAATTAATGTGATACAGCTTAATCATGCAATAACTGCTATTGGCTTTCATTATGTAGCACCTTTTTCGCAAATATTATATGCAGGACTTTTCAATAGAGAGGAAGCAATTGAATGAGAGAGGAGTCTCAGGAGAGGGTGTCTTTCGAATTATGGGAGCTTACGTGTAGAATGGCTCGTACCGAAATAAATTTGTTTTGGAAAAAAGTATCACGAGAAATTCTCAAATCTTTCGAAGTTTTTTTCAAAGTTTTACATTTTCGTTCTGATAGTATGAGATAGCTAAATGACTCTTTAATGTTTCCTGACATTGATGGATGGTTGGGGTTGTAGGTATTAACATTTGGAAAAGTTTAAAATAATTTCTTCAGAATAATTTCGTTTCTCATCAGATGTAGTCATCAGATATGGGGTGGAAATAAAAAAGGGAATGAAGTAATAATTAGGGAGATCGCATGGCTAGACTTAGTGACTGTTTCAAATAGCTGTAGGAATATAGTCCTACATGAAGGATGCCCAGAACTATAAACAGCTGAATGGTGCATTGAAAATAAATGCAGTCCGAAAAAACTGGTTGCGGACGAGATGCTGTAAAAGTTGAATTTTATAGGAAAATATTGCATTTTAATTGAATTAATATAGCCAAGACAGAAATTGCTTTTGCCAATCAGTTTTACCAATAATCTCTGGCAATAGCTTTTCTTTGCAGAATATTAAACATTACGAGAGTTAGTAATGTTACATTATTTCAAAAGTTGGCACTTTGGGTGAACAGTTACATTAATCATAAGCTACAAAACAGTTTTTCCTGAGAGAGACATTTCTTGAAAGTAAGGTAGCCGAGCTACCTAATTTTGAATTTTCCACCATTCTGTATCATACTTTTGAAGTTGAAAAAAGTTTTCTATGAACCCAAACGCCTTTATACTCCCTTTTCATTTCCCGAGGTCGCAATGTCAGTGGGACGACTAGTGGGATTCTTGTATCAGCCCCCGTCCTTTCACAAAAGTAGCATTATGGGAAATTCTGAATTGGTGTAATCTCTTCGAATGTGATTCATCATAAGTCTCATTCACAAATGTGAGATGCCGGTCTCGAAGGTTCACATTCGCTAAACCTGTTTAGAAATAGCAGGTTGCTTTACAGGTGTCAAGCAAGAGATTCCTCTAATTTTTAACAAAAAAAAAGTGACAACAGGGTCTGAAAAAGGAGTTAGGAAAAGGCGGAGGAGGTAAACAGAGTAAAAATGGCAATGAGTGATGCCCAGTAAAATAGCCATAAAATTCACACCTTACTTTTCCTCAGTATATCAATCATGTCGTTAACTATCCTGCAAGGGAATTTCCTCCTTCCTTTCCCGTGGAGCCACCCCTACACCCAATTGGTTACTGGGTACCTCCTACCGTTTAAGGCTTATTTCAAGTTCGTTTACGATGCAATATTACAATAAGTTAGTCCAAAAATTTTAAATTAATCACATTAGACATCGCTTTGACAAAAAAAGTCAAAAATATGTTTTTTTTTTCAACAATAAAGTTGAAGATGAAATGAAATTTTGGTAGTTCGAAAAAGATTTGTGACAGAAATTTGTATTAAAAGATGTTCATCTGTGGGGTTTTTTGTGCATTCTTAAATCTTTACAATTACGTCACATCCCTGTCCTTTCGAGAAGAGCAAATACACCCCTCAGCCCTTGGGCCCATTCCGGAAATAAACTTCTAGCCTATCACTAAACAATGAAGAATTTACTTTGCATCTGAGCCACTGTACTTTATCAAACGTGTGGTCCCTTCACCCTAGATCCCATCAGGATGGATTCACTGCAGGAGGTCGCAAAAGATGTGATACCAGATGCAAGCTACCGAGTAACCACCGTTTCCTATCTCTCGTTTTTAGGTGGAGAATGAGAAAGGAAAGTCAGATGGGAAGCTATAGAAAGGTTTGTTCCGGGAAATAGGAACTGTCCCCTCCCCACCCCCCATTCCTGCAAATTTCTGCAATCCTGCCCACTGCTTTTCCATGATGACCAAAAGCTCCTAATCAACACTGGAAGCTTTGCCCTTAAAATTGCACTGGTTGGAGAATTAAACACCTGTTTTGTGCCTTTTTAGACAAATATTTAGTGTATACCAGAGTATCACTTACACGCCCAACACGCACACAAATTTGTTTTTCGATGAAACGGCGAGGGGGACTCACGTTTTGGGAAGTAGATATTAAAGTGACATGAAGAGTAATTTCAGATTCAGGGGCGGAAATAATCAGGGGTGGAGGAAAATAATTCACAATTCCTCCAATAATTTGGTCTTGTAGGGACATCTTTCGTTCCCCCCCCCCCCCATGCAACTTGTAATCCACTACTTACATTACATCTGCCGATATTTCAGAGTGACAGACATAATCCCATCCAATAAGGTGGTTGAGGTCGACGGAGTACCTTTTATATTTTGGCACGTTGAAAAAGCCATGAAAGTTTGTGGGTTTTCTCCATAAGCCTATGAGATTAGTTGGTTTTGGAATCACAAAATTTTCAGTATTAATCTAGTCTATGCCTTCTTAGACAAATTTTGCCCGACTTCCCACTAATTCTGTCCAAAGTTTGAGGTTGTCCAAAAACTTTGGACACACCTCATACTCCTTTGGTTTTCCCTAGCGATGGCCAATAAGGTTGTGCTGTACTAAATCAAAACAAATTTTCTTCAAGCTTTCAAGCTAGAAAAGAAGATGCTATATATGCAATTATTATTGTAAAATACAAGCATGAATCCAAAATTGTAGAAGAAAATTAAGGAATTAGACATTTCCATTTTAAATACCTTAAAAAGTCCAGATGATTTCATCAGATACTTTTACTAATTACAGTTATGTCGTATTCAAGTAAAATATTACGAAGTACAAGCTTAAACAAAATAGAAAAAACGGAAGGGATTAAGGGATACTTGAAAATCTAAATTAGAGCCCATTACGGAAGTAGACAAAATATAAAGGGGTAAAAATATTCCGTTCCCTCAATTTGTTATGGGAGGGGGACTATGCCTCACACTCACAAATAGGGCACCAATGAAAGTTACATTCTTCGGTCAAAGGTAAACACAACTTTCATTGCCTTTTGAAATTGATTGTTCTAACTGAATAAGCACATTAAGAGTACACTGCCACATTCCTGGAGTCCTAAATTGCTAATAACTGATATCGACTGTATAGCGATGTTCGGGTGAAAAAAACAAAGTGTCTACCATATTTTCCTTTTGAACTGGCTTCTGACCTAATGTTCTCTATCACACAACTCAAAATTTGGGCATATGGCAGGCTGTAAACACACTAAAGAGTATATCAGGTCGCATCCATGGGCGGCGATCCTGGGGGGGGGGATGGGAGGGGATATATCCCCCCAATATTTGAGAAATCGCCCATTGACTTTAATTTTTCACACAGTAAATAATTATTGGAAATTCTGGTCATATCCCCCTAATATTAAGAACAAACCGCCGCTCTTGGTCGCATCTAATTAAATTTTCAAGCACAAATTAGTTGACTTGTTCAATTTAGAGGGAAATTTAAGAAGCCATGCCATCGTGCATTTTGAATAAAACTTTAAAATCTTACCTCCGAAATTTACTCCGATATATCATAAGGAAATAAGCCGTCAACTTCACCGTGTGATAGGGTTAAGTTCTGGACAAAACGCGAAGATAAACGTCGGCTGGATAAGGGAATTTCATATCATTCTAGTGCGCAATTAACCACCGTCATTTCTGGACAAGGTCAGGACCTTCCTTGTTCCTTTACACATAACATCCCAGTCTGATGATTACTGTTACTGTATACACCAAGAAAACAGCAGTCCCATGATAAAGTAGAATGATTCCAACGGTAGACACCAAAGGATAAGGATTCCTTGCAAAAAGTCAATTTTCTTTAAGAAATTTCTGGCTTCTTTCGCGTCTTCAAAATAATTTTTTCTTCGAAAAATCTTCCCATGTCAATGGAACTCAGTGCAAGACTAGAACGATGACGCAGGTCTTAGTTGAACACAGTTGCGATCTTTTATGTCGTCATTGTATTTGAAATCATCTACCTCTTTGGCGTTGCCCGCCTTAGAATCACGTGACCTTCAACAAAAGATGTCTTGGGAATCTGCAGTGATAACTATGGCGAAGTGCATCCGAGCTATGTCCAAAGCTGAATATTCATAGTTGCCCCATGATCAGAAGGTCCAGCCAACAAAAGGTGTTTTCCACTACAAATCCACAAAACAATGCGGATGAGAAGTGCAGGTGAAGCGTATAAGAGCTTGTAAGAAAGGTTTCATCCGAGACTGCGCTGAATTCCCTTCGACCTGCTATAAAAGAATGAAAAAACAGCCTAATTACAAATACTCTGCTGAAGGGAGGTTTATTTGCTTTCACCTAACGACTTAATGACCTACTTCTGCATCTTGCTAAAAAGCTTTTAGCTTGTAGACAAGTTTCTCAATGTATTCACAATTTCTTTCCTGTAAAATACACATAGACCGCATAAATTATCATAAACTTGAAAACTGTTTCATCTTGTGCGATTAAGTCTATTTTTTTTTCTGTGTACGAAAGAAGCAAGTATAGTGTTACTTTAATCTGTCAAATGAAACCTATAATGAAAGAGAAGGCCTATAAACGGGGTTCAATTTTTAAGTGTCTTAATTTCTACGGCATTAAGTTTCAAACTTAAAGAATGATTAGATGCAAGTTGCAAGGCCTATTGGCAGATAGGAAGTACAATTTCCAGCAATGTGGGAGGCACTTCGGGACAAAAGTTTTCTTAATAGGCGTATTCTTCGCGAAAACGAATGGTGCCTTGGAAATACGCCCTGGAAAGAAAATCGTTAAAAAGAAAATGCAGTCACCCCCAATTAGAATTAGTGTACCTGAGCAGCCTAGTTCATGAATGGCTCTTTTTTAACCATGTGACAATATTCTTGTTACTACCGTGTTTAATTTATGGAGTATAGCTCAATATTTGCTTAACCTTTTATAGGTAACATTTATGTTCAAAGGCATCTTCAGTGGTACTTACAAGGCAGATAAGAGGAGATTTGCATTATTTTGCTGATTTTTCACAACATATTTGGGACGACTGATCACTGCGTTTAAACAAGAGTTTCTAATAGACTAAGTTCAAAGCTATAAGTGCTCTCTTGCCAGATAAAACCATTTACATCTTAACCATAATACATTTGCAAAATTTTCTCAAAGTTGCACCTTAGGTGTCACCCCCAAAATCAGAAAACTCACTCAATAATGAAGATTTTCAACCATATAATCACAGTAAACAGTTCTACACATCTCACCCGGTTCCTACCCCGCAAGCCATCTCACCCCTTTCAGTACCTTGTCTGGCTATGGGTCTGCCGCTTTTCCATTCCTCAACAGAACGGCTGATTATTACAATTTAACCTTAAAAGAAATAATTACTCTGGTGTGTTTGTCAATACTTACCGGCTTGCTGTTTTTCGCTTGCTGTTCGTGATGAGAAACGGAATGGACAAATGATGCATATTAAGTATGGGGTAAGTAAGATTTCAATACTGCATGGAAACAAGCGACTCGGGCCTTGCAGTCAGTGGGTGGGTTTGTGGATACTCTTAGGCTTACCCTTACAAAACATTCTGTGCAATTCTAAAGAATAAAAACTCAAATATCTTCAGAGCCTGTATAATAATTTCTTCAAAAGCGTATAGAATATCTAAACAATTCTACCAAAGTTGTAAAGAATTTCTAGGAAAAATTCATATAATGTTCTAGTTCTGTATAATATTCTGTAGAGAAATTGCTCTTTTGTTAGCGTCATAAGGACTAGTTCATACTATTTTTCAGGGCTGGAGTCGAGTCCATACATCTCTCTTTTTAATCGAATGCGAAAGTAAGAGCGTTTTGTAATGTAAGTACTGCAAAGAGGAATACGGCGTTTGTGGTTTAGAATTTTTACTTTGAAACCATGATGAATACATACAGAAATGACAGGTAATTCCACATAAAGGAGCAAGGTGGCTTCATTTTAAGAAGATAAGGTTCTCTCATAAAGTTGCATCTCATGATATACTTGTTAACCTAAAATTTCCAAATCTCAGAGTATTTATCATCCGTAACTGTTCTAATGCACAATACGGGAGGGGGAAAGTTACCTCTTAAACTTATTGCTGAGATTGGTTTAATGTGATAGTAATATTCTTTGTATGGGTTTTTTGTTGGTGCACTTAAACACATGTTCATGTACCGATGGTAACAGGTAATACAGAAAAAAAGACAAAAGAAGTTGTAAATTGGGAAGAAACACAACAAAAATGCAAAAATGCAATGTGGTTACCATGATTCATACATAAATGTGTAATCCCAAATAGTGCCAGGATGTCCCATTTCCCTGGTCGCTGGCTGAATGACATCTTAACGCTCTGGAAAATACAGTTTTGTGTTCATATATCACCTTTGGAATTATCGGGAAATTTGCTTTTTGGCCTCACACAAAACCAACAGGTTTTTTCTTACCAGATTTAATGTACCAGCATGCAAAGTATGGAAAGCATCTGTTTTCTAACTTTATTTAATCTTTAAACCAGGTTTTTTGAGTTGGAAACCCGGTAACCTCTGATGGAATTTGAATTCCACACGAAAGGACAGCGTTCTTTTACCAAATACATTGCATCCAAATGTTAAGAATAAAATGTATCCATGCTTTCTACTTTAAAATATATGTTAATAAGGTTTTCAGAACTTGATCCCAGAGAACCCAGATGATCTGTGACCTTTTCCAAAGACAGTAGGAATCTTTATCCTACCTTGAGGCATCCACTTACTGAGTATGGAATCTATTCAAGCTTCCTACCTTCAGACATCGTGTTAACAAGGTTTCAGAGTTTGACCCCAGTTATCCCAGATGACCGTTGCACCTCTAACACGAACAATGGGATTTATGCTCCCACCATGGAGAATCCATTAACTAAGTATAAGATGTATTCATGCTTCAAACCTTTAGATATAGTGTTAAAAATGTTTTCAGGTTTTGACTCCTGCTACCCCAGATGACCCTCTACCTCCACCAAAAGCAATAGGGCTCATTCTCTTATCATGAAACATCCACATAGTTAGTATGAGATCTATCCAAGCTTCCTCCCTAGAGGTTAGAGATGTTAATAATATTTTCAATGTTTGATCCAGAGATAACCTTTGACCTCCACCAGAACCAATAGGGTTCTTTCTCTTACATCGGGCATCCACATAATAAGTATGAGAACTGTCCCAGCTTCCCACTTTGAGATATCGTGTTAACAGGTAAAAAGGAAAGGTTTGTCTGCGTGTCAACTATCTGTAGACACTCCACTTGGTGCTCCACTAAGCTAGTGTCATGAACTGCTCCCCTCCCTCCTATGGATTTCGCCCAGGCTCCGGCCTGTAACCTCTATGCCTGATGACCATTATTATGACGATACTGCATGGATTTATTCAGCGAAAACTATTTTCCGAAAACAGAGGTAGGTATACTAGTCTAACCTCATGCGTGCTTCCTTCGGGAGGCGATAACTGTGACAATCTTTTAGTATGAGCAACGTTCCTGGCGTGATGTTGGCCTATGTGATTTACGGTACATCACTCATTACACAAGCTTATTCAAAGGTCATTAAGGGCCTTCACAGAGAATATGCAATAAGAAACATGCTTGTTAATCTTATTTCCTTTTTCAAGATGGCATACCTTTACCCCTCTTTCTGGCATCACCTATTGGAAACTGTTAATTTGAATTCTCTTTCAAAATTAGTAAAAAGGGAGCCCTAACAGCTTACTGGTAAACCAAGTTCCATGTGTTTGGTTAGCTTTCCGTTAGTGTCGTTTGGATATCAATTAAAGGCATATTACTGACCTATCCCTTTTTTAATTACCTCAGAGCTTCGAGGATGCCATATGCCGGTCTCTTGGCACCAGCACTGGAGTGTGCCACGGCACCGCCAAAAAAAATCACTGGTAATTTCTTACCACATTATCAGTTCAAAGTTTTACCAGAAATAGATAATTTAGCATGTAAGCCACGTAACTACATAAACAAAAATTCCCTAGCCACCTTTCTACATAAACAGAAATTTCCAAGAAGTAGTTCCACCCTTTCCACTAAGACACAAACCCTTCTCGGCACCCAACAGAAAAAAGAACAATTCACTGAAGTATGAGAAGTTTCCAAGATATGATCAGTTTGTAACTTTGCCAAAGATAGCACCATTTTCCATCTAAGCTATCTTGATGAACGAAAATTTGTCTTCAGGAGGGATTTGATGTCTGAAAATGTAAAATTGGATAAGTAAATTTCATGTATCTGATAAAAGGGTGCGGGTTTGTTGCATTAGTTCTCGACAATAAAAATCTTTTTTTTTTTTCAAAGAAATTTACCGCTACCACGTTTATCAGCAAAGCATGGAGAACACCCGGCACTCAGGTCGTAGCCTTTCTAGCCAGCGCTTGGAACGACCATTAATCTAGCGCGCCAGGCAATCCGTTTTGACTATTTCATTCAATGGGCATATTATGCCAACATTTTATATCACCATATTACCATTTAACAATTGGTAGCACATAAAGGGGGCTGCATCGCTGTTGTTTCGCAATCGGGGAATTATCCACTTTCGTCGAGAGCCACGGTCAATATAACGGGTACGATGAAGTGTGATCCATAAAGGCACTGCCACGCTGCGCGGGCTTAACATCTCAACGCTAGCATGATGACCACACAGATCGCTGTGCAGCACAGAAGTTTTAAGCAATAACGATGTAACATGGCGGACCTACGACCGAGGACGAAGTATTTGCTCTTTTTGTTCTACACGGTCCGTGGTAAGCGTTGAAAGACAGTTGGCGAGAACTTACCTGGTAGCTTTGTACACCTAGTCACCTATGCCGAGTATCATGTCTACAGCGCATTAAAAAACCCAGAAAACATGTGGAATTAACCGACCAATGCTTCGGCTACAGCTAGATGGCTTGCGCTTGATACGTACACCAGCTATCAGAGAGTACATTGCCCCGACGAAATTATTTACTTTCCATAATAGTCAGTTAACCATCAGAGGGAAGACATTGAACAGTTAATAGATATCCACACGTGAAAATACTGTTACGTCAAATCACCACATCCTTTCTCCTTTATCGGTAACATTCGTGAGTGACCAACCCGGTTCATTTTCCACCTTTAATTAGTATTCAAGTCAATGTATATCTGAAATGGGCATATCTGGACCCTCTTCTACAAAACAAGAATAGCAATGCTACAGTGGCTCAACCGTTTTGAATGATTCATGAGAGTGTGCCCTGCACCATAAAGGTTGAATATTCTATTTGATTCCATGAAGGAGGCGGGTCTTGTAGATATGCACGATTGTTATGAGGCTTTTGCTCTTCAGGCTCGTTTTAGCCATCCTTTCCCCTTTAACTGATTGATTAATGGAAATCTTGTAAGTGTACAGTGGCGTATTTCGGTGGACCATTGGACCATGGTCCCCTCACTGATACAGATTTTTTTTTATAGTATCTAAAAGAGTTACGTCATTTTTAAACACAAATTTTACTTCAAAAGGAAGTATTTGGGCACCAGATTGCATGAAAGGACACATAATTTTCTAAAAATTTTCAGGAGGGAGGGAGGCACCCCATTGGGCCATGGTTCCACCTCACAGATGCCGATTTTTTTTTGTTAAAGTTCCTAAAAATACGTAAATTTTGTAACACAAATTTTACTTAAAAAGGTAGCATGTGTGGCACCAGATTGCATGTAAAGACACCTAGTTTTTCTCCTCCCCTTAGACCCCTCCCCCAGGTCGGCGATCACATAACATACTGCATGCCCCCCGTGAGAGAAATCCTGGCTACGCCAATGTAAGTGTATGGTCAATTCTCGTCAAATGTAGAACAAAGAATGTTGGAGGGAGGGGGTGGGGGCAGGTGTAAGACAATTTTAGGCAAGACAATATCTGATGAGAGATCTGTGTTGTATTTGCGTGGCTTTATGTGTGATCTCATCTTAATAATGGATCCATGTGTGACTATGTACAGAAAGAACAAACTGAAGTGTTAGTATGTTAAGTGTCACTTTACATGTCAAAGAAAAGTCAAGTTAAACAGTATTCCATTCAAAAGCGGTGTGCCAATGGTCTAAAAGTGTTCTTTCTTTGACCCCGTAGTCCCCAACCCTGCCCCCACAGAGTACTGAATAATGACCTAGATACACTGGGAATGTGTCCCAAGACAACATACCCACTCTCCAAAGCTGAACATGTTTGAGTTATCATCGAAAATGCACTATTACGGTTACTAGGGGAAAAATTCTCTGGCAAGGTTTAGTCAAAGTGCAGTATAAACACTGAAGCCAAGCTTTAAATTATGGAAATACAGAATAATGTCTTTCACTTTTCAACAGAAATACATGTATATTTACTGAGTAATCACGAGAAAAACATATTTCTAGTTGCTAGGAATGACATTCCCCACCAACAGAGGTGAAAAGGCAAAATCAACACAAAAACTAAACTTACAGTGATGGGAACGCAGAAGAAATGTCATTTGCTTTCCAAAAAACAAAAACAATAAGTACATTCAACTTTAGGAAATTATCACCATGGATACACTTTTTGGTTGCCAGGGAAAAATTTCCCTATAGCAATGGCAATTTTAGCACTGAATGAATGCAAGATACAAACTTCAATTGTCGCAGTAGAGAATAAATGCCTTAATCTTCTCAAGAGAAATAACCTTAAATGGTGAGGACTTAAGACAATACAATATTTGGTTGTTAAGGATGGATTAAATGTTACAAATCTCATCTTACAGTTACCTCTGTTGCAATATCTCTTACGTTTCAGAACATAAATGTGGCATTTTCAAGGTGAAGAAAGGGGTTGTTTTTCACGAATTAAAAAACTTGTTTGGAGATGATTTAAGAAAGCCATTTAAGAATTACGATTCCGTGCTTTACGAATTTAATTTGAGGTGACTGCATTTTCCCATTAACAATACTGTTAAATATTATATATATATATATATATATATAATGTATATTATTATATTATATATATATATATATATATATATATATATATAAGTTTAAGCGAGGCTTAAAGAATTAAAAGTATCTGCTCGAAAGCAGAAGATGATGAGAAATGTTTTCAAGATTTTAAGAATAATTTAGTTTCTAGAGGCTACCCTGAGCAAATTGTGAGTCAAGACATAGACAAATCTGATACGTTTTCTAGGTAGTCGATTTGACAGGATCCTGTTCTAAAACCTCTAGTAAAGAACACTTCAAAGCACCTCTAGTAGTGACCAAAAACTTAAGATTACCCGATCTTCATTCAATTATTCAAGAGTACTACCCTATTTTACTACTTTCGGAGATTGCGAAAAGTATTACCGTCCTCTCCCATAATACTTTTTCGACAAACTCCTAATTTAAAAAAAAAGCTGTTGGTTCGAGTCAGCCTTAAGAAACTTAAAGCTATTTTAAAAGTCATTTCGTGAGGGAAACAACATGTAGTAGAAACGGGAGGGCAATTGCGCCAGAGACACAGAGGGCATAAACAAGGGTTTAAAAAGGGTCACACTCCTCTAGGAAAAATTTTCAACTTGATTTTCACAAATTTTGAATTAAATGCAGCCGAGTAGCCTACACAGGGGAGAGGCCATTGGGCCATCCCCCCCCCCGCCTCACTGATGTCGATTTTTAGTCCCTAAATAGGTGAAATCTGAACCCAAATTTTACCTCAAAGGTAGCACATGTAGCACCACATTGCATGTAAAGACACTTTCCATATTTATATAAATATTTACATATATTTATGTAAGACAATCGAAAAATATTGAATGTTTTCTTTAGATCATTTTTTATTACTGTTTTACAATTTTACTCCTGAAATATGCACAGTTGGTAAAAATCGGTCTTACTTTCAAATAAGTCCTGCCATACGTGGAATACCAAATGACGTGCCACTATCATTTATGACGATTATTTTTATAATTTTTGATACTCTCGAAGGCGAGAGGAACCTATGCAATCACTCGATTGTATTTGTACACACTGTATGATTGTGAGTCTGTCACGTTTGGCTTGTAAACACGATATGTCAAAATAGCGATGGTGGATATTTTACATACTTGCAATAAAGAGTTATCATATTGAGAGGAAGCCCCTATTCGTTTTAATGGGATCGAAGGTCATGTGAGGTCACCACATCATACTGAGAGAAATGGCCTTATTGTTTTCAGTGGAGGTCAGAGGTCATTTAAGGTCATCAGAGGACAAAAACTGAGAACCTTAAAAAACACGATATTTCAAGACAAGTATGATGGATACTTTTCTTACTTGGTATATAGAATTTTTTAATTTAAGAGAGAGGGAACCCTATGGGCTTGCTTGCTGTTGAAGGTCAAATGAGGTCATGAACTAAATGGACAGTGGGCAGTACCTCAGAATTGTATAAGGCGTTTCCTGACCAACAAAAAGTTAAAGCTGAATTTTTGTACCATTCCAAAGATAAAGTTATAAAGGGCAACATTATTTCTTCACTACCATAACTGTTACAGTAATAATTCGAATTTGAATTACTTAATTGAACACGTGTAAAGGAATCCCTTCTAAAACATTTTATTTTTCATTTTTTGTTATTCAATTTTTGGTGGGTTCAAAGGTTATGTGGGGTCAACAGAGGTCAAACATGTAAAACATTATAAATTTAAGAAGTGTAAATTTGGGGGATGAACCTCAGTGTAACAAAAACACCCCTATCGGCATGAAATCCCTAAGCTTTGGACATTCTGGTTTCATGATATGCCAATGCCGTTTGAAATTTCATCCGTTAAGTGTTCTTTAAAAGAACTACAAATTTTGATACTCCTGTCTTTTGCTTTTCAGTTATAGTCTTCATTACGTCCTCGTAAGATGTGTCTTCTAATTGAGTAATTATGTACTTGGCAGCGAAATATTCCTCAAAGCAAGTAACGGAAAATTCTACATGTAACTCCTTAAGGTGATCTACATTAGAGGAAACATGTTTAGAATATTGGAGAAAACCGATTTCAATTGCAGTTTGTGAAATGTTTTCTAAATCTCTTTCGAAGGAATCTTTGTCCAAAATACTATCATCCTCTAGAGTTGCTTGGAATGCAAGTTTTTCAAGAGTGCTTTCAATCAGGTTTATATCATTATTATGATCATTTTGTTTGCTTAACAGAAACCTTTCTTCCAAAGCACTTATAACAGTTGATATTAAAGTCGTCATATTTTTTATATGCCTGTAGGGTAGTTCAAGTACCGAAGTACTATCTGCAGCCAGTATATGAACAATCATTACCAAAAGGTATGGATAGCTAGAGAATGTTTCATAAACATCGTTATTGTCGATGAAATCCAGCACACCTTGTATCTTACTGTTAACCTCATTTGTAATATCTAGACCGTCCGTCGTGATCTTAATTGTATTTTCGTCATTAGATATCTTTCCTTCTTGACTTCCTTCGATTTCCTCAGCCTTTTCTGATGGCAAAACATGTTCTTCTTGCTTCGACATGGCTTCATCATTTTTACAAAGAAGGCTATCCTTCAAGCTATATTGATCTTCTGAAGTGTTCCAAGCATCATTTTCCTTCTTTAGCAAAGCAAGGTTGAAGTAGTAACCACAGGTTTTCTTAATATACGTTTCTAACTGTTCTTCAGAGAATTTACAAATTTTCACTTCAAAGTACTGATACAGAAATAGTGTTGCTGCATTTACTAGTCCCCTTGAAGTAACCCATACTTGAACACATGTAGAAATTGAACTATTAGATCCTTGCAATAATTGTTTCACTGTCAGGTTGCTAAGCTCGTTACCCGGGAAGCTAAATAGCTCTTCCCTTTGTTGATTGGGTACTTGATTTTCTGTGGCTCTTTTCATTTCAGGTCTACTTTCTCTAACATCTGCATTTCCCCCCGCCATCTCTTTGTCTAAACTTCCCCGCAAATTTTCAATCCCATCAATAAGTAACCAGAGGTTACTTATTGTTAATACGAAGTGAATGTCTGTAATGCTAAGGTCGTTGTCTGGGGGCAAAATCTGTAACAACAGATTTATGATGCTTACATTTTCAGTCATTTCTTTAGCAGAAGTGTATATTAAAATGGTATCGTTGTGTTCCTCGTCAAGCCAGTTCTGAATAAGAGCCTTTGTTAATGACGTCTTACCACAACGGGTTTCTCCCACGATCATGACGTGTTCTTTCTTTCTAAGTTTTTTGTCTGTGTGTAATGCTTTACTTGATATATTTATGAATTCACCGCCGCTTTTAATTCTTAAGTAACAGTCTGCATACCCATACTTAACAGGAATTGCGTCTCCCCAAGGTAATGGTTGTAAAACACAGTGGTGTCGATACGCTTTCTTCAGGGAATGTAAAAGACGTTTCACTGGGGAAAGAGAAAAGTGAAAACACACAAGTGAAAAGACTGTCTCACCGAATTTGCATTGGCCTTTCAGTTTATAATATGCCATTTTAAAGATGGATATGCACATTGTGGCTATCGTTAAATGACGTTATGAAGGTAATTTGAAAATTATTGAACATCTTTCCGCTTTAGGTTAGGCATGTATATTTTGTTCAAAATTTACCTTTTTGCTGCCCATCAGAGTTTTCGTCTGGTTGTGCATGTTGAGTTTCAATATTAGCCTGTTAGTGTACAAAACAGTTTCATAAACGTTTGAGATGTGCATTTTGCAAGTGGAAAATAAGGACTTTGTAGAATAAAGCAATTCACATATGAATAATTAAAGAACAACAACAAAAACAGATTAATATATTGACAATTTCGTTTATGATCCACACCAACTGTGAGATGGCGTAGATCAATACCGGCTGGGGATTTTATAATTTGTGTTGAAAAGAAATCTTTTCTGAACATGTAACACATGGTCTTATTACTGGAAACAGGCTTGTTTGTGAAAGCGATTCACGGGGTGGAATGTCAGTATGCAAGGATGGTCCCTTGCCAGTGGAAATGTAGAACACAATCCGTGACAGTGTTACTTATCTAAAGGTAAAGTATTGTCATTCATGGAACTTAACACAAGGAGTCCGACTAGTAACATTTCTTTTGAAACAGAAGGCTACCGCAAACTGGGGACACTTGAGACAGCTTCAGGAGCTTTTAAAATTACACCAAAATATAGGTTTGATCTGGATCATTGCTGTACATGTGATTCAGAGACTGAACATATGTGTTTGCTGGGCAATATCTTTTATTTTTGTAAGTGGGGAATATACTTTTTTGTCTTTAAAAAGCGTTTCAAGTTATCCAAACATATTTGGTTTTCTTCATAATTGCTTGCTACCTAAACAATTCCTTGGAATGATTTGAAACTAGTCCCATCATTTAATAGAGTCAACTTAAAGAAGCTACTAGTGAAGGCATCAGTCAAACAGCTGCCTACTCGTTAAAAGCTGCAATCAGACTTTTCAATAATCACTTCTGAACAAACGTAATTAGAATTTCGTACAAATGTCTCCTATGAATATAAACTTACCTCCACTATTTAGGACAGGCATGTACTGAACAATTTTAACCTTGTACTAAAATAATACAATACTGTTATTACGGTAATTCACTTCTGAGTCTTTAAAAGTAGAGATTGTCTCAACTTAACCAGACGGCTCAAGTATCCCCGCTTTACGGTACTTAATGTTTATGATAAAAAATTCTTTGCCCCAACTTCTTGTAAAGATATTCCTGTGTTGAGTTGTAAACTGTTTAAATTTATTGTAAAGTACTGTTTTTTTTTTTTTTTTTTTTTTGGAGGGGTGGGGTGTGTTGCAAGAATTCACTGAATATATTTTAAGCAATGACGGGTGTGCAATTCTTGTCCGTACAAAATGTTTGGCGAGAAAAAAATCATTTTTTCCAAAGTTATCTAAACGTTTACATATCAAAAAGCAACAAAAGTAAGCAATTTGAACAGTATAAGTACGGTACTGTCTATAAAAGTTCGCTGATATGAGAAGACTATCAAAAAGGATGGCTCGAACAACTATTTTAAATTTGGCAATTGCGTTTCCACGTTTTACATCTCATTGTATGAGCTATAAGTATTGAAATAAGAACAATGCTATTCAATTAATTGTAAACCTCTCCGAGGCATGTAATTTTTATTTAAAACTGTAGGTACATTTTAATATGAGGAAAATGAGAAAAAGAGAGGCATCAGCTTACCATATGTATGAGGTGATTCTGAGAGCCTGCTTGAAAGAAGTAAAGACAAGAAATGTTTTTTATTTGATCAACATTTTAAAAGTGTGTACAGCTCCCTTACAAAAAAATTGTGTGGCAAAAGTTCCAATACCACACTGGAAAAACCGTGTCATACTGTGTAAAACTATGGTTGGGTGTGAAAAATAGTGAGTTTTATGTGATTATTTGTAGAGCAATGTGTGATTTTAATAAAAATTTGACCCACTTTTTAAGGTGCCATGCTTTTACCTGCATTACCGCAGTTTGCCCCATGTGACAAAGAGTGGAGAACCAAAATACATTTTTACAAAGACAAACATGTGGCAAAGTGGGGTAAAGTAGAATATTGTGTGTCAAATTGGTTCCAATCCCACATGTGTCACCACTCATTACCTCACTTTTCCAGTTATGTATTTTCCTATGCCCTTCCACATGTGATTATGCATGTTCACATGTGGCATGCCCCACATTTTTTTTGTAAGGGAGGGTAAAGACCATTCTAAAATCGTGACCATTGACATTGATTTCGGAGCAATCCAACTTCCGACATGAACGGGTTAGTCTGCATTTATGCGTCTAGGGATAGTATGACGAGCATAAGCCTAGTCTTCGACGTTATGATTCAATTTTAGACCTTCGTTACGAATAAATTGAAGCTGTCTAAAGCAGTCTCATTTCCAGACCACAAGGTGTTCCAGTAATTTTAACTCAGCTCTTGTATTATCCCATCAAAACCATCATATTCTCAAGAAACAGAACAAGCAGTAGGCCAGCCATTGGCCTAAGAAGCCTTAAAAAAGTTATGTGGGCATTTTTATCACAAGCAGTCAGCCATGCTAGATCTAATCTACATATAGTAAGATTTCATGTTAGGGGGCTGTCACGTTTGAAAATCCTCTATTGGGGTATTTTAAAGGCAAACATGATTTTCATGACTTTTGTGCATTTCATATTTCCAAAAAAATTACTATCAGGAAAATGTAAATGTTTAGACAATTTAAATTCTACTATGGACGATAAAGTTACAAAAAAAAAGACAATAAAGATATTCTATAGCAAATAATGCCTGATATCTCAAAATAGCGTTTCGATGATATACATCATTTTCTATTATAGAAATAGTTTCTGATGTGAACAAGAACAGCTTAATATTGACTCACAAGCCTACCAGTACATTTTTATGCATTAGCCATTGTGACAGAGTGAACATTATGACATTTAATGAGCCTATACCCCATTGTTGATCCCTAAAAAGTACTAAACTGATGAGTATTGCCATTCAATTAAATACCAGCCTGCATGATTGAATTCGAATTGATATAAATTGCCTTGCAGTTATTATTTAAAAAACCAATAAAAACAGTAAAAGCCTTTTTGCCCATTTTTGATCATTTTCAGGCAAAAAATATGAATTTTGTGATTTTGATTTGTTTGGGTTCGTGCAGTGTGCGCCGGCTTTATCGAGCCGTTTACCACTTAATAAAAATAGAAAATCATAGTGGGTTGGTGTTACTTGTAACCACTTGAAAGTGGGCTCATTTTGTATCGCAATGATTGCAAAGGAGGCTTACTTTTCGACAGAGCGCTATACCTTCTGTAGACAAAGTTCGCACAAAGAATAATAGCGTTACAGCCCCATCTACTTTTATTTAAGCGTTTGTTAAATTTTGTATGTTATCAGAGGGGCAAGCGAAAATTGCGTTGACAGAGGGGAATGAGGGCTAAGGTGCTTATCCACAACCCCCCACAATTTATAAGTCTAGAGTAAATATCAAATAATCAAAGTTAGGAAATAACATCAGAAGAGTTTTTTTTTTTTTTTTTTTGCAATGTAAATGAAGTAAAGTGTGCCTGAAATGTCTTAAAATAGAATTGTTTGGCGCTCTGTGACCTGTCATTAAACAAATGTCATATTATTAATTCAAATAGGATGGGCATTACATAGACGCTTTTCCAAATAGCAATTACACAGGATTGTAGGAGATAGTTTTGGTATGCGTCGTTTTGTCAATGGCACTCTACTGTGGCGAAAAACGACGCACATCCAAAACTCTATCCCACAATCCTTTGTAATCGCTATTTGGAAAAGGGCCTATGGCCCGATCATTTCACAAATCTATGCAACTCGTATGATGATTTATCCTTTCAACCCTCATACCTGCTCCATCATGAAAAAATCGACTGGTTATTTTGAAACAGAAGTGCAAACTGTTTGGTTCATAGTCCCTATTACTAGTAGTTGGTAAATTGTCATGTAAAATGTAGGCAAACATTTCTAGAACCAGGGAAAAGGGCTGTTTTTGGAGAGCTTCACGCGCATTTATTTTATGTCCAAGTTCTCTCATTTGATTTCCCATAGCACAAAGTTGGAGTATAGGACTAATTACTAAAAAGCCTGTAGAAGGCCATTTGGAGAAAAAAGAGACAAAATAGCATTTTATAGTCAGCTTAGTGCAATTTCAAAGGTATTTGTGGACAGTTTTAAATGCCGTTACATTGCCAAATTAAATACCCAGTCTCCGACGCATGTGAAACTGTATTTCCGGGTTGAAACTGCAATTTGAGATCATAGCAATTTTTACAATAGAAAGTTTTTTATTTTCTTTGTTTCTTGCACCTTTATCTTGTCAGTGTTGACCAAAGTAAAGATGGACTCAAGTAAAAGTCACAAAATTCATATATTTGTCCAAAACTGGTCAAATTTGACTTTAACTGTTTTTATTGGTTGTCTAATTAATGACTGCAAGACATTTACAATTAACTCAAATTCAACCTTTTTGGCAAAACGTACCAATTTTGTGGTTTTTAATGAAAACTAATAGAGATTTGTGCTGTTTAAACGTAAAATTGTTCACCCTACTAATGTGTAAAAATGTACTGGTAGGCTTTTGAGTCAATATTAAGCTGTTCTTGTTCTCATAAGAAATATTTCTTTACTAGAAAATAATGTACATCATCGTAACACTATATTGAGATATCAGGACGGTATTAATTGCTACAGAATGTCTTTATTTTGTCTATTTTAATAACTTTATTTTAATATTAGACCATAGTAGGATTCAAATGGACTCAACATTTATATTTTTCTGATAGTATTTTTTGGAAATATGAAATGCGCAAAAATCATGAAAATCATATTTTTGCCTAAATAGCCCAAAATGGCCCAAAAGAGTATTTTCAAACGTGCCAGCCCCCTGACTTTAATCCTTACTATATGTATATTGGATCTAGCATGGCTGCCTGCTTGAACTAAAAAATCTCCACATAACTTTTTTAAGGCCTTTTAAGCCAATAGCTGGCCTACTGAAAACAATGCAACAGTTCAGCCCTCAAATCAATCTCCTTTTTACATTCATTATTTCAACACATTTGACTGAGCCTCGCAAATATCAGTCACCTATCGGTCTCAAGAACAAACTCAGTCAAAGAAAATGTGTTGAAGATGTTATCCTGAACATAAAAATATTATACAATTATCCTTGCTGTTTGAGGACATGCGTGAGGTAGCAATTAAAAAAAGAATTCTTCTTTGAGGCAGGTCATACCTTTACATTTTGTTCTGTAAAAAATGAACACCATTACAGAACAAGCCAGAGCTGCAAATATCACCGAGGCTGCAGTGATAAGAAGAGTTCTGTTGGAACTGAGGCCGTCCGTGCACTCGTCTAAAGTGAAAAAGAAATCATTCCAAAACAATGTCATATTTATATCAGTTTTGAAAATAAGTTGTGTGTACAATAGAGTTAAGCAAGACAGTGCCGCATCATTATCCTCTTAATATTTTTAGCTTAAACTCTTAGTACCGGCTAACGTCGTCTTCCCACAGTTTGCATCCCATAAAAGAAGATTCAAATATTTCAGAATGATTTGACAGTAAGATTAGATCAGGGCACTTTAATGGGACGATTTCGTATAAAAGCCACAAACACCAAAGGCTTAGTGATTCCTTGTTGAAAGGAAATGATTTGTTGCACTGACTCGGTTCATCCCTCAAATTTACACTTCTTGAATTTTTCATGTTTTACAATGTGTTTACATTTTGACCTCTCTTGATCTCTATGACCTTTGAACCATACCAAAAGTTAATAACAAAAAATTAAAAAACAAAACATTTCTCAGAAGGAATCGTACCCGGAATCCTCTGCGTGAGAAACCGAGCTTTATCCACTACGCCATCAGACCACTCGTTCAAAATACAGTATTGCTATTCATCTTAAAGTCACAGCCCTTTTGACAAGTGTTCATAATTAGGCAATTCAAATAAGAATTATGAATGTAATAGTTATGCTTGTGAAAAATACCTGTTTTTCTCTATAATTTTATCTTTGGAATGGTACAAAATCCAACCTTACCTTTTCGTTTGTAATCAAAAGCCCGACACAATTTGGAGGTACTCACCTACTGTCAATTTAGGTTACGAGGTTTTCGTAGTTTTACCTCTGATGACCTCAGATGACCTTCGACCTAGAATAAACTCATAGGGTTCTCCGTCTCTTAAAGAAACACATGTATATACCAAATCTGAAAAAGATCCATCATCCCTGCCTTGAAATATCGTGTTTCTAAAGGATTTTGGTTTTTGTCCTCTAATGACCCCAAATGACCTCTGTTCTCTACTGAAAACAACAGCTTTATTTCCTTTGATATGGTAAAGTTATGTATCAAATATGAAGATTGGCCAATCCTTGCTATCTTGAGATATTGTGTTTACAAGCAGTTTTAGAGAATTTCGTATTTTCACTTCCGGTGACCTCAAATAACCTTTGACCTTTAGCAAAATCTATAGGATTCATTTTTGACTATAACGCATCAACATGCCAAGTATGAAAAACATCCATGTTCCCTACCTAGAGGTATCGTGCTAACAAGGTTTTCGGTTTTTGACCACTGGTGACCTCACATGACCTTTGAACTTCACCAAAGCCACATAGGGATCTTCCTCTAGATGTAATTATTTTATATACCAAGTATAAAATTATTCATTATTGCTATCTTGATATATTGTGTTTACCATCCATGCGTCACAAATATGCATCCATCAATCCGTCCGTCCGTACGTACATACATACATACAAACATACATCCTTACATGCATGCATGCGTGCATACGTACATACATACACACATACACACACACACATACATACATACATAAGGCGGGCTGCTTGCCAAGGCAGGCACGTGCAGCCGCGCGAGACTTCTCATTGCAGCGACGGAATTTTCGGGCAGCTACGCCAGTTTCGAGCTCCGCGTGAGCTAGGTGTGCACCCGTACTCACCCTCGCTTCCTTAGCGGTACGCGGGAAATGTACCGGTAAGGAATTCGAGGGATTTCCCCATTAGCCTGGCTGACCTCCAACTAACCCAGCAGACGTACGTGTCTGGAAGGCGGGCTGCTTGCCAAGGCAGGCACGTGCAGCCGCGCGAGACTTCTCATTGCAGCGACGGAATTTTCGGGCAGCTACGCCAGTTTCGAGCTCCGCGTGAGCTAGGTGTGCACCCGTACTCACCCTCGCTTCCTTAGCGGTACGCGGGAAATGTACCGGTAAGGAATTCGAGGGATTTCCCCATTAGCCTGGCTGACCTCCAACTAACCCAGCAGACGTACGTGTCTGGAAGGCGGGCTGCTTGCCAAGGCAGGCACGTGCAGCCGCGCGAGACTTCTCATTGCAGCGACGGAATTTTCGGGCAGCTACGCCAGTTTCGAGCTCCGCGTGAGCTAGGTGTGCACCCGTACTCACCCTCGCTTCCTTAGCGGTACGCGGGAAATGTACCGGTAAGGAATTCGAGGGATTTCCCCATTAGCCTGGCTGACCTCCAACTAACCCAGCAGACGTACGTGTCTGGAAGGCGGGCTGCTTGCCAAGGCAGGCACGTGCAGCCGCGCGAGACTTCTCATTGCAGCGACGGAATTTTCGGGCAGCTACGCCAGTTTCGAGCTCCGCGTGAGCTAGGAAAGACGTGCGAGAACGGAGCTCTCGCCGGCTGTACCGTGTCCTGTTAAGGACATGTTGCTGAGTGCACCCATAGCCACAGGATCACATACATACATACATACATACATACATACATACATACATACATACATACATACATACATACATACATACATACATACATACATACATACATACATACATACATACATACATACATACATACATACATACATACATATTTGAACCATTTATTGCATTTGTATCCACAGTAATATAACAATGACATCATAGTACAAGCGGTAATTCTTAGAATGCAATAAGCATGCCTACGTGGAAAAGGAAAAAAGTAAGCTGAACCTATACAACAAGTAATCAACAGGGAGGGGGGGGGGGCACAATCCTAGCACATAT
This sequence comes from Holothuria leucospilota, assembly GCA_029531755.1. Taxonomy (NCBI): domain Eukaryota; kingdom Metazoa; phylum Echinodermata; class Holothuroidea; order Aspidochirotida; family Holothuriidae; genus Holothuria; species Holothuria leucospilota. The sequence goes on from CM055979.1 coordinate 11,952,294, forward strand.
GACTTAAGTGCATTCAACGTGGCCATATTTATGGGCACGTTTTTTCCATATATTATTGGACCCAATGGAGGCACTAATGCTGAGGTATTTGGCAATAGCTTTGCTCCTGCTACATACATACATACATACGTACATACATACATACACACACACAATCGTCCTCAAGATCCTTTTGCCTTCGGCAAGGAATTGAAAACATAAATAGCATTTCACTACAAAGATACACTTCTCCAAGATTTCAAACAATCTCAGGATACATGATCCTACTAAATATCGTGCGGGTGATGATGAAATATTTGCAACTTTTAGCTGGCCTGGCTTAGCAAAGAGATGATGATACGTAAAGGAATAAAAGGTCAAAACAGACGTGAGTTAACAGAAGAAGAAACCTGATGATGAAAAACAATGAAAATATTTGAGTATTATCTGTTCGACACATCACGAAAAACTGATAATTTTTGAAACAATAACAACTTTAGCAACAAAACTAAAAAATTCTACGCCGTCCATATTTGCATACTAGATCATATACATAAATCACTGTAATAAGGGAAGAAAATAAATATAGAATGCTTAGCAGTTTTAGCTATACTTGGTAATCGACAGGTCAGTGTGCTAGATTGTTTTTGGGGGAATATATTATGTCACAGCAACAGCAGGAACAGCACTACATCAAAATTACGAGTATTTAAAAAAATTAACAAGAGTGCAATCCACGGAGCTGCATATCTCGCATACTTACTATTTTTTTTATTTATCTCTCTCTGCCATACAGACCCCAAACCAATGGTCATTGGTTTGGGGTCTGTATGGCAGATTACTTACCTTTTGTCTATTTCCATCAGAGTTTGAATAAACCTAAACAATCCATTACCGAAGACTTTTGACACATACTGTTACTAAGAATATACATTTGACCTTCCATCCTGCAACCTTTGACCTTATTTTCCCTAAAAGTGAGTGTAAAACTCGATTTTTTTCAAAACTGACCTTTGACCTCTGACCTCAAACCTTTGCTTTCGGAAGTCTGTGAGGGGAAAAATACTACTCTTGAGTTTCTTGTTACCAAGTTTGAAGAACACCGGTTTAGTTGTTCAGGAGGAGTTCGTGACATAAAATTGTTCTTAAGTGATATTAACTGACATTTTCATTACCCTTGTAAAGTTTCCATGAAAGTTCAATGTTTGCCCCTGAAGAAATAGCAAAAAGTCGACTTCTATCCTGGATTTGCGAAACACAGTTTTTCACCCTGACCTCGCATGACCTTTTTCTTGGTATCCATGACAACCATATAATGTCTGTACAATGTTAACTCTTGAAATTTTAGCCAAACATAATTTTTATAAAATTTGGCCTTGAACTTCTAACCTTTTACCTTTACGTCCGGGTCTACTAGACACAATTTCCTACAAGGAGGAGTAATTGACACTAACTTTCATTTTCAAATATGTGTTAGACCTTCCACTATCTAACCCTTTGACCTCCGTTTCCATGGTTACCACAGGATTTGAAAGAACTATCCTTCCCCATCATATCTGCAAAGTTTTACTTCATATTTCATATTTATCATATTTTGGTCATATTTATTTAACACTGCAGAATATCAGCCATCTTGGTAAAGAGATATTTGTAAACAAAACTGGACACGCACACCCCTACTGGTACACACGTCCCCACGCGGGGGCACGTTTTGACCCTCCCCATGTCAATTAGAACTTCTGGTCATTCCGGGTAAGGCCCTGAGAACAGCTACTACGGCAAAGGTTTCCAAACCAACTGGCACTATCGTGTATAGCTCAACATAACAATCATTTGTTGATAGTGGACGAATTAAAGAATACGATATAATCATTCTCAACTGAAGCAGTATTTAAGGAAATGTCATACCGGTACTTGGCTGCAATTTAAGTGACGAGGATGATGAATTTTTCAACAATTTGTAATCGTCTTGGGCAACACAATGGACGATAGCCGCTTCATCGCATGAGAATACCGTATATGACAACTCCACTGTCACATTCCATGTATCCGTGGTGAAGTCATGTGTGAAGACTGGTGGATATGGCGTTAATGTAACTTCCTTTGCGCTTTCTATGGTCCATTTCATAGTCGTCTTTGGTCTTACTCCCTTCAATGTGCATCTTGCCGTCCCGTTATTGTTGACCTGTAAATTGCACTCTGTACAAGGACGACAGCCGTCTATATGAGGGCAAGGAGGTTCCGGAGTAGCTTGAATAGGAGATGAAATCAGTTATTGCAATATGTAGGTAATGATTGTCGGAACTTTATTCACGATACAGCTCAATATTTTTGTTCGACAATTGGCTTTAGGAGAAATCAATACATGTCTTTAAAACTAACATTCACAATTCTTACATATTATAGAAATCAACTGGTTCGTAAAACAGTAGCGCCAGCACGGCGGGATGGGGGCGTCTTCCCCCCCCCCCCCCATCGATTTCAGATTTTTTTTAATTTTAAAATGATCCTCAAAGGCGTTTAAGCTATAGATTTCTGTAGGGGGTAGGGTTAGGTGTATTTTCGACCTAGTGATGGATCTATTGTAACCATTTTCCATAACAAGTGGTTCTCAAACTATCAGAATTATCGCAAATCCTTCGCGAACTATCAAAATTTTGCGGCGCTCCGCGACCGCCAAACGTTATCTCAGTATTACCTAATTTCCAATAGTTTCCTGTAGCAACTCCCTCAGAAGCACTGCAACAAAAGTTGAAGCTGTTTTTAAATTCTCAGCTAAAAGACTGACTTTGTGATTGGCAAAAAGTTTGTTGGGGAATTGAAAGTGTCTCGATGCAGAGCATGAATGCAGGTTTTGCTTTGATTATCTAATTTAATGAAAAATTTTTGGCGCGATTCCCGCGCATTCGTCACGGTTTTCACTCCATATCCTGACCATTATTAAGGTTATAATACATGCAGCTATTCTAATCACAACACTTTTCCGAAAAACGGAAGTACATTTCCAACCTCTGAAGGGGCGTATGGGATCTTTCAGTCTAATTTGTTGCATGTGGTAGGTTGAAAGCACGTATCTGCCGTTATAAATTTTTCAAAAATTTTTACCTAGCGCTTGACGCCCAGCCATTACCGGTACAGATGGTGATTGTTAATACACTGAAACGCGCTTTTTATTCCTTAAACCCTTTTGCTTTACCTATCAGGGAGTTTATTATCACCTCATCCTTGCACCTAGACTCTCCCTCCCATTCCCTATTGCTGGAAGCTGTTCGTCTGGATTTTTGTTCAAACTTAATAAAAATACGATAATTGTAAAGTGCTCTGCGTTATACCCTATAGTACCATTTGGATGTCAGAAAATAATCATCACATCAGGGCCCTATTTTGTATAATCAATCCAGAGCTTCCAGGAGGAACTATACCTGTGTCTGCCAGCCTTAGATACCCTTTTATAACGGGACGGCACCTTTATGTAGTGACAAAAAGGATTCCACACTGCTATAAACACTCGCAGGGACGTGCAATACAGGTACAATTTAATTAGACTCGGGGGGGGGGGCTGAAGTGCCATGACGACGTCATCTTTTCTACCCTCCATCACCAAATCCTGGCTTTGCCACTGCGTAAAAAATGTTAAGTGACCGAGACACCGTTTTAAACCTTGTACACAAAGGAAGATTTAAACACAACGGAAGCTTAAGAATTTTTATCAGGAAAATGAACACAGGACAATATCTAAGGGGGGAGTCATTTATGATATATCGCATAGCGTATTTAGAAAATACTTCCCACACTGCAAAACATAACACTTCCTGGCCTAGGCTGTAACTTCTAGACAGCCTTAGATGTCATATCGCAAGTATTTGAAATACAGCTGCGTTTTCACAGACGACACATCTTATATCATTTGTATGACGTCAAGATTGTCCATTGTGTTGTAAGAATAGGACCTAACAAACCTCATAAGTGCTGCTGTATTCATTTTTACGCAATGAATTTAATCATTGTATAACAAATAACTCACGCACCATGAAGAAATTTCATCAGATATGATCTTGAAGGAGCAAAAATTTACGTGTTGTCATATTTAAAAGTAACCAACAAACAGGGATGTAGTACTCGAGACCGGTCTCGTTCTCGAGACCTTTTTTTCCCTGTCTCGGTCTCTGCCTAGATACACTGTGGTCTCGGTCTCGGACCCTTGTGGTCTCGGAAACTATGATGCGTTAACTGGCACCAATTTAACCAACACGGAACACTTGTAGCACTGACTTACTCTGATTTAAAGAGAAGGGCCACATTAGAAAAATACATGATTATGTTAAGTTATTAATTATGTTAACTATATTTGGCATATGATTATAGGAAACAGGTGTTTATATCAATGAACCGATGCACTCTTGGTGCTATAGGTCGTTTGCAGAGCATAAGGTAATAAAGCTAGGTAAAAAAAGTATTCAGAAAGTTAAACTGTTTCATTTTCCCATTTAATATGTACATTCGGTCGCCGACTTGGTCTCGGTCCCGGACCTTGTTGGTCTCGGTCTCGAAGTTCTGCCCCTGGTCTCGGTCTCGGTCTCGGTCTCGAAACCCTCTAGTCTCTGTCTCCGTCTCGGATATGTTGGTCTCGACTACAATACTGCTACCTAATGAATGGGAGGTGACCAGCCGTGAGAGTGGGTGGAGTTAGAGGTAGAGTTAGATGAGGTTAGATGAGGTTTTATGGCTCAGTTTGGAGAGTGGGTGGAGTCCAAACGTCAAATACAATGTTAACTTGTGGACAATATTAGCATAAGGAGGGAAGATGTTTAGCTTGAATTACTATTCCTGGCCTACCATTTTAATTTATGAATGAAGAAAGATATGTATGCCAGTTACATCCACCAATTCATACCATGTTTAGTCTATAAAAAGCAGTTTTGTCACATCTAGTCATTCGAGCACATCTTGAACATTTGGCTTTGCACAAACTGTCTAACACAGAGCAGCAAAAGTCGATGTACGAATAACTATTGTGTAACTCCAACTTCCGTGATTGGGTGCATACGCAAACCAGCATCTCACATGCCTACTGCACTGCACAACTTTCCAGCTTTAAAATTACAGGGAACGTTTGCTGTTGGTTCATAACTATCAACCTTACAAGTCATAATTACTAGACGGTGATGCATAGATTCTTGGTTTTCATCAATGGATAAGAAAGACGCTTCATACTAACCGCATTGCCTAGAATAGCGTTAAATGTTTATGTCAGACAGGCTATGGAAAGCCCGAAATGTACACCCTCTAGAGTATCGCAAATGTGGGAATACTATTTTGCTTGTCCTTCACTTAACTTTTAAATTATTGCTTACCTGTAACATAAACTTTGAAAGTACTGTTCTCACGTGTGTTGTCTTTAAAATAGGCATAGAAGGTGTATACTGCTTCGTGTTCTCTGGAAGCATATAAAATTGTCATAGCTCCATCGTCAGAAATTTCAAAGCGACCTTTGTCTAATTCAGTACCACCGCGTTCTCCATCAATCAGTTGCAATATCGGGCTTGTGCGTGAAGCGGATCCTCTGTACCAATATGCCTGTGCGATTTCCTTACTTTCAGTGGCACAAGAAATCGTTGATTTACTATTCTTCTCGATTAGCACAAGTTTAGGGCAAGAACTTTCTACAAGAAGACAAATCAGTTGACTTGATAAAAGTGAACCTTCCTACAGGTTCTTTCTTTTCTGTAATACTTCAAGCAGTAACAAAATAAGTAGGAAGGAGCTCACTGAAGCAAGTGTTTAGAGGGTGCACGTTTAATTTCCTGAGAGATAACATAGTCCTTTTTAAGTTGTGTTTTCAACTTTGAATGACGGGTCTTACTTATTATATACCTAAAAATTGACTTGCTAGTTACATTCATTACTCTCTGTTATTTACTATTATTTACTGCTAAAATTATGAATTAATTCCAATAGTTCTTTAGATACTTCTGATAGTTCGAAAAGATCTTCAGGACATCTGACAACAAAGTTTCCAAGAAATTACTACAGGCCGATTTATACTTCCAATTTTTCACGGGCTTTTAACCGTAAGAACCATATGTGGTCATTCCTGCCTCTTTCGGGCCTATCACAGACATAGCTCACAGTTGAACATTGTTTAATTTTTACACTTTTATAGCTCTGTATTAGACTATGAACTGGCGGGACAGCCTTAAAGTCGAAGACACTGTCTCAGTGGCCCAAGCAGTAGCTACACCTTCCTTCGTTGAGATCGGGGCCGAAGTCACACCCCCAAGGCTGAGCGTACATGGATATGATTTAAAGTGCAGTGTACCCAAAACTAATCATATCAGTTTGATTAAAGTCTGTGTAACTACATAATATACCGTACAAAATTTACACATTTACAAACAATAGGACTCTCGGAAAGAACTCAGCAATTTTAGATACTGTCTTTGGATTAAAGTTACTGGGTTACATTAATAGGCCACCTCGCACAGGCCTCAGGTAAAGTTCCAAGGCCAAAGGGTGCAAGTTTGAGGCCGATGTGTCATCGAGTCTCCAACATTGCAAACGGAAGAGCACTACTCAAAGATGAATAACTTACCGCTGATGGGCAGTGAAATGAACGCTAAAAAGGACCACAGCAATAGAAGTGTACAGTCCATATTTCTGATACGCAAATCTGAAAGCAAAGATACTATTCTATCTACTAGTGCTAATAGTACAATTTGTAAAAAAGAACCTCTACACTCAAACAAAGTGATATAAAATACAATATAATGTGTTTTAATCTTCATGAAAGTAAGAATGTTGGTTGAAAAAGTGTGTCAGTGGGACCGTGTTACGTGTTACCTTTTTATTTGTATGAGGTTTGCACACTTTGATCCAAGCAACCGTCTTCTCAACCAGACTAAATAATACCTCAATATATAACAAGAACTATGGAATTCGAGTATAATGACGAAAACCTGATTACTTTAAAACAACATTATAAAAGTTTCACAGAGAGTATTCCAGATATAAGAAAAACATCAGAAAAATCAGAAAAATTATTAATAAGCTGTAGTAACATGGAAAAAACAATGCTTACCAAACTTCAATCACAAAGAGAAGAAAGAGTTGTCTCCCACTGAACCTTATAAAGAAAGAAGGCAGTCACTTGGAATTACTTAGTTATGTTGAGGGCATCCGGTACTTAGAAGAACCTTGAAAACATTAAAAAAATACAGGGACCATCACATGACTAGCGGATTTTACAAGCTTAGGCCACTTGGGGCTCTGCCAATATCAATTCGACTTCGATAGACTGTTTTTCAAGTGACAATAACAAAGGGTTGTGCGATACAGTTATTGGCAAAAACCTGTGACCAAAAACGACGCATATCAAGAAAGACTACCCTGTATTCTTTTGTAATTGCTATTGAAAGGTCTAGCCTATAAAGCAATACACTCTAATATTGTGTCTAGAGAGACGGGTAAGAGGAAGATTGACTTCGATGTCACTTGCTTTCCTACACCTTTCTTCCTCCTCATTTACTCAAGTAAATAATTCATTAATTACTGTACTGAGAATGTGACTACTTGACGGAAGGGCCTTTTCCAATAAAAGGGACAATGATGTGGTCTTACAGCAAAATATTACAAAACTCACGAAGCTGAAGCTTCGCTGCAAGTTGCTCTCCCTGACATTTCATGTGAAATAATTCATGGCATTTTTAAGGAATTTGGAAACGTTAAAAAATTTTATGGCATTGCTTTTCAACAATTCTAGGGTAGAATCTGATAATGTCATATGATACGGGACTAAATAAGAGTTTTAGTTATAATTGGTTATAACAACAAACAGTTTTATCATTTAAATGCTTTTACAAAGATAGGAAGGAAACCCAAGATGAAACCTACTGCATAACCCCACATTTGCTTATAAAATTTCTAGTTCTTTCCGACAGGAGTTTTTATGAATTCTCTTTGATTGACTAACGTCCTATGGTCCTCCACAAAGAGACACTATGGAGAAATCAGGTAATATGTTATTTAAGGTCTGAACAAGCAGAAATAGTACAGGAAAACAACTATGCAAGCGTCCTTTCGCCTACATATTTGATGGCACATTCATATACGACTACTTAACGAAATGAAAAGGAAATCTATTCACCAAAATCAAAAAGAAAAGCAGATGTGGAAAAATTAGGAAAAGACTTACTTGAAAATAGCTCGAACAGATAGTCGAAATAACCAGTTATCTGACTACGTGCAGTTTTCAACATACGGAATGGACTTCAGTCTTCATAATTTATCGTTGTAGACCACATGTTTGCGTAAGCTTCCGAATTCACACTTGAGGGAACAAAGTGCATTTACATGGCTCAAGTAAAGACAAAAGGCTTATTGCTGTTTCAAAGGACTCACTATCCGTAATAAGGTTTTTACTCCAAGTATTGGGGCAGATCCTTGGTCATCTCCCACGACACATTATGACTTGAGGGTGGGGTGCTTTAGCTTGAAGAATTTTTCGACTTTTTTGATGCTGTATTATTTAACTCCAAAAGAACACAGTAAAAAAGGAAAAGACTGCAACAGATGTATTTTGGTCAAAATCAGCTATTGTTTTCTTTTTTAATTTGAAAAATAGTATTTTTGATTACCACCCTACCTTCACGACGTTTACGGAAAGAAATCCATTGTTCACAATGCAAGTTAAATGTCCTAAATCATCCCAAAACAAACTTCACAGAATCTTTTGTTGTACGGATATGTAGTTTTGTTAAAATCCTGTCCAAAAGATTAATATTGGTTCCGTTTTATATGATGTAAACTGATTGTCCGTAGTGGTACAGTGTTATAGGTAAGTTGGAGTTCTACATTTCTATTCATACCTGTACTTTCACAAATGTACCCTATGCACAAATATACACCAATGTTGCACAAATGTACTAAATATGTCAAACATAATTTGGTATGTCGTGGTGACCTTTTGTTTACACTGTGATCTGAGAGAATTGCGTTACCAGGCCTAGCAGGAGACTAAGACTATAACGTATGAGTAGTTACCAATGCCACGCCATACTTTTTCCCTTGTACCAACCTGTATTTACCCTTTCATGCGTAATCTTTGCAGGTACTTGTAATTCTTCCAGAGTCACAAGGAATTGTTCTCCAAATGTTCAAGCAATTAACGACGTGAAAAATATAACAGTTAAGAGCAGGTTGCGGCAATTTCGTGGCCATCAAGGTTACATTATTTTACTCCTGTATTTTTTAAATATTAGTAAGAATTAAGTCAAGTTGATATAACAACTTTTAACTATTGTAAGGTAGGGCATTGACAACGTTTACACAGAGAAAGGATGAATTGAGTTTACCTGAACATTCAGTAGTAAGAACTCCCACAAATCATTCCTTGCACTGCTTTTAAATGGTCTAGATACATGCTTTGCAGTTTCTCAATGTGTGACTGCTCACTTTTGTAAAGGAACCATTGTTGGTGAAAAAAATAAAAACTTACGAAGTTTGTTGATGATCTATGTTTTGACCATTTTCCCTCAGATAGTGCACTTTTCTGTCCTGTATGTATGTATTATCTGAACTTTTAAAAGTGCAACAGTGATGTGAAAAAATGATTTTGGAAAGGGGTCTTTTAAACAACAACAGTGGTGCCAGAAACGTTGGGAAATGTTTTGGTCAAGGTAGATGAAGATTACCACCACTTAGAGTAATAACACAACATAGGCAAAAAGAGATTACGCTGATCATTTCATCATAAATGTGCCATATTACAGAATTGTCAAAGAGTGTACGGATAAACGTTAGACGTTTGACAGTTATTAGACAAACTCTATTCTTTTGAATTTTGTAAAATGGCGCCCTCTCATTCCGTCTAGGAATAACATTGTGCACCATTTAACAGTAAAGAATTCGTCTCTTCGCAACATCGAGGAACAGACCTACACAATTTGTCAATTTGTTCAATGAAGCAAAAGATAGATGTCTGTGCCCCTCTTTTAAAAGAAATCAATTTAAACCCTATCATTTGGGGCACGTTAAATTTTAACTTCACTTCAACCTGGAGTTGATAAAAGGCATGTCCTTCATGTTTACAAACGGATACCTGTTTCTTGTAGATGTATCGAATTAGCATATGGGTGTTTTCGCAACAGGCACTAAAATAATTGACAAGTTTAATTTATTCAGTATCTAGCTATACCAATTCGCATGGAGTTTGCGTACGACATAGACGTCGAGCTTTGATTGTATACATTATTGAATATGTATTGGCAGTAAAAAATATCTACGTAAATTTTATTACAACTGAAACCCTTTCCCTCCACCGATTATACTTATTTCAGCAGAATCTGAATGAGGCACTAACCGCTTTAGGCAGGACATTATATTTTATCCGAAGAGTTAAAAATAAACCAGAAAGCCCAGAGGCTTAGTGAATCCTTGCCGAAAAGAAATGCTTTGTTCCACTTTGTTCCTCAGATTATCGTTCTTATGATATGTTTTACGATGTTTTCACGATTTGACCTCTGATGACCTCTGATGACCTCTCATGACCTTTGAACCTCACCGAAAATCGAATAACAAAAAATGAAAATGGAAGTGTTCTAGACGGGAGAGCCGGGACCGTTGTGTGAGAAAGCGAGCTCCTTCCACTACACCACCAACAAACTCGTTACGCGTATAATATTTGTAAGTAAAATCCACAGCCCACTTTACTTGGGTTTATAACTAGGTTATGAAAAGTAGAATTACCAATTGCAGTAAAAGTAAGGCTTTTGAAAAATGTTGTTCCCTACACTTTTGTCTTTAGTATTGTACAAAAAGGTCAGCCCTATCTTTTCGGTGGATAGGAAACGGCAGAATTCGGGGGTACCGCCAACTTTCTGTTAAGTTACAGTTAGGTTAGGTTAGATGAGGTTTAACGTCCCAGTTTCCAACCAATTGGTTCAAGTCGAGACGACCACGGTCTTTTTTCCAGTTGTGGCTCACTAGCTTGTTTAGTTACAGAGGTTTCTTTTTTTACCTCTGTGACCTCAGATGACCATTGGTATCCAAAAAACCCATGGGTCTCTCTTTTAAAGTAGAAAACCTTAACACCAAGTTTGAAATGTACCCATCATCCCTGTTTTGGAAAATCGTGTTTTTTCAAGGTTTTTGTTTTTTTACCTTTGGTGAGCTCAAATGACCTCTCACTTCCACTGAAAGGATTAGGGTTCTTCCTCTCAATAATGATAAATCTAAACACCAAGTATAAAAAATCCATCATTGTTATCTTGAGATATCGTTTTTACCAAAAGTTTTACGAATTCCGTATTTTCACACCTAGTGACCTCAGATAACCTGTGATCTCTACTTAAGCTTCTGGTTATAACGCATCCACATACTAAATATGAAAAGCATACATGCTTTCTATCTAGAGATATCGTGTTAACAAGGTTTAAGGTTTTGACCTCTGTGACCTCACGTGACCTTTGACCTTCAACAAAAACAATAGGGATCTTTCTATGAATATGGAAAATACATATGCTAAGTTTTAGAAGTAGCTATCTTTTTTTCTTAAGATATCGTGTTTACAATTTAAACTTCAAAGCACGTACACTCTCCAGCGTGATTCCATGAATTCCTTTAGTCTTCGTAAAGGAATAAAAAAGTGAACACCGGCAGAAGCACACACTATGAAAATAAAGCTTAATTAACTTAGCATTTTCTAACTAGCAGATTTTTCCTGATGGTGTGCCACATGTTCAAGTGAAAACATACTTTGAGATAGTATAAACTGAGTATGTGAAGCTACTTTCATTATCAAGCGTAATTCATCAACTGTTATCTCTTTCCCATGCTATCGGACGTAGTACATGGTCTTGTTTTACGCAGTTGCAGTTATATGCCTCATCCTTCCATCTTCTTGCTCATTTCGGTGCATTCCCCCAATTTATGTCTAGCAGTTTTTACTTCTTGATTCATCTGTCATCGTGAGTTCTCTCTGTATATTCATTAAATCTGAGAGTGTTCACTCAATTTTATTTAAATTGTCTGTTAAATTTGTTTTATAGCTGATGTCTCCCTGCATAGAGTTATGATGTAGTGACGTTTTATTGGGCTGGGTGCTTCCCCTCTGTAAGTGTTTTGCTTGATGCTCCGCATCAGCAATGGAGTAATGGAAAACAAGCCAGTGAGCCACAACTGGAAAAAAGGCCGTGGCCGGCTCGACTTGAACCAGTTGGTTGGAAACTGGGCCGTTCAACCTCATCTAAATAACTAACTGCTTACTTTAATTTGCAAGGAGCAGTTAATCATTAGTGGTACGTCAACAGCAATGAACAGATAGAAGAGAGACAAATGTCAATCAAATTCTCATAACAGGAAAGGTATTAACAGTCAGGGAGATTCTTCCGTTTGAAGGAAAACCAAAATTCTCCCGAACTGGGGAAAACAACATATTGTATAGACTTGTCAGCCTAACAAACACAAGGTTAAGCAAGAATGAAAACCACTCAAAAACTCAAAAAAAGGCGTGGTGAACAACAGATTAGGACGTGGCTTTTCTGTAGGTATGACAATAACGCTTCCGAATACACATTTAATTCCATTACATTAGACATTAGACATTTGCAAGGGGGTTCCAAAGCCCATTCGCCACTGACACTGTACACAAAGAACGCTTGGGACTGTGAGTAAAATAGATAAAATGGCGGTGCCCATGACCAGGTTTTCCCCCTATCGGGAGAAAAGTAGATTCTCCCGAATGGGGGAATCTCCCGAACTGATTAAAGTAGTACAGAAGATATTGTTAGGCTCTGTTCACTTTAGTTCACTTTAGTTAAATTCACTTCAGTTCAGTAGGAAAACGATCAAAATGGATACAAATTTTCAGCAGGGACCCGATGAGCCACACCCCCAAATGATAGATGTAAGCAAAGAGACACTACTCTTTGCACGATCGGACAGCTTATCCAACGCAGTTTAGAATATATTAACACTTGACACCAGAGCAAGATACTCAGATAGACAATTTTGCTGAGATCTAACATAAGAATCGAACTTTCTTAAAAAATTAAGAATTATTTAAGTGCAAAGTTGTTCATTAAAACTTTACTTGGCTCATTAGAAACGTTTGCTTTACATTGACCTTTGATTGACATTAACTTTACCTCCCTAAAATTTGCCTTAGAAAGGGTTAGAACAACAATCTCAATACAATTTTTAAACCTATGCTCGTAACGTACAGAAAGTCCTACCTTTTTACACATCCAAGCAAGAGTTGTTTGATCATGGTTGGGGTTTTTCCTTGTAAATATAACTTCAAACAAAGAAAGGCCATGACTTAAAAGATGTTAGGCCATCAATCGTCTTGGACCAGACATAAATACCCAACAAATTAAAAGTTTTGTCAACATTGGCTATTTTAAGACATGACATTTTTCCTCCTTACAGTACTGGAACCACACTACATGTAGTATATCGAAGCTATCCGTATCATGACCTCCGGATCCACATTTTCCCTGAGGCTGCAATACATTCACCATAATAGCTGCAGTGAAAACAGGGTCCAGGGTTTAATCCCCTCTCTTACGAAAAGTAACGTGCCAATACAATAAAGCCAGGTGCCCACTGCACGACCTTTTCGCAAGATTTCTCACTATTCCAAACGACTCTTCACGACTTGGAAATCGCTATCATTCGCCGGAGAAATGTACAACTTTCTGCGATATACTGCGACTCACGACCTTTCACGATATAGGCGTGCACACTACACGATTTTGTGAGAGAAGTATTGAGGACAGAGAGAACCAGGTGAACTACATAGCTGGGACATTTTTCGGCTTTGCGTGCTTATTCACAATTGATGTTATCACCGTTCCTGGGATAGAAACCCACGATGACGCCTTTATCGACTACTGCTGACGTGCAGATACTGATTGATCCATTGCAGCGGCAGCGAAATGCTGATGCAAATGACCCCACTTTGCATAGGCGCAGGAGAATGAGGAAGAGAGGCCACGTCGAAGTTGGTTGCCTGGCAATGGCTTGCCAAGTTTTAGGACACAATGAAAGCTTTAGGAATGAAGTCGCTGAAGACGACATCCCAGAGTATATGGCTTTCCAACTTAAAGGTGTGTCCTGAACAGATCAGGGAGCTGCTTGGAAAAGTTAGACGACTGATCCAGAAAGTACCCATTCGAGGCATTCGATTTTACTAGCAGCACGGTTAAGTCTAACATTCAGATACCTTGCAACTGGTATCTTATTATGAACACATTTTCAAGTTATGACGAGAATCAGACTCCATTTTATCAAACAATTCGATAACATGTTTAACTGTGAGATCACATGTATTTTAATTGGGTAATAACTACTTTGTTCAAAACACCGGTCTGCTTAGGCAGGACCGTACACATGAGAGATTTTGCAATTTGGGGGAGCCTACGAACACTAAGCCAATTGATCGATATTTGCGACAAACGGAATGAGGGCTCCCCCGGCCCTCCTCTCCCTTCACAGGATTGGTCCTACTCCTGTGGGGGGTTAGAGTGCCAGGGGGTGAGGATGAATCCATGGAATCCCCCCCCCCCTTCGAAAAAACCTTATCTGAACTGTCTTAAGTTTTGCACTAACGGCAAGAGCAAATGACTGCGGGAGCCCCACCTCTCGTCCAGAAACAAATATATATATATATTTGTTTGTGGACGAGAGGTGGGGCTCGATATATAGATCTATATATATATATATATATATATATAACAAATAATAAAACACATTCCAAAGATGACATAATAAGAGCACAGACACGATAAAAACAGCGTATATTTCGGACATTCCTGTGTCCTTCCTCAGCGCAAAATGGAAAGTGAAAAATTACAGCATTTTTCAAACTTAACGGTAAAACAAGTACAAACCAAAACTAATGATAGACAAGCAGTTTTAGTTAACCTTGGCAGCTTGGGAAGGGTTATTAATTATAAAGGGGAAGTCACTTAAGATGCCATGGTCCCCTGGCTCAACAGATAGTATTTTACTTTGATTCTCTCAACCGTAATCATCTAATTAATACCGAAAAAAAAAACGGGTTTCAAAATATCAACTTTTTAGCTACAATATAAATCATCAGGTCTGTAAAACAACACAGATATAAATATAACAACTTTAGTAAACAGTAAAAATGTTACAGTAGGTGACACTTTTTAGGCTTTTTCTTCTCCAAACATATATAAATACAATGTTCAGCTTTCTGGTGAGCACTAACACTATATCAATCAGATTGTGCTAGAGACATGTCAGATTTTATAGGCTGTATGTATTACTCAGTGGCGCTATAGGGGGACATGTGGGAGGCATGTGACCCAATCGATTGCAAATTTTCGATATTTTTTTTTTTATAAATGAGGGCAAAAGGCGTTTAAGACATATATTTATGTTGGGATGGGTTGAGGTGTGTTTTTGTCTGATTGATGATCTAGTTTAATCAATTTTTATGACAAGTTGCTCTGAAACTTTCAAAATTCTCATAAATCTTTCGCAAACTCAACATTTAAGCACGAATACCCAGAAACAACTCATCGCTGAACTCAGCCCTCTCAGACGTACTTGCACTATTAATTGGTGAGGGCTTTTTGGTCGATTGTTCGTGTCAGTAGGAGTGATATACAAAATATACATATACATATACAAAATATAACCATTTCGCATCTAAGCTACCTTAATAGTAAAGAAATTAGAATAGGTAGTTTTAGATCTGTCAGAAGAATTTGATACCCTAGACCACAGTATTTCACTCAGGAAACTATACCATTATGGTGTTCAGGCACTCACTTTAAATTGGTTTCAACGTTACTTGTCTGACAGAAAGCAACCCGTATGTATTAATAAGAAGTCATCAAGCATGTTGATATTAGTTGTGGTGTTCCCCAAGGCTCTATTATTGGACTTCTGTTATTTCTCTTTCATGCTTTTAATGTATGCAACTTTTCTACTGTACTCTTCTTTACCATATTTGCTGGTGACAAGAACATCCTCTATAAACATGAAGATCTCATTACTTGAGCACACATCTTGAATACTGAACTAGAAATGGGTCCATTGTTGTTCAAAAGTAACAAACTACACTTGAGTATTTCTAAAATTAATTTCATAATTCTTCACGATGTCTGAAGACTCCGTTCGCGACAGTAAAAAGTCGCACAGTGTGCATGTGTAGGTTGTGAGAAGTAGTAGCAAATCTGGAAGTCGTGGCAATTCGCAGGAGGTCGCATCGATGTCCCACAGTTTTGAACTTGTTCAAAATTTCTGCGGATTCCAGATGCACGTCGTGGGATGTCGTAAGCTATCGTGAGAAATCGCAAACAAAGTCGTACAGTGTACCACTAAAAAAAAGTGGATGATCGTAGGTCGCATCCATGTCTTGAGATATTGAAAGAACGTAACAAGACTTTCTGGGGTCCATGGGCAAAGAGCAGTGAGGGACCCAAAACAATGGTATCACGAACCCAATAGCATAAGCCCTCGCCGACCACCCACCCAAATATTTACAATTATGCAAGAGTCAAGTTTAGGCCTAAGTACAAACAATTGAGCATCATAGCCCGACCCCCAAAATAACCCTTTTTGTTGATCTGTTGGACTCAGGATTCGTGAGAATATTGGATGTCCACCCTGTCCACCCACTTGCTTCGCCCTGAAATGTCTTAGTTCTCATAACTAGTCACAACCAGTGTAAACGAAGCGCCGGAAGTGATATAGCCAAAGGAAAGCTAGCCTACGTATTTTTTTTTATTTTTCCCCCTTTTTTCATCAAATTATTGCCGTAATTATGTAAAAGAAGTGTCCACTGGGAAATAACTTTTGGCAAGATAAAGTCGTTCTGTCACATTTTACCTTCATGTTATCACTTATACCAGCGGCACCGCCAGGAGATGGTGATTGGGGGCACAACAGAAGATTATGTTGTAATCCCACCCCAGACACCCCCACAAACCATAATTGGCGGATCCTTTCTATGTCCCCTCGTCCTAAGGGCAGGCCCATAACCAAGGGGCGGCATTTGGGGGTCAGGCCCCTGCTCTGTGGGCATAGCCACGCCCCTGTGCAATACTTAGCACCCCCTCTAAGCTTGGTTTGGCCCTCTGCTCTCCAAGTCTGTTTACGGGCCTGCCTATGGGAGGGGTCCAAGGGCCTTTGGGAAGTTTTTTTTCGTTGAAACTCATCAGTAATATACTACTTAACAATATTAGCCATGGCCATATATGTGGACAGATTTTTACGAATTGCATATTGATTAGGCGAGAGAATATTATTCGTATCTAAAAACCTTAACAACCTACCGTATAGAATTTGTTCAAGGACATTAGCAATACAAGATAAGATGGATATTGGACAGTAGTTGAGATGAACAGACGGGTCCCTGGCTTTAAAGACAGGAGTAACTCTAGCTTTTTCTTATAAATGGCGAATATACCGGTCAATAAAGGGAAATTTCAGATATAGATGAGTAGAGTTAATAGGTAAGAAGTAGAAGAAGCCTGGAGTAACGTAACAGAGATGCTATCTGTACCAGACGAGGATCTCTTCCTCGGGCATTTTAATATACATAATACTTCATAACAATTGGTTGGGAAGACATACTTTAATCGGACACTGGGGTACTAAGAAAGCTGTAGGAAGAATTGCCTACGTGCGGAATAAGTCCTCCAAATGATTGTAAGATCCGTTGGAATTATTTCAATATCTTTTACCGTTCTCGAAATAAACGTCTTCAAAATTTGATGGTTTCTGAAGTAACTCATTGCCCATGCAACAGTTTGTTGAGAAGAAAACAATGTTAACCTTCATAATATATATATATATATATATCTATATATATATATATATATATATATATATATATATATATATATATATATATATATATATATATATATATTACCGATGTCATGTTACCAGGGTCCTTGAAATTAAGGTTGAAAAAACAAAGGCTTGCATTGGCCAGATATGGCGGTATGTCCATCTTTCAACGTCACATATTTACATATTTAGCCATGTTTATTCATGATACAAGTGTGAAATAGAAATTACCCTGTAAAATGGTCAATGTTTGATGGATTTAATGGGAATTACAGCTACTTTCTGCATTTTTAATGCTTTTTACATAAAATATCCAACTATGTTAGTTTCATGTTACAAGACCTTTAACGGTTCACAATGTTTAGTGGTCGTTTGGAAACATAAGGTATGCTACAAGTTCACACATCCATCTTGATTCCATGCCGAAGGCGGAAGGAATATACGCAATCACGCCATCGAGTGTATAAATGTGTTGGTCTGTGTGTATTTTTTGTGACGCTTAGCTTGTAAAGACAATATTTTAATATAGAAATGATACATACCTTCTATGCTTAGCATATAATATTATTACATTAACAGAAAGAAACCGCTATTTTTCAGTGGAGGTCAAAGGTCATTTGAGGTCACTACAGGTAAAATCTGAAAAGCAGTAAGAGTGATATCTCAGAGTTAAGTGTGGATACTTTTTATACCTGCATTTGGATGCAGTAAGGTCAGTGAATGAATACTGTTGTGTTTGGTACAAGGCAAGGGTTATCTGAGGTCGCTAGAAACTACAAAAATCTTTTAAATTTCTTATAATCACGTTATCTCAATATAGGGGAAATGGATACTTGCGAATGTCGTCGAAAATCAACATCGAAAACCATTATGTATTAGTGATCCGTAAGAGAAACTTTTCAATGCACTGTATTTTTCTGTTCCTTTAAAGTAACACATGGCAGTTTTTCCTGTGTTGTAAACGTCATTTGTTGTATATATAAATGTGGAAACGCAAATGATGCTGGTAGACTTGGATTCATGCTTTCAACTATAATCTTAAGATACGATGATTTGGCTAGTCACGAAAAAATAACCTCTGCTCATAAAAGTACACTTATTAACCCGTAACATACAAAGAGATGCACAGGAGACAGTCAGTCTGTATTACTCATAACTGGATCAATATCGTGAAGTAATCGTTGGTGTTACCACATGTTTGAGATCAAAGTAGACAGCCAGGCTTTTTTAAATCCTTTCGAATCTATTTTAAGTATTCCTGTACTTCTACGGGTTATTGCATTTCGTCCTAAAACCGACAATCGAATAATCGATTGTGACGTTGCGTTACATAATTTCCGATGTCTAGACCAAGCTGAATAAAGGGTACATGTTCCATCGAAACAGATACTATGAACGAATGTGTTAAGAGGTAATATGAGAAGGAAAGGGCCCTGCTTTGTGGCTGATATAATGGATCGTCAATACTAAATCTTTTATCAATACAGCGAGTTCAGCGTCCCCGATTTAACAAGTAATACATACTGGCAAATGTCAGTATATCGGAATTTCATTTGACCAGTCTACAATGGCAACATAAATGTCTTCTCGGATGGGTGATGGGAATGTAGTCCAAATATGTGACCTGGTGTTCCGAAATGTGCCGAATGAACAGAAGCTTCGACAGTATTAGCGGGGAGCTGTTATTTGGAAGGAGATACTTCGCTTTGAAGTGAGATTTACACCGCCAAGGTCCCACAGTAATCTGTCTCTTGCATTTGTCTTGGCATTTCTATAAGACCAGGGAGCTGTTATCCGACAGGAGAGAGCTCAAGACAGCTCCCTTTGAAGTGAGGTTTGCGTATTCAAGGTCACCGATTAAGTCATTCAATTATCTTGCTCTATAGATTTCTATAGGAACTAAGCTGGCTTAGAAAGTAAACACAAAGAGGTTTGTCGTCTGCTACATCTTGAGTAGAACTGTGGAGATTTTATCCATTGCCATGGCATTGCCAGCCGCCTGAAAACTAAATATATTTTCTCTGTGGTGACGCTCTGTGACGCGAATGAGACCACATCGGCTTGATTTTATGTGAAATTGTGAACATAAATTTATATCTTGTTTATTCAGGAAACTTGAGGAAACTTGTCAGAATGTAGTCAAAGAATTAGGCTTCTGTCTCTTAAGCTCATTTGCATATGGTCTCTTTAGATGAGGTAGGGGCATTTATAGAGATCTAGTTCTATTAAACAGTCGTTTTGAGTTTCAAAAACCCTGTCATCTAAGGGTTGGCGGTACCAGCCTGCACATCAAAGCATTGCTCAATTTAAGCCCCTTGTTAAAGTGTTAGTAGAGATGAATGATGTCACAAGGAGATAGTTCATCAAATTGAAAGCACTAAATAAAGGGCCTAAGTCCTTGTAAGCCTTATCAACAACTAACAGTTGGTAATCTTTCATTCTTAAGACCTATTTAAAGTATTAGCATAAATTAAACTTCTCGAGCTCTCTCCATTCGGATAACAGCTCCCTGATAAGACTTACACTGGATTAGGTAGTTCATACAAAGGGATTTGTCGTCTGCTACATCTACAGTAAGACTGGGGTTGGTCGCTATTGCCATACCATTGCCAGTCGCTTAGAAATTAAAAAATATTGCATCTTTTGAGGCTCGGTGACGCGTATGAGAGTATACCAATAATGTTTTAGGTAAAAATGTGAACATGATTCTATAAGTGGTCATTTCAGAAAGTTCCCGAAACTTTCCGATTTTTTGTGACAAAAATTAGACTTCTACCTCTGCAGCACATTTGCATGACGTTCGTTCCATATGAAGGGGAAGACCTCATTGATTTATTTTAATGAAACAGTCGTTTCGAGTTTTGAAAAACCCACCCCTAAATTGGTGGCGGCGTAAACCTACTCATCAAAGCATTGTCCTGAGTAAGCCAATTGTGATAGGATTACTAAACTTGAATGATGTTGCGAACATATCGATATCAAATTGAAGCTAACGAATAAAAGAAAGAATTTCCCATCAACGGAATAAGTAGCTTATCATTAATAATCTCCCCGGAATTTAATGGGTCTTAGAGTATTAGCATAAATGAAACTTTGCGTTAAATCTCCTTCCAAATGACAGCTCCCTGGTATGAGTGAAAGTGTCCACCCCTTACAAAATCGAAAGAGGAAACAACAATCGAAGAGGAAGGAAGGAAATAGATAGGAGAGAAAAGTGATATAAAAAACCAAAACAACCGGAAACAGAAAAACCTTTACAAAGGTATGGCAGCCACACAGCTGCCCAATCAAAGCCGTGTTGACATGGTGAATGACTACGGCATTACTGTGGCCAGCTTGAACCATCAGAATTTCACGAAGGACCTGTTTTCCCCCGTCAAGGAGTTAACTTGTCTTTACTGGAATATGTTATAGTTTAAGACTCTCGTTAACAAAGACACTAAAAGGGTTTTCGCAGGGTAATTCCAGTCAATTACCTTTTGCAAAAACAATAGTCCGATTCTCTCAGAAAAAAAAAACACTAGCAGAGTTTTAAATATAGTGCTGTTCAAATTGTTGATACAGAGAATGCATATCTAATCCAGTGGCTTAGGATAAATTGTTGTAAATACATCTTGTACAATAAGGACTGGTATTAACGTTAGGGGTGTATTATACATCTCTCTTTAGGGTTAGAATCTCCATGTAAGGATAAATTTTAGTCGTAAGATTCTGTTAATGCAGTTTTATTCCAGGTTTTTAAATTTTATCTTTTGTTAATGTATATCTTTGGGATACAACAACAATATGAAACACATTACCCATGTTTCGAACCCAGGAGTATGCATTTATCTGTAACTCTGAAACACAAAGAATTTATTACCCGAAATTCTTTTGGTGTTGCTCATTAAATGTTGAATTTGATCAGTAAGAGTGTATCCCAGCACAAAAATGATGCTGAAGATCCCAAGATCGAAGATCAAAATTATCCCGTAATTATGGATTTGTACTGTCCCAGGATAGAAAACTAATTGCAGTGTGGATATTGGAAAACGGGGAAAACGCCCAACAAGAAGATCTCTGACCAACTACATTACTCATGATGTTGCACGATGGATGACCATTACATTCCTGTTCACTTTGCTCTGGGAGTTTTCTCTGAACTTAAGGGAAACTTCGACGTTTGTCTTTGTACCTGTCCTTGACTAAGCCCTGATTTCTCTTTGTCTGTTGGACTATTTATACGTCTGTCCGTCAGCTCTTCCGTCTGTATGTTTGTCTGTCCATTCGTTTGTTTCTGTCTTCTTACCCTCGTCCTTCCGTTCATCTGTTTGTCTATTTTTTGCCGTTCTGTCGTTCTTTCTGTATCCCTCTCCGTCAGTGTGTCCGTCTGTAAGTGTGGCAGTCGATTTGTCCGTCACCTCGTCTGTTTGTTTGTTTGTCCAAGCGTTCCTCTCCTTCTCCGTCTGTCCCTTTCCTTTCTTCCATGTAATCTTCTTCAAACTACCCAGACATGTATCCATTTTTTACATCTTATTAGCCCTTTGCCCGATTGTCTGCTTTCCAGTCTACCAGCCAGTCATTTCATCTATCCGTTCTCCGGGCCTTCAGTCAGTTCATCAGAATTCCAATTTCCGCCCATCGTTAGGGCATGGTGTAAGTTTATGCAGTGTAGCTGCATCGTTTTTCAATCTGTCTATCCATCCATTTGTGAATCTGTTTTTTTTTTCTATTTTTGAAAATATACAGTTGGTGTACTCCAATGGATTGGAAGCGAACAGTGAGAAAGGTAACAGTACACCAGAACAATTAAATTGATACTGTTGTTTACTCCTCGCAGTAGTGGGTTAACCTCTATTTCCACCAATTTAGTCTCGTCAGCTTACCTTTGAGTTAGTGCCAGATTTGGACTCTACCCACTGAAGTGTCTCAGGGTGATCAGAAGACTAAAGGAGAAAAGTATTTTAAAAAGAAAAAACCAAATTAACAAGAAAAGCATACTCAGCATGTATAGAATATGTTCATGAACCGTTGTATGTTTTAATTCGTCCATTCAATAGGATTATCTCTAATTGTCTTTCAATGTACAGGTATAAAATCGGTTCTTTTGTATCAGTAATTTTGTATTATATAGGCAGTATTGATTTACCAAGAAAGGAATCATCTTCATAAAGCAATATATTCCCTGAAGGAACGATGAGAGGGCAAACAACAACTAAAAATTTATAGCTGTGAAATGTAATTAACGTTCATCTTATCCATACTTTTCTCTCATTTGAGTCATATGCAAACACATTTAGCATTTCATTGTGGTGATAATTATTCCAATAACGTTCTATTCTTTGACAAGGCTTCAAATCATTAATGGAGCTGCAGCTGAAAGTACCTTTTCATCCCTAGGTCCGTGTGAGTTACTTGGGGTGTAAAATTAGCCTATGACCTGCTACCTCACTCTCCTAAATCCAAGAATTCTAAATTAGACTAGTACAACTGGGCAATGGATAGATAGTTCATACATGAAATGAAACAGGCATAAATGAAAAAGACTAATATTCAGTGTAGGAATACATGAAAATTATTGTATAGAGAATTTCGTGCCTCCATCTCACCTTATTTTGCTTAGAGTGGAAAATGATTCTTTGTTTCCCCGGGAGTGATGTCGTTCTTGTCGCAGGGCTCTTGAGGACTATACGAAAACAGTTGTAGATGAAGTAAAAAACTGAATGTGAAAGTCAGAAACGATTTATACATTAATTAAAAGGTGACACAGGAATGAAAATATGTTACGGGTCTGTGAAAAACCGTCGGAAAGGCAAGCAACAACATACGGGGAAAGGTTTTACCACAAATACGTGAGTGTAGTCCACAGAAACATTCTTGGACTATTACGAAAATTTTCCTTTGCTTCATTGTGCATTAGAAAAGGGTATCTAAGGCTGGCAGACACCAGTGTAGGGCCTCCTGGAAGCTCTGAATTAATTATATAAAATGGGGCACTGTAACAGTGAAATTGGCACCTGTATTAGAGCATCCTCTTGTTAATTATTTTAGGCGTATTCAACCTTAGACTGCAAGCTGTGTGCCATTATCGTTACATTCAATGACCCAGCACCGAGGGTGGGGGTGAGAAATATCTTAAAATGTTCACCAAAAATGAAAAGAATTTTTGTATCTTTTTACAAGATTAACTCTTGTTCATTTGATTGTAAGCTAATTATGAAAGTATCATCGATGATTCAATAAATATCCTCGCCCGCTGTACTGGCGAGGCAATTCAAGGTTTCCACTCTCAAGCAGATTCGAGGATTCTTTTTCAATCAAAGGAATGTTACTGACCATTCTAGAGATTTTTCATCTATTTGACTACAACAATAGTGTAATATTGTGGTTTAATTTGGTTTTAAGAGGAATCCCAACAAAAGATGAGGTCATTTAGGAAAATTTAGAGGTTCATTTGGAGAATTAGCGTTTTCATATGTGGAAACACGGGACACTTAGTACTTCCAAAATGGCCGCCTCTACAACTGACGAAAGTACCAAAGACGAATCAGACCTCCATGTGTATTTTCCCCTCCAAAAATAACTGCATGAAACCATTTTCAGAGACAACGTGGTCGAGGCTCTTAGAATGTGTGGAAATATGGAAAAATTTAAAAGGGGAACATGCTGTTATAGCAAGAAACTTCCATGATCAACAACAGGATAGCCTAACGTCAGATAATGTTAGGGTAAACCCTAACGTTAGACCGGTCAATGGTGGATTCCATAGGGAATCCTGATGAAGGTTTACGGACAAACAACGGATTCAAAGAAACATCCTAAAAAATACGGAGAAGTTGTTGGACAGAACGGATACTGATGGTGGTGACTTGAACTTTCTACGCCAGCGGATCTCAAAAAATGTGAGTCATCAGATGCTTTCTGATGGGTCGCACTCAGCTCTGTGGGTCACGTGGGTCGCAAACAATTCCTAGACTAGAAGAACCGACGTCATCCAGGACAGTTTTATTAACTTTATGCCAATATCAGTGATGTCCATTAATAAATCACGGGAGATGAGAATTATTGAAATGTGCGTGGCTGAGAATGTATGATGGAGATACCTTTGATTGTCGTAACTAAAGGGGCGGTTCCTCTCCACAAGTAACAGGGCAGACCCGTTTGTCGAGCCTCCTCATCCCACCTGCTTGTACTGCGTATGTTCTATGTGGTAGCCTTTTCGAATCATACATATGTGTGACTTGATAGCGGGGTCGTGGGTCGCGAGCTGACAGTGGATAACCAGCAATGGGTCACGACAGAAAAGGTGTGAGAACCGGGGTTCTAGGCGTAGGCTAGTGCCGACATGGCGCTAGTAGTAATAATGAGGGGCTCGAATTTCGTTCAGGGCTCGAAGTTTGTTCATTAGCCATCATCTCATAAATAATTGGAATATGGATCTGAAAATTGTCATAGCTATTCAGAATTGGACCAGGAACAAATATAGTAACAAAACACCTCACTATATTTTCTAAATTTGTCAAAATACAACATTTCCCTGACATTCGAATACCACCTTGTCAATAGCTGATTGAATTTGACCTAGGCTAACTTTAAAACGAGCAAATATTTCTTCAAATCTGTAAAATTTTTAACAAAAACTGAAGAGATTCCGAGCTCCTAACTTCTTTATCAATAAAATTCAGAAAAATAAATCAGAATCAATGTTCTTCGTGGCGAACATAGGCTTTGGAAAATACTCGAACAAATTTAGAACCCTTTACAGAGAATATTAAACAGCTTGACACAGCCACACAAAATGATTCATACTGTTACATCAAATATTGTTTTCTCATCTAAACTGATTTTTACTAAGGTGACCACATTTCTGAAGGTTCTGTACCTGGAATCGGGAATCATTCTTGCTTTGCTGCTATGTCATAGAGGAATTAGGAGCTTAAAAGTTTGTAAAGCTAGACTGTCAGCAGGTGTTCACACGGAGACGGATAGGCTCGGGTGGAGTCATGTGCTACTTTGAATCGTGTGAGTATTTTGGGCATTTTGTGTAATTTTAGTTAAACTGTTAATATTTGAATGTTTTGATATTTTGTGTAAGAAAAGATCCTAAAATTGTGATATAATAGTATATTGTTGAATACATTAAAATTAAAAGGGGAAAACGCGGTGCAGTACCAGTACCTTGCATGGATAGGAGGGCCAAATGGTGGTAAAATAAATTGCTTAGAGGACTAAAGCCATGTATCGTTGTATAGAAAATTAAATGGATTAAAGAATGTATAAGTGATTATTTTTATGTGTGATGAACAAGATTGTATATGGATTGCTAAATATGTTAAGACAGGTGAAAGTTATTTTGGAATGAGGAAACATATAATTGTGCATAGAATTAAAGTGACGAAAAGGGGCAGCACAAATCATTGATATTCGATAAGAAAATTATTTGTGAGGTTCGGTGTTGATTCATTACAGCCTACTCTGTCGAAGTGCAGCCATTGACCATAGCTGGAGGCAGGACCTCCCAACTGACCGGACACTTGATTAGACCTTCAGTGTAAACTTTATCTTTATTTTGAAAAAATCTTCTGAAGAGCGGCGACGTTGCATCTCGAAAAGTGTTAAAGTGAACGTGTTAATGTGTTCAATCTTGTTCTTCGAATATGCGGTGATATGGGAAGACCCGTGAAGTATTGATTTTATTGTACCTGTCAAGAAAGAATCTGGGGTGACGCTAGCCTGGCGGTGTCACATGTGGTGACGTGATGCTTATTACACTATTATCAACAGCATTTTATTCTAGTGGGACTGTCTAAATGACCCCAAATGCTTGTTTGTAGCTCTTGATTTTTATCAAATTTGTAGCTTTTGACGTTTTATTTTTTTTATCATGGATTGCAGTGGAATGATTTTAAAGCAACTTTTCCTCGGACTATTGGTAATAACACTTTTACTGGATGTTGTATCTTGTCAAATGTTGGACTAAGCTACTTCGGGGCCCTACCCGGGGCCGGGGCCCTACTCGTATAACTAATAAGTTATACGACCGTTACACGGACACAGATACACATAAGCAGGCTAGGCCTGGGCGGCCTAGACCTTAAATTAAATGTTAACCTGTCCAAGGAAACGCGCAGAAGGAAACGAGGCAAGGCTGGGGGAGTGAAGAAGAGGCTACGTAGTCGAAAAAACAGGCCGTACCTACCCTCCGTCATTAGGGTAACGTTCGATCTATCAGAAATAAAACTGATGAACGAGTATCAAACACCCGCCATTTTGGTGAATACCGAAACATCTCTTTTATGTCCTTTTCGAAGTCTTGGCTAATAGATACCGACGAGATGATCAAGTAGCCATGGATGAGTTTGAGTTGTTAAGAAACTACAGAATACTGCAAAAACTGAGAAGAATTGCGGAGGGGGACTTTGTGTATATATAAATAAAAAATGGTGCCACCCAACAATGCAGTTCTAAAAGCCATTCGTGTTCACCAAATCTTTAGGTCTTAACTGTTAGTATGCGCCCATATTATCTTCCATGGGAGTTTCCTCGTGTTGTATTTTGCACAGTCTACATCCCTTGCAGATCCGTTGCAAAAACGGTCTCAGGAGCTGTGTGCTCTCATGATACATGATATAGAAGGATTTGCCCCAAATGTTGTGACTATCATTAACGGAGATTTTAACCATGCTATCCTCAAAAGCACCAGCGTTTACTATTATCAGCATGTGATCTGTCCAAAGAAAGAATCAGCGAATTTAGTTTCATTGTATTCAAATGTGAAGGATGCTTACACATCAGCATTGTTAGCGTCACTTGGCCAGTCTGAGTCCTCATGTCACCTAGATAGAGGCCCCTGGTAAAAAGGATCAAACCAAAGGTTATTGAAGTTAATTAATGGACTGATGATGCTGTGAGTGAATAACAATGACGCCTGGAATGCACTGACTGGAGGGTATTTATTGATGCTAATCCCGAGCTTAATGACCTGTTGGATGTTGTTTCCTCCTACATTCAATTGTGTAGAGAGAACTCAATACCAACAAAAAGGTGAAAGTGTTCCCGAAAAATAAGCCCTGGATAACCAAAGAAGTTAAATCAGTGTTTAACAGAAAAAAACAGTTCTTTGAAAAGGTAAAAAAGACAAACTGAACGTAATACAAAAGGACTTGAAACGTGTCATTAAAGTGGAAAAAGCTAAATACAAAGAAAAAACAAGAAATTGGCAAAAAGTAATAATCAAACAAGTTTGGGAAGGAATGAGGTGAATGAGTGGCTATTCTAATAATTGCAAGAAGCATAACGATCTATCATACACTACTGCTTAATACGCAAATGATTCAAATGCTTGTTACAACAGGTTTGATAAATATGATTTTAGAGAAGAGTTGGCCCAACTTCGTAAACTCTTGAAAAATGAGAGTATTGGGAATGTATATATGGTAGTTACTGAGAGTGATGTTTGTATGGATTACAAAACCCTGGTAGCATCAAAAGCTGCTGGCCCTAATGATATCTCGGTCTAGACTTCTGAAATCATGCTCTGAACAAGTTGCTCTTATTTTTACGTATATCTTTAATCATTCATTCAACTTATGCGTCATTCCCGACATTTGGAAGCGTCCCTGCATATTACCCGTCCCCCAAAAAGCAACAATCTATTCCATGAATGACTTACGACCAGTGGCTCTGACACCCATACCAATAAAGGTGTGTGGACGTCTTTTTAAACGGTTTCCCAGCATGTCACCGAAATTTTAGATCCCCTTCAATTTGCGTACCAGAAAAACAGAAACTGCAATGATGCTCTTTTAGTAGATTTAAAAAAAAAACATTACTCACACCTTGAGAAAACAAGAAATGGTTATAGTGCCAGGGTAATGTTTTTTCACTTTTCATCAGCATTTAATAATATACAATTTCATTTACTAATTAAGAAACTTTAGGACCGTCAATCAGCTCTGCACAGTGTATTGCAATGGATACTTGAGCATCTTACTAACTGTTCACAGTAGGTCCTATGTCAAAATTACCTCATCTGGTAACACTTCGGCAATGATTACATCAAAGACCGGGCCCTCAAAAAACCGTTCTTGCTCCCTTCTTGTCTACTCTTTACACTCACGATTGCGTATCAACTGAACCATCTTGCCCTTTAATTACGTTTGCAGATGACACTGTTCTTTGGCCTAAGCTCTAAGGATAATTCTTCTTTGTATAAAAGTCAATTGAGTTCATTTGTAAAGTACTGTGACCGTAACATTTTAGAACTTAATGTGTCAAAAACTAAGGATAGAATTGATTTCCGTCAAAGTACTCCTGGTCATTAATCCTTTAACTATCAATGGTTCTGAAATTTAACGTGTGCAAACGTACAAGTATTTGGAAGTAACTATTAATGACAAATTGAATTGGCATAGTCATATTGACGTTACCGTAAAAATGTTTAGTTCTAGAATGTATTGCTTGTGTAAACGCAGTTATTTTAATGTAAATCCAAAAATCTTACACACGTGTTTTATAACTCTGTCATAACTAGTTTTTGGCGTTATTGTTTGGTCTGTTGGGGTGGAAACACTACAAAATGTGATTTCGCTAGACTGGATCAAGTTATCAGAGAGGCGGGAATGATCATCGGGGAGACACTGCATAATGTAGAAACTGTATAAATGTGAGGTTGCGGGTTAATCGAGGGACATCATGGAGGACGATAGCCACCCCTTAAAGTGTGTACTTACTAATTGTATTATTTCTAGATCTGATCGCTTTAGAGTTCTGCTTGCTTTAACTAATCGACATCCTTCCTCCTTCCACCCACGTGCAATAAAATTTTATATTACAACTTTTAGTAGGAAATTCCCCTTTTTACTATTTTTATACAATCAATTATATATTATGTAAATTGTTAGTTTTTATGTTTTCATTTTAATCATTTATTCTTTTATTATTTTGCGTATACGTCTCAAAATGTTGTGTCCATATTTACTCATTTTTTTAATCTTACTTGTTTAATTGAGTTGTTTGCGGGCAATTTGAGTTCACTTGTTTGGATCGCTTTAGAGTTCTGCTTGCTTTAACTAATCGACATCCTTCCTCCTTCGTCCCACGTGCAATAAAATTTTATATTACAGCTTTTAGTAGGAAATTACCCCTTTTTACTATTTTTATACAATCAATTGTATATTATATAAATTGTTAGTTTTTATGTTCTCTTTTTAATCAATTATTCTTTTATTATTTTGTATATACGCCCTAAAATGGTGTGTCCATATTTACTCATTCTTTTTTAATTTTACTTGTTTAATTGAGCTGTTTGCAGGCAATTTGAGTTCACTTGTTTGGATCAAATAAAGTTCTGTTCTATTCGGTTCTGTTCTCTTCAAGTCTATTCTTACTTAACATCTAAATGATGACGGCGAGAACTTTAAAACTATCCTATTATTACTGACTTTGAACGAAAATCCGAACGAATAGCTTCCAGCAATGGGGAATGGGGGGAGGGAGAGTACAGGTGCAGGGAGGTGATATTAGAGTGAGTGCATTCACAATCACTATCTATACCGATAACAGCTACGCGCGAAGAAATGAGTCAAATTTTTTTAAAAATGTATAATGGCAAATACGTACTTTTAACCTTCCACATGATGCAAATTATTAGATTGAAAGCTCCTATATTCATGCACAGCCCCTACAGAGGTTCAAGATGTACCTCTTTTTTCGGAAAAGTGTTGTAATCAGAACACTGTTGCATGTATTATTACCTCAATACTGGTTATGAGATGGAGTGCAAACCGTGGCGAATGAGCGCGTAGAGCGCCGAAAATATTCATTTGAATAAGATTTCCATGACAAAACCTACATTCAGGCTCTGCATCTAGACACTTTCAATTCCTATTACTCAACAAACATGTATGTCAACTTCAAAGCCAGTCTATTACCTGAGAATTCGAATGTAAACAGCTTTCAACTTTTGCTGCGGTGCTTCTTCGTGAGTTGTTACCGGAAGATATTAATAATATTATCAGAAATGATCCTTTTACAAAAGAAGACTGGATAACTAAGTTCTCAAGATAGAAAAGGGATGTGGGTGTCACGATGCCCTGGACTCTCTCTGACCGAGAACACCAGCCCCCCCCCCGTTTGAGAGGATATAGTTTTACCCCAATCGGGAGAAAACAAATTCGTCATTGGGAACACCATTTTGTCTATTTTACCCTCAAATTCCAACCGTTACTTATGTACGTTTTCGGTGGCGAATGGTTTTTGGAATCCCTTTGCAGAGGTTAGTCTGTCTAATGTCGGTAAGTGCATTTTCACATCTCCCCGAGATCTCACCGACTGGAGAAGAGTAGTGGACATGCCAAGACGTTCTGAATTTCAGTCGAAAGTTTGTGTAGCCTACACTTACAAGACACTAGTTGAGCATTTGCCATAAATGCTTGCTACCAATATCGTAACTACAAAACTAACACAAAGAAGACGGGCAAATGCAGGGTCGATGTAAGGTTGATTTTGAACTGGGTGTGGGGGAAAGTGAGGTTATAAAACTACCGGACAAGCTAGAAACTTACAGACCCGTTAATAAGCAGCCCTTAAATTAAATTTTCCACAGTCCTTTAAGAAATTCTTTTAACTCTACGTCAAAATTATCACACTCGAGCTCCTGGGTTATCGGGAGCTGGAACCCTGGAAATACTTGAGTTGAAACTTTATATGAACCTGCAATAAATTTACCTGCGATAGCAGGAGAAAAGGAAATTTTATCTTATAAGTGCGATTATTATCAGGATAACATAGCATTAATATATGGATACGGTATCTAAAAGGAATATATCACTCAGAAATATTTCAACAATGGTCAAATGCGTGATGCATGGTATTGTTTTCTTACTTTACTCACATACATGGCTTTGAAAGTGACAAACAAACAAGAAACTGCAAATGTATCCAAGCTTTGCAGCTTATAATAATTCAGATCAGATATATATTACTTGAAACAATCTTTGGATTTCATATAAAGATAGGGTATCTGTTGAACAAGCAAAATGTCCATTGACCTTTTTAGAGTTCGGAGTTACTTACTAGCTATTTTACGTCATGAATCGATACCAAGTATACTAAGTAAGAGGTAAATATCCTCCAGTATGAAGGCTTTGTTATTATTTACAGTTCTTCATATTTCCTAACACTAATAACCAACTGTTTACCAGAGAATACCTCTCAGATAACAATCTGTAGAGCCAGTGCATCAATTGTTTCTGAGCCTGAGGATATTATATTTGTCGCTTTTACGGCTCTAATGGACCAACCGTACCTGTGGTCTTTGCCCTACATATAAGTTAGGGGAAGCGTATGGGGCAACAGATTATCAGAGATGCACATTAAGCATCTGATAAAGGAGTTACACTTCAAAAATGAGAGGTTAAACTTATATAGTTAAAGGTTTCCATGGACCACTCACTTTCAACTTCTTTACGAGGTGCTGAATTTGCTTTCATACCCCTGACACTGTGTTCAGGTGAAGTTCTGAATAATAACATGGTCCATATGATGTCAGGTATACTAGACCGATGATGCACTATGGACGTAAGATGTGGTAAAGTTAATTCTAATTCTACAGTTGTAATTAGTTTACTGCTTAATCTAATCTTAGCCCATAGTAATATTAATCCTTCCCCTGGCTCCAGCATTCCCAGAGTTAGATCTAGGAAACCTTCCGTCAAGTGAGAAACTTTCTGAATTTTTGGCGCCCGCCCTGTATTTATTTGTTTAACAGCGCATATTTGCCTGCATACCCCACCCTTTCTGTATATTCACAAGCACAAAGCTGATTGTATCATCACTGCCGAAACTTATGAACCGTTTACTGTTACAAGTTATTTCAAAGTCATTCTTTGCTAGATCACGTACATCTTATCACCCCTAGTAGGAAATGAAGCACACTAAATGGATACGAGATATAGGCTACCTTTACATATAAGCAGGCCAATGACAGTGTCACATGGCCTTGAAATTTACAGATCTGTCACAACGGGGAACATGTTCCAGTAAAGCAGGTTTTACCCGGGAGGTGCCGCAAGATCCCACCACAAAGAAGTCATCGAAATGTTGAGTTATGTAATAGCTGCTGTCACTTTTCAATTAAGACGTGGAGGTTGTCGACATTTTAACTAAAACCACAGAGAAACCATTTATCCCCGTGTACTTTAGCACACGTTAATTCCTTCATTACACGCTGTGAGAATGCATGTACCGGAAAACAAGCTTTTAAAGTCGATATACTCATTTGTGGTCGGAGAAAGAATAGTTACAGCATACAGACTTTGTGATCAGTAGCGGTTTGCATTCCTTGCCCAAGACGAAAGGGATCTATGCAATCACGCTGGCTAATGCATGTATGTGGGTGTATGGGGGTTTTGCCGCTTAGCTTGTAAATATTGTATCTCAAGATAGCAATGACGGATACGTGCCATACTTGATATATAGATTACCGTATTGAGAGAAAGAACCCCATTATTTTGGTGGAGGGAAAAGGGTCATTGAAGTTACCAGATGTCAAAATCCTAAACAATTGTAAACAAGATATATCGAGGTAGAAAGCAGTGATACTTTTCATACTTAAAAATATTCCTAAGTAATATTCAGTTAATGAGCCCTATCGTTTTTTGTTAGGGTAAAGGTTATCTGGGGTCACAGGAGGTGAAACTACGAGATCCGAAAAATCGCTTGTAAACACGTGATCTCAAAAGAGGAATGATAGATAGTTATCCCACTTGTTGTATAGATTTGTCACATTCAGGAAAAGAACCCTGTTGTTTTCAGGAGAGGTCAGAGATTTTTTGAGGTCATCAAGAGTGAAAACCCGAAAACCCTGCAAACACCATATCAAGATAGGACTGATGGACACTTACATCACTTAATATGTAAACATCACATTACGAGAAAGAATCTTAATGTGTTTGGTGGTGTTCAAAGGTCATCTTAGGCTCTCGGCACATTCATTTGCAGCATCGTGGGACCAAGTTCCAATAATATGACCTAAGGTTAAACAACGCTTCGTGCGCTTTGGAAGGAACTGGGACATCCTAAAATTATACAGCGACCGTACAACTGTATTCATACGGGAAGTGATCCTTCTGCAAGGTATGATTTGAAGCGTCCTTCCATTTTTATTTTCAGGGGACTCTGTCGTAGAGTGTGCCCTGGTATGTCTTGCTATGGCTGTCGTACTTTCAAGCTTCTAATAGTAACGCTCGACATTTAGGTACCTTTTTTTTGTAAATACCGGTTTAGGAAGAAAGCTTGCTTCAGTCCTGTTTCGGTAAATGTTCAAAGGTATAACCATTTTTGCTAGTTTTTGCTCATGTTTTGCAAGACAATCACCAAACCGAAGGTGATCGCTTGCATTCAATATTCCAAACTCATAATCGTAAGTTCCTTATAGTAAAACAAAGACATAGACAGACGGATAGACAGACAGACCAAATAGAGACACTTTGGTTGAACGAACAGATGCAAATTACGTTTTCCCTTGCTTTTATATGCCCAATGACTCTCTCTTAGGTGGAAAAGCGTGTTGCCTTCTGGTGTGAAGCACTTTCCAAACTATTCTAAATGATTGTCTTACCTCTTTCCTTTTTATATACGCTTCCTTTGTTCTTCCAAAATACCACAAGTACCACAAGTCCAGCAAAGCAGGCCATCATACAAATAACCGCGTACATCCAAAGTGCATCTGTATTTACGCCACCTAATATGAAAAAGAGCACAAGTACAAAATTGTTAGTTAACTGACTTATTAATAGAAGTTTGGGAATACCTTTTGTATTTTAACTCCAGCAAAGTTGTAGATAAAAGAAACAGACCCTCTTTAAGACGGCCCTTTGCTCAAAATTCAAGGCTAAGGTAAGGTAATATTTGGTATGGGGGCCAGTTATGGTTATACCATCTATACCATATGTGCACAGCATCCGGTATATACATGTGAGTAGATAAAAACAAATGGGCAGACATAAGCCAGATATGAGACAGAACGTGAAAAGCACCGTATACTTAACTATCTGGTTAAGACTATATATATACTTACGACACTTACGACTGTTTACAAATTCACTATGTGCAATCCTCGAAACCGCCGAAAACAATCCCCAACAATGCTGCGACAGCGAGCGAGTCGCCATAACTGGCTCGCTCAAGAGGAAATCCCAACTGAAAATAAAATCCTCCCTGTCGAAATCGAACGAGCCATTCGACAAATATCTCTTCTCGTCGGGAACCCAATCTTAACTGCCATGCAAGTATTTTGTTTAAAGTCTTTTCGTCGACTAAAGGAACTGTTTTCCTAGAAGTACCACTAAACCCACTCAGCGACCAGTAGGAGGATCACTAGACGTGTCATACAAAACTTCATAAGCAAAGTTTCGAGGACTGACTCCCACTGCATCGGGGAAACTTGAACCTTCTCCAACTGGAGTCACGACCCCTAAAGGACACAGGAAAATTTCCTTTGGCTGAATGCAAGAAGGTAAAAACCAAAACGTTACCCCTGAATGTGTTTTGAACCTCAAGGAGCTACGTTACCAGAAGGGAAACTAAAACAGAACTGATCAACCTCTTGACCTCCAGACGTCTATATCACGGGTCTGTCGTGAGTGGCTCTATTCTCTATTTCTTTTAAAAGAACAGATACTACAAGTTGAAAGGCCGAGAAGCATACTTTTTCCAAAGCCAACTTTGGCAAAGGGACAAATGGAGAATACTTAAATTATAACCCAACAGAAGTCCTTCTCCCGAGAGCTACGTCCCCTGAAGTAGGACCAAGATCTAACATAACCAACCAATTACCCTTCAGACCTGCCCATCATTCGTCTACCATCATCATCATCATCATCATCATCATCATCATCATCATCATCATCATCATCATCATCATCATCATCATCATCATCATCATCATCATCCGGTGTAGTGCCATCTTCAAAAGTGAAGACTCCTGCACTGGAGAGGCGTGTTGGCTATGTGGGTACACTATCCTACATGGATTTTATTCTTAAAAAAACTTAAGGAGGCAGCCTTTATGATATTCTCAGGTAGACAGTTCCATTCACGTACGGTACGGGGAAAAGGGAAATCTTGTAATAGGAATAAAGTACACTTAGAAGTTTTCACCACGAGTGTGGAGTTTATGATTTTTAGAGATAAGATACTTAGTTGGATCGATGGAAACCAGTTGATTCTGGATCTTATAAAACATCGACAATCTGGCTATCCTTCGTTTCTCAGCAAGGGTTGGACAATGCAAAATCTGAAGTATACAGCCAACACTTGAATTACGATTGAAGCTGTGGAGAGCCAATCTTGCAGCACGTCTTTGAACCATCTCAATTTGGTTTGTCAATTTGTTTGTATAGGGGTCCCAGACGGTACTGCTGTACTCAAGGATAGGTCTAAAAAGTGACTTATACGCTTGCAGTTTTACATGAGAGTTTCTGAGCTCTTTCCCATGGAGGTAATAACTAAACTTCTTTGGCTGGCGTTGCGAGTAATGCTGATGACTTCACATTTGTCGGGTGAAACTCCATCTTTTCTCCCAGTCTTGTAGGGTGTCAAGGTCTTTTTGCATTAGTTTGGCATCAGACTCATTTTTAATCGTCAAATAAATCATAGCATCATCAGCAAAGAGACGAGTGGTGGAATGAAGATTCTGGGCAATGTCATTTATGTAAAAAAGGAATCAGCGGGGCCCAAGGACGGAGCCCTGTGGTACACCCTAAGATACACGTATGCTGAAAAGGACCACGACCTAAGACTACAGCTTGGGTTCTGTTGTTAAGAAAGCTCTTAATCCAATTATTTGTACTTCCTGTAATACCGTACCATTTTAACTTTTCAATTAGTGGTGTGCCCAACTTTGTCGAAGGCCTTTGAGAAGTCGAGCACGCAGACATCAGTTTGGAGCCCATTTTGCATGTTGGTTGAGACATCTTGGATAAATTCAAGAAGCTGGCTTTCACATGATCATCAGTTTTATTGCGGAAACCGTGCTGGAGAGCATAAAAGATATTGTTTTCAGTAGCGAAGGACATAACACTGCTGCAGATTATATGCTCCATAAGTTTAGATGTAATACAGGTCAAACTAATTGGTCGATTGTTTCCTGGGTCATACTTTTGCCCTTTTTTGTAAATAGGTGTGGCGGTAGCACTCGGCCAGTCAGTTGGAAGATACCCTTCAGTTAACAATTTCCTAAACAATAAAGTCAGAGGATTAGCGATGACATCAGCCAGTTCTTTCAGGACTCTTGGGCTGATATTTTCGGGGCCTGCTGCTTTTCCGGGATTGAGATTTTTGAGAAGCTTTAAGACACCGGTAACATAGGCAGTTCAGGAATTTGACGAGTTGGAGCAGGTTCATTAAAGGAGGTCTCAATAGAAAAAACAGACTGGAATTAGTGATTTAAAGCTTCTGCTTTTTCTTTTAAATCAGAAGTCAAATTACCGTTTAAACGTAGTGAGGAAACACTGTTGAAGTCGGACCTCTTTAATGAAAGTCCAAAAACGTTTCATGCCACTAAAGGTATTCGACTCAGTGGCATGGGGGGTATTATATCCGAAACGCAGTTCTAGACTTTGCCTTGCGTAGGTCTGTTTGGACCTCTTTTTCAAATTTCGGAAACGTTCTTCGTCCCCGAGTTTTCCAGATTTCTTAGAGGCAATAAAGGCTTTATTACGTCATCTAATTTTCCTTTTTAGGTCGATATGTATCCACGGCTGTGAGTCACGTGATTTTGCGCGCCTTGGGGGATAAATTTTTTAATGCCTTCTGTAATACTATTTCTGAAAATGATCCATAGAGCCAAACCACCATGCATAGCCGTGTTATAGACTGGTTGAAAAGAAGAAATATTACACATGATCTTAGCTAAAGAATGAGAAGTGAGACGTAATTTTTCAAAAGTCCGTTTGACTGGATGCCCAAGATCAAAAACAAATGTTATCTCAAGGGGGGACCAGTCCCTCGAAGGAGCAACGCACACTGAGATTGAATTGACCAACTTTTTGACAGCCACACCCTCTGCATTATGGGTCTGTCATGTGTGGCTCCATTTCGAACTAGCCGACAAGAACAGATTTTTTTTTAAGATGAAACACACATGGCTCCTCAAGACACGCTAACTACAGAAATGGCCTTTTCATATATTTACATTGACCAAACTACAAAAAATATATCATTATTTGTAAAATGAAGAGAAAACATCCTTTTTCATTTGAATAAATTTCCAAGTGACAAGTGACTTTCCTGAGTATTTCAGTTGAAGGTATATGTTATCTTCACCATGGTGGATATTTCATTTGATGCTTTGTAAAACATGGAAAAGAAAAGTAGCATAGGCTAGTTTAGGACACCAACTATTAGGAAATTTTACTCGGTAATCACTAAAGTATAGTCTTTATATGTTACTGCTTCTAGTAAGGGTCCTAATGTGGAACAAATATAATCAGGCATTAATTTAAGTCGGAAAAAATTTACTGAAAAACTGATTTGAATAATTTTAGCATGTACGTGAGATTGTGTCTAGTAGCCATATGTAATTTGATATGGCATTACATGGCTTGATATGGGCATATAAATGTGAAGTGCATATCTGGCATCACTTTTCTTTCAAGTCATATCTGCTTTGAAATGATCACAAAACCTTCATTTGTATCTCTAAAACAGACTTTTATAAAGTTATATCTGGCTTTGCATGGCCATATAACAATCGATTTGCCTATCTTTCGTTTACTTTTATCTCCTTTTATTTGGCTTAATATGGCCATTTACAACCTGATTTTATATGTAGGCAAGGCTCTTTTAAAGGTATATCTCGCCTGATACCACCATTTAAAACTTTTTTGTATCTCTGGGTTAGGCACTTATTGACCTTCATCTGGGTTTACATGGCCATTTAAGACTTGATTAACATATGTCGCATGCGACTTTTAAAAATTAAATTTGGTTTGATATGGCCATATAAAATTTCATTTGCATATCCGTCAAGGAATTTTTTCACGTTGTGATCTGACTTGATATGACCATATCACACCTGATTTGTATATCTAATATCGGCTTTTGTAATCTGGCGTTTGTAGCCAGATGTATCAATATATAAATCCCTATATGGATATTGAGTAATAGTCCAATCATGTACATAGTAATTAACATGGATGATGTTCAGGTTTTCAGTGAATGAAACTTAGTTTCTGACGACGAAATTGCAGAAATGGTGAGTATCAATTGCACTACAATTTTTCTCTTCACTAACATCGTTGTTGTTTTTATGCCAAATATTATCGCAACACGCAGTCCGTTTGTAGTCATTGAGCACATTGTAAGACATTAAAAGATATTAAGTAATTTCGAAATAAATAAACTTGCCAATGCTTTCCGATAAGATTGTCCAACCGTCGGATACACAAAATGACCTTAAATTGTTGTACAATACAATTTTGCCCTTGGTACAATACATGTTTTTCTCTTTTTTTTTTAAACATAGATACATCCATACCAGTAGTTATTGAGTAAAGGTTGCTACAAGTACTATCTCGGCTGCATTGTTTAGTGCTAACGGTATTTGCTTCATGCAAGACTTTGAATTGACACTTACACGTTTTTGTATCTCTTCGGCCTTTTCATGCGTTTTTGCCATAAAAGTAAAAGAAACAGACTAATGTGGGAAAAAGAAAGGCAAAAAGAACGATAACAAATATCTAAAGGAAATGGAAAGGTGGAAACTGCTCTTTAGAAATGATATGACGTTTAGTAATCGTCTTCAGTGATAATGTCGGGCTGTCCTAAAAACATTGGGGTAACGTTGTACTTACAACACAGTGCAATATAAGCATGTGAGTTTTTCAATTATTTTAGTCCAATAGAAATAAAAATATATTTTCAAGACTTTGGAAGGATTGAAAGATTACTCCTAATTAAAATGTCATTTACAAACATTTAAAGTAGTCAAATCCCTAGCTTCCAATAATAACCCAGTGATGTATAAGTGTCATGATTTTCCGAAAAAATATCAAAGCTTCCAAAATAAACCATGGTTATCGTTGCTTTTCCCAAAACATTTTTAGAACTACGATCTGAAAAACCGATTATGCATACTATTGTCATACGTAACCTCTCGAACTTTGTTCAATGACAGCACAACCGGATATGCGGACGAAAAAAGCCGACTTTTTCTGTTCAACTTTAACATTTATTCTGACTAATTTAACAGAACCCTACAATTCTCTAAAGTCTTACTTTTTGATTTCTTGCCGTAGGTAGGCAAGGAATCTATGCCATGGTGATGTCATGTGTGTGTATCTGTGTGCATGCGCGTGTGTCGGTGTGTTTGTAACGCTGCTTGCAATCGCGATATCTCAAGATAGGATTGACCGACACTTTTCATATTTGGTATATAGATTTGTTGAGAGAAAGAACCCTATTGTTTTTGGTAAAGGTCAAGTCAGCTGAGGTCACCATAGGTTAAACTGCGAAAAACTTTTAAATGGCTTGTAATCGCGCTATCTCGAGATAGGAATGACCGACACTTTTTATATTTGATATATAGGTTTGCCATCTTAACAGAAAGAATCCTATTGTTTTTGGTGGAGGTCAAAGGTCATTTGAGGTCATCACTAGAGGTCAAAGACCGAAAACCTTGAAATCACGATATGACAAGATAGGAGTGGCTGTATAGATTTGTCATGTTGAGAGGAAGAACCTATTGTTTTTGGTAGAGGTCAAAGGTCATCTGCGGTCACCGGAGGTAGAAAGCCGAAAAGCTCGTTAATCACGATATCTCAAGATAGGAATGACTGACACTTTTCATATTTGGTATATAGACTTGTGATTTTGAGAGAAAGAATCCTGTTGTTTTTGGTGGAGGTCAAAGGTCATTTCAGGTCATCACCAGAGGTCAAACACCGAAAACATTGAAATCGCGATATGTCAAGATAGGAATGGCCTATATAGATTTGTCACGTTGAGAGGAAGAACCCTTTTGTTTTTTGAAGAGGTCAAAGGTCATCTGAGGTCACCAGAGGTCAAACTGGGAACCTCGGAAATGGCTTGTAAACATGATATCTCCAGATAGCAATGACCGACACTTTTCTTATTTGATTCATAGATTTTTCATGTTTAGAGGAAGAAGCCTATTGTTTTTGGCGAAGGTGGAAGGTCATTTGAGGTCACTGGAGTTAAAAAACCGAAACGCTCATAATCACGATATCTCAAGATAGGAATGACCGATAATTTTCATATTTGATATATAGATTTGTCACGTTGAGAGGAAGAATCTTATAGTTTTTGGTGGAGGTAAAAGGTCATTTGAGGTCACCAGAGGTCAAACACCGAAAACCTTGAAATCTCTATATGTCAAGATAGGAATGTCCTGTATAGATTTTTCATATTGAGAGGAAGAACCCTTTTGTTTTTGGTAGCGGTCAAAGGTCATCTGAGGTCACCAGAGGTTACACTGCGAAAACCTCATAAACAGCTTGTAAACACGATATTTCAAGAGCAATGAGCGACACTTTTCTTATTTGGTACATAGATTTGTCATGTTGAGAGGAAGAAGCCTTTCGTGTTTGGTGAAGGTCAAAGGTCATTTGAGGCCACTGGAGGTAAATTGCCGAAAAGATATCTCAAGATAGTAATGACCGACACTTTTCATATTTGGTATAAAGATTTGTCATGATGTAGGTTAGGTTAGGTTAAATGAGGTTTAACGTCCCAGTTTCCAACCAATTGGTTCAAGTCGAGACGACCACGGCCTCTTTTCCAGTTGTGGCTCACTGGCTTGTTTTTCCTATTCCATTGTCATGATGTAAGAAAGAACCCTATTGTTTTGAGTGAAGGTCAAAGGTCATCTTGGGTTACCAAAGGTCAAAAAGCAAAATTTCCCAAGAATTCTCAAGATTGTCATCTGGGGTCACTGGGGTCAAAAGCAACATTTCCCAAGAATTCCCAAGATCGACATCTGGGGTTATCTGGGTCAAAAAGCAAAATTTCCCAAGAATTTCCAAGATTGTTATATGGGGTCACCAGAGGTCAAAATGCAAAATTTCCCAAGAATTTCCAAGATCATGATATGGGGTCACCAGAGGTCAAAAAGTGAAATTGTCCAAGAATTCCCAAGATAGTCATCAGGAGTCACTAAAGGTCAAACAGTAAAATATCCCAAGTATTCCCAAGATCGTCATTTGGGGTCACCAGAGGTCAAAAAGCAAAATTTTCCAAGAATTTTCAAGATCCAAGATCCATTGTAGTTGAATCCCTTTCAAGAAACTTCAGGTTTTCTTTTTTGTTATATTTGGTGGGGTTCAAGGGTCATGTGAGGTCAGCAGAGGTCAAATTGTTGAAACATAAAATGATGTAGTCAAGAAAGATAAATTTGAGGGATAAACCTTAGTGCAACAAAGCACCCCTATTCGGCAAGGAATCTCTAAGCCTTTGGGCTTTCTGGTTTCAGTATGTTATACGTATTTGAAAATAGCAGATAGCACTTAAAGTGTCCATGAAATTTTTTTAGGGCCAGAACAGTTAAGAATTAAGAATTTTATTGTTGGGGCTATGTGTAGGCCCTTAAATCCCGGAAAGCTGTAAAAAGGGTTTCTGCTCTTTGCAGTTTCTCTGTGGAGGATTCAGGACTCCCCGGACCCCAAGGTACACAAGCATTCAAACCTTATCGCCATCATAATCGACCCCCTATTCTTCAAACAGTTGATTCATCAATCACGTGAATCTCTCATTGAACTATGATAACCTTCAATTTCTAATGACAAAAAATGGCGATTAAAAATAGTTTCTAAAATGATGTAAAGCCCTACTTATTCTACAATGGATTCCATTTAAGAAACGTTTTGTACCTTACACCTGATCTAAGCTCGTAAAACATGCACACTTCAAATAAAGAAAACTTTCAGGCAACTTATGTTTCTTTGTGGTGTATATATCTGGCAACCTTGCAGATTGATTGG
This sequence comes from Holothuria leucospilota, assembly GCA_029531755.1. Lineage (NCBI taxonomy): Eukaryota > Metazoa > Echinodermata > Holothuroidea > Aspidochirotida > Holothuriidae > Holothuria > Holothuria leucospilota. Next base: position 11,995,082 of record CM055979.1, read on the forward strand.
CAAAAATGATCTTGGTACGACAGGCGCTAAGCTAGTCATACCGTACCACTTACGCACAGTCACGAATTACCCCCCTCCCCAACTGGAAATGATTGTCCTCACAACTACTCTAAAATGGTGGCACGACATAATGGATTAATGGCAATTCTGAGCCGCAGGCCACTTTCTAAATAACCAATATCTGCAAGCTTTCAGACGCTCCGATTCCTGGAAGTTTGCACCAGGCATTTGGAAGTTTCCAGTTATAGACCTGTAGTAGCTGTTTTCTCATATCGCATTGGTCACAATTAAAATTGAGCCAAGAATACATATTCTGTATTAAGGCCATCACTGGTTATGACAATGCTGAAGAATGTGCCCTAAATCAATTATTTGTGTAGTAAGGAAAGAATTGGTAAGGGTTACACCATATTTTATTTGCCGGACACAATTTTTAGACTGATTTGCTAAGTGTCATATACATTAATGTAAGTTTAATAAAATGCTGGTTAGAAAACAACAGTATCGTAATACCCGTAATCGCACCCGTACTCGAGTACAAGTTTCCGTACTTGTACTCGTACCCGTACACCTACATGACCTGGTACCCGTATCGGACCCGTACCTGTACTCATGATAAATTTTTCTTCGTACTCGCACCCATGCCATCTTACCTGCACCGGTACCCGTACTCACGGTCCTGTACTTACACTCATTGTCCAAATTATAAATTGTACTCACCTCCAAAGGTATGTTGACGTTTTACTATTTTACTGTAGGATACTTTGTGCCTTAGTACGGGACTTTTTATTTAAAGAAAATGTGCAGTCACTCCAATTTGAATTAGAGTTCCGAGATATCACATTTCATGAAGTGCTCTGTTCAATCATGTGACATATTCTTCTCATCACACTGTTTAATGTATGCAGAATGACTTCTTATTTCACCTTAAATATTCAATGTTCATTTTAAAAACATCATTTTATATGCTTGAAAGTGAAATAAGAGAAGACTTGAAAGATTTAGCTGATTTTTCAAGATACAATTGGGGCGACTGCTTATTCCCTTTAAAGGCAATAGGCAGTCGTCCCAAAACTACATTAGAAATTAGCAAACTCTTGTAAATCTTCTCTCATTTTCTATCACGTACTTCTGAACAAGATTTGTTTAAATATAACTATTACAAATCAGAGGTAAAGAAAGGAGTTATTCTCCATGGATTTAACAACCGAGTAATCAAAATTTCGTGACATTACCAAAACAAGCCATTCATGAATAATCGTAACATGGTTTACCAATTCTGACTGGGGTGACTGCATTTTACCTTTAAGTACTTGACTCACAATTATGTCACTTTAAGGCACGTTGTAGCTCTGGTTGGCAAAAAAGGTGATGTTTGCTGCTCATATGCCGTGTAGTCCATGTAAATATTGCTATTGTACAGTGAGCGGTTCAAATTAAATTTTAAACACATCTTATAAATGTTCATGGTCATGCACAGCGACTGTCGAGAGGAGCGGGAACAGCGGCAGTCGTCCCCTCCCCGGAAATTTTCAAAGCAAACTTTTATCACGTAGATTCCAATAGATTCCTAACAATTTAAATTATAGATTTTTTTATATTTTGCAACTTGTAAGGCATGGAGAGTACCATTTCCAGTAATATGGGTCAGGCATAGCGTGGTGATGCAACCGCACCCTCCTTGAGGAACTTTTTCCTATTTTTTCTGTTCGTCGTATCGCTATAAATGTCGAAAACTGTGATCTTTTGGTGCACATTGCAGGCACTCATTCTGACTACTGGTTTTCCTGTTCTTACTTTCTGGCTTTAGGACAATTTGACTAAAAGTATTGTTTCAAATCCCAGCCCAAAATAATCTATCCTCCCACCCTTCCTCAAGTTCGGCCGGCTGCTGGGCACACCGAGTAAGACTATAACTGAAACGTTGCCAGCCATATTGTGATTTTTGTCAATGTGGTCTTTTAAATGCCTACCCAATATCATTAGTCCCCACTAATACTCATTAATGCCTTTAGGTGAGTCCCTCGACCCCACGCAATTGGGGCAGGGCTTTTCATTCCTCCTCTACCCTTGAGACTGTTGGATATCTCGGTAAAAATACTGTGTAGGCTTACAGCCAAGTAAATGCCTGTTAATCTCTCAATGTTAAGTTTGAGCCTATTTGACCCAAAAAAATTAAGCTAGTAATTCCTTTGAAATAAAATTAACTCGTATTTGAGCAAATAATCCAATATTCCCTAAGAAAAAACTTTTTTGGTCATAGAACTCTAAAAGATTAAATAAAATAACTGTTGGTTTTGCTATTTTGTTTAAAAGAACTAAAGGCCCCGGCGCCACTTCACGAACATAATGTGGTAACACTGTGTACTGTACTACCTTTACTATGCTGCATAACATTGTAAGACTGCAGTTCATACCCTTTAGCTTAAACCATAGGATACATCATTCGAGTCCCTTACGCTCTGATTGAACTCGCACAGTTTCTTTCATTTCAAGAAATATTGATCCATTCATAAAGATGAATCTTGAATAATAAAAACAGCTTACCGAAAATCCAGCCGATTGTATGTTAGCCAAAAGATTGTGCTGTGGGAACTACAGTGCTTTATACTGCACTTTGTACATACACATACTTACAGTGCAGAGAGTATTTGTACGTGTACAGATAAGGGACTCTCCAGTCGCAGCTTCCTGTAATTTAATTCGACATATTTCGATTCAGGACTTATGGCATGTTAGGCGCACCATATTATAGAAGATAGTCTTCTTGTCAACCACATGCACCAGCCGCATTTTTAGCTCAGCTGAAAGCTTTCAGCTGAGCTATTGCTGTCGTGCACGGCAAACGTCTGTCACCATAACATTTGCGTTTAAGTGCCTGACATTTCGCTGTTTTTCGTTAGATTGGCTGAAATTTAGTAGAGATGTTAGCGAAAGTGATATCTGTATGCTGCGACTCTTTTCGATTAATTTGACCGCTATTTGACCTCGGGAGGGGGCTTTGTTTGAAAACGTAAACTTCAATACTTGTCTTTCAGTTTCGCACCCATCTTGATAATATGTTTCATATAGATAGTTCAATTTGTGCTGAACAAAAGTTAATTTTTTTTTTCGTTTCTGCAATCATTAAAGGCATGAAAACAGCACTTTTTGAAACAAATTCTGGCGAAGTCCTCATGTTCGGGAATAGGCCTACATCGAGAATCCCAGTTGTTATCATTTGAGAGACTGTACAACGAAACAAGGTACAAAAGTATACTGAACATATAAAACTGTACAGGACGTCTCGTGCTTAATCGTGTGGAAGTGTTTACGCAAAGTGCAGTGTATCGATTTTTGAATACCGTACGTGGGCTACCCCACTATGTCAGACTATGTTTGCTCAGCTCTCCGCTTTCCAAACCAGGGATATGACATGAATAAGGAATATACCGTACAGCCTACTATGGTGGCATTACGTGAACATGTGGCGCTGATCTCATTCAGGCGTTTGAATAATAGACTAGCTAAACTGGTTGGATGGTTAGGCCTACTCGAAAAGAAATACCGGACGTTTGAAAGTTGTGCAAGTTCTTGCGAATATGTGGCCTTGTGCGAAACAGTGGTATAAGATAGGCCTACACATTTTTGTGTTGAGGCACAAACAAGTATTCAACTTAGCCTGATGTCTGAATGGTTTTAGGAGTTTGGCGTAAAGTTTAAAGAGAATATATCCAGTCGCCTCAAGTTTCAAGTTATTTGTAAACATTACCTTAATCTTTCAAATCTTCTTGTATCTCCTTTACAAACATTTTTCTTAACATTTCTGGACAAAAACTATTTAGTATGAAAGGTAAACAGATGACTTATCCTTCCTTAATAGCAAATTAGTTTATATTGTCACATGAAGGAAAGAAGCGACTCGCCGCGTGAATTGGGATGCCGGCGCGGGATACACTACTTCAAGTTAAGGTGAATGTTGTCTAGGAAAGGTCGTAAGAGGAAAGAGGAACCCACCCCTTTCTTTTAAACAAAGAACATAACACGTTGATTGAAAATACAATGCTTCATATGGTTTAAGCTTGACGGTTGTGCTAACAATCCAAAAACAATTTTCGGTTTGAAAAGTAAAACGTGCTTTTTGAAGGCGTTTGCCATATGTCAGTCTCGGTGCCTGCAGGAAATGTGCAGCTCAGGCTTCCAGTCAAGCGGGCCAAGGGGGCGAATCCCTCTTTGAAATTTGTTCGCCCCCTAGCAAGTTTTCAAGTTGCCATTGGCTTAATGGCATTTGTATACATTTGGTCCCCTAAATTTGTTAGCCCCTGGAAGCCATCATTCGCCCCCATTCAGTACCTTGTCAGGCTACTAGCCTGGTGCAGTCACATGGGCGTCGACACTGCAGGAACCGCCCCAGTCTTGTTCTCCGTTGCCGAAAGCCCCACCAAGTTGTTAAGGGGAAGCCATGGGGGATGATATTTCAATAGCCTTAGACTTAGTATTAGTGTGCATATTTTCCCAACGCTCTCTACGAACTGTAGTTACTCTCCGGCCTGTTGCGACACATTCACCGGTCCTAAAAGCGATCGACGATTTATACCTGGTAGATCCCAGTCATAAAAATGTTATGCAGTTAAATAATTTTGTGGGGGAAAACGGGACTAAAGAGTACTCAAAATTAGGCGCGTAAAGAATTTAATTTAAAAATTATCCCTTTATATTGAGTAACTGAGCAGTTTTGGTTTTTCCAAATCATAGTGGCAACACGCATTTGAACTTTTGTCCCTGGACAAGTTCAAGGAATATCTTTGGGGCAAAATATCGCTTTTAAGACCTTTAACCATTTGTAAAATTTCTTCATCGGAAGTTACTATCTGGGTCTAATTATGGAAAACAAATGAGGTCTACAAAACAGCACACTCATAAACACTTCATTATTTGTATACTAACATCTGTGCAGTATATAAAGTTAACTTTGTGTACCAGACTTAGTCTTTCAGAGACTTCGGGAGTTCAATACATATTTCATTGCATTCAGTTTATATTTATCTCTTTGTTTTCTAACGTACGTATGAACAACATGAGTTACAGACCCAACCAAAATATTGACTGCAGACTTTTAGGTCAACAGGAAAAGCTGAGCTTCGGCAACATTGTTGAGCTTGTTTTGTTTGTTTACATGAATTGTAGTGCAACTTCTGAAGCTAAACCTACCTGTATTGCGTACGTAACAGGCTGTGAGGTCAGTCATATCCCTGGTTTGGGAAACCTAGATTGAGCATCAGAGTCCGCTCTGCAGGGTAATAGGAGTCGTGTGATAGCTAACTGATGTTTAGCAAAGTCAACCATTTTGTTCGCAAATGTCGATTGTCCAGAGGGAGTTGTATTGGGGCTATATGCACCGAGTGGCCAGGGTTATTCACGGGGTCGTTGGCTGGATTGGAAACTTTTTATGGTTGGAATTTTCTGGAAGGAAGGGGCAATATGGTGGTTTGAGTCTGTCCAAATATTCAATGATTACAGTTTTGCAGTATACACTTGTTACCCGTACTTATAACCGTACTCATGACTTGGTACCCGTACCTGTACTCATGATTACTTTTTGCTCGGACCCGGAACCGTCCTCATGGTCCTGTACTCACCAAACTTTAACACTTGAAAACAATATTTTATAAGTTGTTAAATTAATTGCAAACTTTTTTATGCTCAATCCCTCCCCCTTAAAATATAAATAAGCAAACCACATAAAACCACTTGAAGTTTCTCATGTATTAAGGGCTTCGTCTCTCTCGAATGTTCCTAGTCTATGCATAGAAAGTTTGATATGGCCATACCAAGTCAGATATAACTTGATTAAGGACAATGTCAGATGCAAAATTCAAGTTTTATGAGGCCATATCAATATTTTTTGTGTTTAATTTGGTAAGTTTACCCACGTTAAGACCACTTTGGGAAGCAATAGATCGTATCTGCATACTGATCATCAAATAAATGCACCTTTTTCTAATATACAGGTCTGACTAATTAACTCACATATGCAAATGATCTGTGAAGGCGGGCGGAGTCAGGATTTGGAGCCCTGATTTTCATTTTTCATTACTTAGGAAGTTAAATGTGAGATATTTATATCAATCTTTCAACAAAACTTAATGGAAATAGTCACCACAGTGTGATTATAAACCACAATGCTTTGAAAGCATGTAAAAGTAGGAGTCACAAAGCATTTTAAGTGTTCGCTATTAAGTAAGTTAACAAATTTCTGTACTTAAGTCAATTTAAACATGACATGAAAGTAAACTTTGTAAAAGATGTTCAGACAGCCCTTGCATTTTCCAGCTTGCGATCGGGAGTATTCGGGGTTTTCGCCCCTGGCTCTTCGCCAGAGAGTCAGAGGACATTTGAAAAAAAAAGCGTGCGAGGCTCCTCGCTTTTCGACATTTTTGTCAGCCTAGGCTACCGTTGTAAGATTTTTGAAGGGCCTTGTTTGGCCCCCTCTTAGATAAGAGATACGTTGACTTTTCATGGAGATTAGTTTATTCCATTCTGTATACTGGAGAAAAGTTGAAAAGTGGAAAATTTACAATAGTATGTGCAAGTTAAAAAACTGTGAGAAGTTAGAGATGAGTGGTCATCTTTTTGGAAATGTTTTAAAGTTTACAGTGTCCTTATTTGGGTTCATTCCACCGCCAGACGGTTGCTTGGAAGTCTTTTTGATTTTAATTGTAATTATTTCATGTTTGGCACACCATCCCTTGGTGCAACGAAGTCTCTTTTAAGTAGGATCTAGTTTATTTTTACTGTTGCTAAACACACTATTTGGAAATGTCGGTTTATCCATGTGCTTTAAAAAGGGAGATTGAAGTTCATATCATGATCAAAATGATCTCCAGGGAAATTAACGGCAAAGAAACAGTCGATTTAAACCGTCTCTATAGGGTAAGGTTCTAAAAAGTTTGGTAACTGGGAAATCTTTTGTAAATGTTGTAGATGAAAGTTTAAATTTTACTTTGCCGCTGATACTTTGGTACTGATATGGACCATGTACTTACCACACCTCTGATCCATACAACACCATGAGCCGACCAGATGAGATCCATATCTGATTTGTATAAACCTTCAGATGGCATAGATATGGACGTTCACTTATATCAATTCATATCTGCCCAATTTTTGTTAAAGCCAGATAGAAATCCCATATGTTTCAGATATGGGCCATGCATAAACTTCCTATATGGCATAGGTATGGATTTGTCCTATATTACACATACATGAATTTACAATGTATGGCACTAATACCGATTTGCCATATTGCACCATATCTGTCACATATAAAAATTGAGCCATATATTATTTTCTATGGGCCATATATAGCCTTTGTGTTTTATCAAGTTATACCTGCCCAAATTTTGTTATTGCCAGACACAAATCCCATATCTGGTCCAGATATGGGCCAGATATAAATTTCCATGTATGGCCCATATAGGGATCTCGAGTAATGGCGACTGAATGGTTGTAGGACCCGATTTGAGCTCAAGTGTCCTGATCTTAAAAATGTAAACTTTAACCTTCGTAATGTCCATTAATTTAGGCTGTCTCATTTTGTCTAATGGGATGGAGTCATTTCGTCTGTTTGCCTTTTCTCTTACGCCCATCTAGCAGCAAGTGTTTTTATGGTGGTATTTTTTGTAGATAGTACTGGCTGACTGCCCGGGGAGTTGTCAGGACCCTGTTTTAAAAGCTACATTGGACATCACTAAACTACATAAAAACATATTCCGACCGAACGGTTCGGAGCGGACGATTAATATATTGAATGAATAGTTTTTTTTTTTTTTTTTTTGTTTTATCAACTACAACAAAGTAAACTTGTTTTAAGAATAACAAGCATGTTTAACGCACACAGATAGGGATAAAGATTCTATAATATTCTAGTAATTTTTACTCTACATTCAGTTTCGTATTTCTAAAATCAGGATTACTTGCACCTCGTTTTGCACTGAAATGATGCAAGTATCTTCCTCAACCGCTGAATAGTTACACATTTTCGTTCTTTATCCACATATAAACTCTTGAAAAGTTGAATAACGTTATATGATAAAGCGTTCAGAGAGAAAATCATATAGAATTTTGGCAAGTTAAAGTTATAGCGTCGTGAGAAGTTTTATTTACAGAGATCGGTATCATTATCATGTTCAGTTGTTTCCAAGTTTTGTAGCGCGATCAACATAGCTTGAAAAGAAATTCTCATGCTTATCACCTGATCACGAAGCAACCGTTCAGTTTTAACAAGACATTAACAATAACACTAATTAACCATCAATCTTCTCCGCAGAGTAGCAAACAGTGTACTTTTTAATCTAGACTTGTAATTCATGACACTGCCAACAAAAATGCAAGACGAAATTACAAAAAAATTTGTTGACCAATGCAGACATATTAAAATAGTGTAAAGTGCTTTCCCTTAGGAACTTGGATGGCTTGCACAAATGCTTGGTTGATAAAATTTCAATACTAAGCATGGCTTGCTTGCATGAGGTTTGGAAATAACTATTGCTATGGGTGTTAAATAAGTAACCACATCACGCTGTCTATTTTATTGGTTAAAATATTATATCCTTTGAAGAAGAATTAATAAATGACTTACTCTCAGTAGAACCAGTGCCATTTTGGTATTCCAATGAGCCATTTGGGTAAGAACTATCTCCGGTTTGGAGTTTATGAAGTTCCATTGACCCATTATTTGAATCTTGATATTCGTTTGCATCACATTCATATTTTGGTAAAAATATTTCTGTAAACCATTGTGTTTCCAGCGTTCTTGTTTCTGGCTTGTTACTTGTAAAAGGGGTTTCGTTGTGCACTTCCGGAGTGCTAAATGCTCTCGTTTTATCGTAGCTTATTCTTGATTCTGTAAATAAAGGCAGAGAGGTTATTAGCAAAGATACTAATGTAAAGACAAATAAAGTAGCAGTGATACAAAAGCGTTAATCATCCCTAGCCTACATAAACAATTACAAATAATAGTTTATTAATAAGGAACTTACTTGTGGTCAAAACTGTCACAATTCTACCCCAAAATCTGCCATTTATATAAAAATCAAGGCATGTATAAGATCCATCATGTTGTGATGACACATTGTTGATTACCAAATCCCCATTTTTTGTTATATTGTATGGAACCTTGACTCCGTCCAAGAGCCCACATGTACCATTTTCATCGAGGAAGTGTATCATGTCCAGTGGTATGCTTCCCTTGTACCATAGCGTTCCCATTATTTCGTTATATTCAGCGGTACAGGAGATATGTAATTGTTGTCCTCTTTCAACTCGGATGTTAGTGGACACCGTTGTCGTAGCTGTGAAATAGTTAAAAAGTATATCATATGTGAACATAGGTTTTTTGTAGCAAAGAAAAGGGATACAGATTCCCCAATATACTAATAATTGTAAGTCTACTTTAGGCTTTTTATTTCTAAAACCATGATTAATTCCACCACGTTCAGCACATTAAAATATACAAATATCTTTCTCAACCGCTGAAAAGTAACACATTTTCTTCCTTATCCACATATAAAGTCTTGAAAAGTTGAGTAATTTTCAATGGGTACTGGTGGTTGAAACCAATTGTCGGCATGTCTTTTACCAACATGAAGCTTTGTAACAAAAAGGCAATAAAAGGATCGACCAATCCAACAACTTTGGGCAATTTTATCCATAAATTAAGTTCGCTGACTTCTCATACCTAAATATGTTTAAGCCATTGGACACATTGAGGCCATTGACACCTCATACCTAAATGTGTTAAATCCATTGGACACTTTGAAGCTAGAGTAAATCTAAACGATAATATGTTCGTACGTGTTTCATGCTCATAGTCATCGCTAGCTTATCGAACGACGATATTCTCATGATGGAAGTATTAGATTACCTTAAGAAATGTTGGGTGAAGGGTTGTAGATTATGTGTGAAGGGGAATATATACACAAGGTGTTTTGCACAGCACATGATCTTTATATCGAACCTAAATTCAGAGCGGTTAGGAAAGAACTTGGTGCTGCAGGGTAAGCCCTGGCCCATTTTATGTTATGCAACAGCATATCTCTTTTGCACCATTGCGTTTCTATGGTTTCAGAATTTTCAGTGGTACATCCAGGGTGTAAATAGCATCTGCTTTCAGATTTTATATTATAGAACAAAATTTGCGTACCTAAGAAGGCGCAGCACAAATATTTATAATGTGAAATTCTTGTTTCTTACTATTTTTTTTTTATCCTTGGAGACAGTTTGGATTTCATTGAAAAGAAAATGACTAATATTCTCGTTTTCAGGTGTTGAATGTGGGTTTGATTGGGACAAAAATGGTGGATACTTGCCAAATGGTGGCAATGTGTTACACTACTTCGAAAAGATTGTTCATGAATCTCTAGAGAGTTAACTTGTTTTAAGAATAACTAAAATGTTTAGCGCACATCGAAGAATAACGTTGTATGATTACAACAATAAAGCATTCAGAAGGGAAGTATAGAATTTTGGCAAGTGAAAGTTATATCGTCGTGGGAAATATTATTTACAGAGATACTTACCGTTATAATGGTCAGTTGTTTACAAGTTTTGGGGCGTGATTAACATAGCTTGAAAAAAAATTATGTGCTTATCACGAAGGAAACGTTCAATTTTAACAAGACATTAACAATAACACTAATTAATCATCAATCTTCTCCGCAGAGTAACAAACATGTACTATTTAATCTAGGCTTGTAATTCATGACACGGCCAACCATAATGCAAAACGAGTTTACAATTTTGAAAATTTGTTGAACTATTCAGACACAATCAAATAGTTGGAATTGCTTTCCCTTGGGAACATAGTTGGCTTGCATAAAAGCTTGGTTGATAAAATTTCAATACGAGGCATGGCTTGCTTGCATGAGGTTTGGAAATAACTATTGCTATGGGTGTTAGATCAGTAACTACATCACGCTGTCTATTATTTTGGTTAAAATATTGTATCCTTTGAGGAAGCATTAATAAATGACTTACGCTCAGTAACACCAGTGGCATCTGGGTATTCCGATAAGCCATTTGGGTAAGAACTATCTCCGGTTTGGAGTTTATGAAGTTCCATTGACCCATTATTCGAATCTTGATATTCATTTGCACCACATTCATATTTTCGTAAAAAAATTTCGTTGAACCATTGTGTTTCCAGCGTTCTTGTTTCTGGCTTGGGACATGTAGTAGGGGATTCGTTGTGCCCTTCCAGACTACTAAACGCTCTCGTTTTATCGTAGCTTATTCTTGATTCTGTACATAAATGCAGAAAGGTTATTAGCAAAGATATTAATGTAAGACAAATAAAGTAGCAGTGATACAAAACCGTGAATCATCACTAGCCTACATAAACAATCACAAATAATAGTTTATTAATATGAAACTTACTTGTGGTCAAAACTGTCACAATTTTACCCCGAAATCTGCCATTCCCATAAAAATCAAAGCATGTGTAAGACCCAGCATGTTGTGATGACACATTGTTGATTACCAAATTCCCACTGTTTGTTAAATTTCCGTCCAAGAGCCCACATGTTCCATTTTCATCAAGGAAGTGCATCATGTCAAGTGGTATGCTTCCCTTGTACCATAGCGTTCCCATTATTTCATTATATTCAGCGGTACAGGAAATATGTATTTGATGTCTTCTTTCAAGTCGGATGTTAGTGGACACTGTTTTCGTAGCTGTGAAATGGTTAAAAAAATATATCATATGTGAACATAGGTTTTTTTTGTAGCAAAGAAAAGGGATACAGATTCTCCAATATACTAATAATTGTTAGTCTACATTAGGCTTTTTATTTCTAAAATCATGATTAATTCCACCACGTTTAGCACATAAAAATATACAAGTATCTTTCTCAACAGTTGAAAAGTAACACATTTTCTTCTTTATCCACATATAAACTCTTGAAAAGTTGAGTAATTTTCAATGGGTACTGGTGGTTGAAACCAATTGTCGGCGTGTCTTTTACCAACATGAAGCTTTGTAACAAAAAGACAATAAAAGGATCGACCAAATATGGGAGAAAAATTTTCTTCCAACTTTGAGCAATTTTCTCGATTAATTACGTTCGCTGACCTATCATGCCTAAATATGTTTAAACGAATGGACACGTTGGGGCCATCGACACCTCAAACGTTAATGTGTTAAAACCATTGAACCTTTTTGGGGCTACAGTAAATTCAAGTATCCTTCTCAACCGCTGAGTAGTTACACATTTTTGTTCTTTATCCACATACAAGCTCTTGAAAATTTGAGTAATTTTAGTTGGGCACTGGTGGTTAAAACCAGTTGTGGGCAATGTCTTTTACCAACATGAAGTGTGGTAGAAAAAAAAAGACAATAAAATGATTGAAAAATCATGGGAGAAGAGTTCTCTTCCAACTTGGAAAATCTCTCAATAAATTTGCTTACTCCTCATACGTAAATAATTTAAAGTCTCTAGACACATTGGGACTACAGTAAATCTAAACGGTAGTACGTACGTACGTACGTACGTACGTACGTACGTGTCTTCCGCTCATAGTCCTAAATAGCTTATCGAATGACGATATTCTCAAGATCGAAGTATCTGATTACATTGAGAAATGTTGGGTGGAAGAGTGTAGATTTTGTCTGAAGGGGATATGTACACAAGGTATTTTGCACAGCAAATGATCTTATATCTAACCTACATTCAGAGCTGTTCAGAGCTGTTGGGAAAGAACTTGGTGCCGCAAGTAAGTCGAGGGCCATTCTATGTTATGCAACATTATGTCTCTTTTGCACACTGCGTTTCTATTGTTTCAGAATTTTTCAGTGGTACATCCAAGGTGTAAGTAGCGTCTGCTTTCAGATTTTATATTATAGAACAACATTTTTGTACCCCTGGAGGCAAAGCACAAATATTTATTATGTGAAACTCTTGTCCCTTACTAATTTTTGTTTTATCCTCGTAGACAGTTTGGATTTCATTGAAAAGAAAATAAATAATATTCTCGTTTTCAGATGTTGAATGTGGGTTTGATTGGGACAAAAATAGTCAGGATAATAGTCAAATTGTGTAAATGCGTTAAACTACGTAGAAACGATTGTTTATGAATCTGTAGAGAGTAAACTTTTTTTAAGAATAACTCAAATGTTTAACGCACACAGATGAATATTGTTGTATGATTACAACAATAAAGCATTAAGAAGGAAAATATTATAAAATTTTGGCAAGTAAAAGTTATATCGTCGTGAGAAATTATATTTACAGAGATACTTACCATTGTCATGTTATTTGCAAGTTTTAGAGCGTGATTAACATAGCTTGAAAAGAATTTCACATGCTTATCACGAAGGAAACGTTCAGTTTTAACAAGACATTAACAATGACACTAATTAATTATCAATCTTCTCCGCAGAGTAACAAACATGTACTATTTAATCTAGGCTTGTAATTCATTAAACGGCCAACCATAATGCAAAACGAGTTTACAATTTTGAAAATTTGTTGAACAATACAGACACAATCAAATAGTTGGAATTGCTTTCCCTTGGGAACATAGTTGGCTTGCATAAAAGCTTGGTTGATAAAATTTCAATACGAAGCATGGCTTGCTTGTATAAGGTTTGGAAATAACTATTGCTATGGGTGTTAAATAAGTAACCACATCACGCTGTCTATTATTTTGGTTAAAATATTGTATCCTTTGAGGAAGCATTAATAAATGACTTACGCTCAGTAGAACCAGTGGCATCTGGGTATTCCAATGAGCCATTTGGGTAAGAACTATCTCCGGTATGGAGTTTATGAAGTTCCATTGACGAATTATTTGAATCTTGATATTCATTTGCACCACATTCATATTTTCGTAAAAATATTTCGTTGAACCATTGTGTTTCCGGTGTTTTTGTTTCTGGCTTGGGACATGTAGAAGGGGTTTCGTTGTGCCCTTCCAGAGTACTAAACGCTCTCGTTTTATCGTAGCTTATTCTTGATTCTGTCAAAAAAGGCAGAGGTTATTAGCAAAGATATTAATGAAAAGAAAAATAAAGTAGCAGTGATACAAAACAGTGAATCATCACTAGCCTACAAAAACAATTACAAATAACAGTTTATTAATAAGGAACTTATTTGTGGTCAAAACTGTCACATTTCTACCCCGAAATCTGCTATTTTTATAAAAATCAAAGCATGTGTAAGACCCATCATGTTGTGATGACACATTGTTGATTACCAAATTCCCACTTTTTGTTATATTGTATGGAACCTTGACTCCGTCCAAGAGCCCACGTGTATCATTTTCGTCGTGGAAGTGTATCATATCAAGCGTTATGCTTCCCTTGTACCATAGCGTTCCCATTATTTCATTTTATTCAGCGGTGCACAGGATATGTAACTATTACGTCCTCTTTTCACTCGGATGTTATTGGACGACATTTTTTTAACGTCGAAATAGTTAAAAACATATCATATGTGAATAAAAGATTGTAGTAAGAGAGAAAAGGGATATAGATTCTCCAATATACTAGTAATATTTTAGTCTACATTAAGCTTTCTATTTCTAACATCAAGATTAATTGCATCTCGTTTTGCATATAAAAATTATGCAAGTAACTTTCCCAACCGCTGAGTAGGTACACATTTTTGTTCTTTATCCACATATAAGCCCTTGAAGATTTGAGTAATTTTAGTTGGACACTGGTGGTTAAAACCAATTGTGGGAAATGTCTTTTACCAACATGAAGTGTGGTAGAAAATAAAAAGACAATAAAATGATTGAAAAATCATGGGAGGAAAGTTTTCTTCCAATTTTGAAAAATCTCTCAATGAATTTGCTTACTCCTCATACGTAAATATGTTAAAGTCTTTAGACACATTGGGACTACAGTAAATCTAAACGGTAGTACGTACGAACGTGTCTTCCGCTCATAGTCCTAAATAGCTTATCGAATGACGATATTCTCAAGATCGAAGTATCTGATTACATTGAGAAATGTTGGGTGGATGATTGTAGATTTTGTCTGAAGGGGATATGTACACAAGGTATTTTGCACAGCAAATGATCTTATATCTAACCTATATTCAGAGCGGTTGGGAAAGAACTTGGTGCCGCAAGTAAGTCGAGAGCCATTCTATGTTATGCAACATTATGTCTCTTTGCCACCACTGCGTTTCTATTTATTCAGAATTTTTCAGTGGTACATCCAAGGTGTAAGTAGCGTCTACTTCCAGATTTCATATAATAGAACAACATTTTCATACCCCATGAAGGCAAAGCACGAATATTTATTATGTGAAACTCTTGTCCCTTACTAATTTTTGTTTTATCCTCGTAGACAGTTTGGATTTCATTGAAAAGAAAATAAATAATATTCTCGTTTTTAGGTGTTGAATGTGGGTTCGACTGAGTCGAAAAATGGTCAGGATACTAGTCAAATTGTGTAAATGTGTTAGACTATGTAGAAAAGATTGTTTATGAATATGTAGAGAGTAAACATTTTTTTAAGAATAACAAACATGTTTAGCGCACACAGATGAATATTGTTGTATGATTAAGACAATAAAACATTAAGAAGGAAAATATTAAAAAACTTTGGCAAGTAAAAGTAATATCGTCTTGAGAAATATTACTTACAGACATACTTACCGTTATCATGTTGTTTACAAGTTTTGGAGCGTGATTAACATAGCTTGAAAAGAAATTCACATGCTTATCACGAAGGAAACGTTCAGTTTTAACAAGACATTAACAATAACACTAATAAATCATCAATCTTCTCCGCAGAGTAGCAAACCATGCACTATTTAACCTAGGCTTGTAATTCATGACACGGCCAACCATAATGCAAAACGAGTTTACAATTTTGAAAATTTGTTGAACAATGCAGACACAATCAAATAATTGGAATTGTTTTCTCTTAGGAACATAGTTGGCTTGCATAAAAGCTTGGTTGACAAAATTTCAATAATACGCTTGGCTTGCTTGTATTGGGTTTGGAAATAACTATTGCTATGGGTGTTAAACAAGTAACCACATCACCGTGTCTATTATTTTGGTTAAAATATTGTATCCTTTGAAGAAGCATTAATAAATGACTTACTCTCAGTAGAACCAATGGCATCTGGGTATTCCAATGAGCCATTTGGGTAACAACTATCTCTGGAATGGAGTTTATGAAGTTCCATTGACGAATTATTTGAATCTTGATATTCATTTGCACCACATTTATATTTTCGTACAAATATTTCGTTGAACCATTGTGTTTCCGGTGTTTTTGTTTCTGGCTTGGGACATGTAGAAGGGGTTTCGTTGAGCCCTTCTAGAATGCTAAACGTTCTCGTTTTATCGTAGCTTATTCTTGATTCTGTACGTAAAGGCAGAGGTTATTAGCAAAGATATTAATGTTAAGAAAAGTAACGTAGCAGTGATACAAAACAGTGAATCATCACTAGCCTACATAAACAATTACAAATAATAGTTTATTAATAAGGAACTTACTTGTGGTCAAAACTGTCACAATTCTACCCCGAAATCTGCCATTTTTATACAAATCAAAGCATGTGTAAGACCCATCATGTTGTGATGACACATTGTTGATTACCAAATTCCCACTTTTTGTTATATCGTATGTAACCTTGACTCCGTCCAAGAGCCCACGTGTACCATTTTCATCATGGAAGTGTATCATATCAAGCGTTATGCTTCCCCTGTATCATAGCGTTCCCATTATTTCATTTTATTCAGCGGTGCACAAGATATGTGACTTACGTCCTCTTTTAACTCGGATGTTATTGGACGACATTTTTGTAACGGTGAAATAGTTAAAAAAACATATCATATGTGAATAAAAGTTTGTAGTAGGAGAGAAAAGGGATATAGATTCTCCAGTATACTAGTAATTTTTTAGTCTACATTAAGCTTTCTATTTCTAAAATCAAGATTAATTGCATCTCGTTTTGCACATAAAAATTATGCATGTATCTTTCTCAACCGCTGAGTAGTTACACATTTTTGTTCTTTATCCACATATAAGCTCTTGAAAATTTGAGTAATTTTAGTTGGGCACTGGTGGTTGAAACCAATTGTGGGCAATGTCGTTTACCAACATGAAGTGTGGTAGAAAAAAAGACAATAAAATGATTAAAAAATCATGGGGAAAGTTTTCTTCCAATTTTGAAAAATCTCTCAATAAATTTGCTTACTCCTCATACGTAAATATGTTACAGTCTTTAGACATATTGGGATTACAGCAAATCTAAACGGTAGTACGTACGTACGTGTCTTCCGCTCATAGTCCTAAATAGCTTATCGAATGACGATATTCTGAAGATCGAAGTATCTGATTACATTGGGAAATGTTGGGTGGAAGATTGTAGATTTTGTCTTAAGGGGAAATGTACACAAGGTATTTTGCACAGCAAATGATCTTATATCTAACCTATATTCAGAGCGGTTGGGAAAGAACTTGGTGCCGCAAGTAAGTCGAAGGCCATTCTCTGTTATGCAACATTATGTCTCTTTCGCACCACTGCGTTTCTATTGTTTCAGAATTTTTCAGTGGTACATCCAAGGTGTAAGTAGCGTCTACTTCCAGATTTTATATTACAGAACAACATTTTCGTACCCCTGAAGGCAAAGCACGAATATTTATTATGTGAAACTCTTGTCCCTTACTAATTTTTGTTTTATCCTCGTAGACAGTTTGGATTTCATTGAAAAGAAAATGACTAATATTCTCGTTTTCAGATGTTGAATGTGAGTTTGACTGGGACAAAAATGGTCAGGATACTAGTCAAATTGTGTAAATGTGTTAAACTACGTAGAAAAGATTGTTTATGAATCTGTAGAGAGTAAACTTTTTTAAGAATAACTAAAATGTTTAACGCACACAGATGAATATTGTTGTATGATTACAACAATAAAGCATTAAGAATCAAAGTATTAAAAAATTTTGGCAAGTAAAAGTTAAATCGTCGTGAGAAATATTATTTACAGAGATACTTACCGTTGTCATGTTATTTACAAGTTTTGGAGCGTGATTAACATAGTGTGAAAAGAAATTCACATGCTTATCACGAAGGAAACGTTCAGTTTTAACAAGACATTAACAATAACACTAATTAATCATCGATCTTAATCATCAATCTTCTCCGCAGAGTAACAAACATGTACTATGTAATCTAGGCTTGTAATTCATGACACGGCCAACCATAATGCAAAACGAGTTTACAATTTTGAAAATTTGTTGACCAATGCAGACACAATCAAATAGTTGGAATTACTTTCCCTTGGGAACATAGTTGGCTTGCATAAAAGCTTGGTTGACAAAATTTCAATACAAAGCATGGCTTGCTTGTATAAGGTTTGGAAATAACTATTGCTATGGGTGTTAAATAAGTAACCACATCACGCTGTCTATTATTTTGGTTAAAATATTGAATCCTTTGAGGAAGCATTAATAAATGACTTACTCTCAGTAGAACCAGTGGCATCTGGGTATTCCAATGAGCCATTTGGGTAAGAACTATCTCCGGTATGGAGTTTATGAAGTTCCATTGACGAATTATTTGAATCTTGATATTCATTTGCACCACATTCATATTTTCGTAAAAATATTTCGTTGAACCATTGTGTTTCCAGCGTTCTTGTTTCTGGCTTGGGACATGTAGAAGGGGATTCGTTGTGCCCTTCCAGAATACTAAACGCTCTCGTTTTATCGTAGCTTATTCTTGATTCTGTACATAAAGGTAGAGAGGTTATTAGCAAAGATATCAATGTAAAGACAATCAAAGTAGCAGTGATACAAAAAAGTGAATCACAACTAGCCTACAGAAACAATTACAAATAATAGTTTATTAACAAGGAACTTACTTGTGGTCAAAACTGTCACAATTCTACCCCGAAATCTGCCATTTTTATAAAAATCAAAGCATGTGTAAGACCCATCATGTTGTGATGACACATTGTTGATTACCAAATTCCCACTTTTTGTTACATTGTATGGAACCTTGACTCCGTCCAAGAGCCCACGTGTACCATTTTCATCGTGGACGTGTATCATGTCAAGTGGTATGCTTCCCTTGTACCATAGCGTTCCCATTATTTCATTATTTTCAGCGGTGCACCAAATATTTAATTGACGTCCCCTTTCAACTCGAATATTAGTGGACACCGAATTAGTTGCTGTGAAATAGTTAAAAAATATATCATATGTGAATATAGGTTTGTTGTAAGAGAGAAAAGGGATATAGATTCTCCAATATACAGTAATTTTTTAGTCTACATTAAGCTTTCTATTTCTAAAATCAAGATCATTTGCATCTCGTTTTGCACATAAAAAATACACAAGTATCTTTCTCAATAGCTGAAAAGTAACGCATTTTCGTTCTTTACCTAAATGTAAACTCTTGAAAAGTTGAGTAATTTTAGTTGGACACTGGTGATTTATACCAATTATCGCCATGTCTTTTACTAACATGAAGCTTTGTAACAAAAACACAGTAAAAGGAACGTCCAATTATGGGAAAAAAGTTTTCTTCCAACTCTGGGCAATTTTCTCGATAAATTATGTTCGCTGACTTATCACACGTAAATATGTTAAAACAAATGGACACATTGGGGCCATCGACGCCTCAAACGTAAATGTGTTAAAACCATTGAACACTTTTGTGGCTACAGTAAATCTGAACGGCAAATACGTACGCGCGTGTCTCATGCTCATAGTCATCGCTAGCTTATCGAACGACGATATTCTCATGATGGAAGTATTAGATTACCTTGAGAAATGTTGGGTAAGGGTTGTAGATTATGTCTGAAGGGGAATATTTGCACAAGGTATTTTGCACAGAACATGATCTTTAAATCGAACCTAAATTCAGAGCGGTTAGGAAAGAACTTGGTGCTGCAGGGTAAGCCCTGGCCTATTTTATGTTATGCAACGTCATGTCTCTTTTGCACCATTGCGTTTCTATGGTTTCAGAATTTTCAGTGGTACATCCAAGGTGTCATTAGCGTCTGCTTTCAGATTTTATATTATAGAACAAAATTTGCGTACCTAAGGAGGCACAGTACAAATATTTATTATGTGAAATTCTTGTTTCTTACTATTTTTTTTTATCCTTGGAGACAGTTTGGATTTCATTGAAAAGAAAATGACTAATATTCTCGTTTTCAGGTGTTGAATGTGGGTTTGATTAGAACAAAAATGGTGGATACTTGCCAAATGGTGGCAATGTGTTACACTACGTAGAAAAGATTGTTCCTGAATCTCTAGAGAGTTAACTTGTTTTAAGAATAACTAAAATGTTTAGCGCACATCGAAGAATAACGTTGTATGATTACGACAATAAAGCATTCAGAAGAGAAGTATAGAATTTTGGCAAGTTGAAGTTATATCGTCGTGGGAAATATTATTTACAGAGATACTTACCGTTATAATGGTCAGTTGTTTACAAGTTTTGGAGCGTGATTAACATAGCTTGAAAAGAAATTTACATGCTTATCACGAAAGAAACGTTCAATTTTAACAAGACATTAAAAATAACACTAATTAATCATCAATCTTCTCCGCAGAGTAACAAACATGTACTATGTAATCTAGGCTTGTAATTCATGACACGGCCAACCATAATGCAAAACGAGTTTACAATTTTGAAAATTTGTTGAACAATGCAGACACAATCAAATAGTTGGAATTGCTTTCCCTTGGGAACATAGTTGGCTTGCATAAAAGCTTGGTTGATAAAATTTCAATACTAAGCATGGCTTGCTTGTATAAGGTTTGGAAATAACTATTGCTATGGGTGTTAAATAAGTAACCACATCACGCTGTCTATTATTTTGGTTAAAATATTGAATCCTTTGAGGAAGCATTAATAAATGACTTACTCTCAGTAGAACCAGTGGCATCTGGGTATTCCAATGAGCCATTTGGGTAAGAACTATCTCCGGTATGGAGTTTATGAAGTTCCATTGACGAATTATTTGAATCTTGATATTCATTTGCACCACATTCATATTTTCGTAAAAATATTTCGTTGAACCATTGTGTTTCCGGTGTTTTTGTTTCTGGCTTGGGACATTTAGAAGGGGTTTCGTTGTGCCCTTCCAGAATACTAAACGCTCTCGTTTTATGGTAGCTTATTCTTGATTCTGTACATAAAGGCAGAGAGGTTATTAGCAAAGATATTAATGAAAAGAAAAACAAAGTAGCAGTGATACAAAACAGTGAATCATCACTAGCCTACATAAACAATTACAAATAATAGTTTATTAACAAGGAACTTACTCATGGTCAAAACTGTCACAATTCTACCCCGAAATCTGCCATATTTATAAAAATCAAAGCATGTGTAAGACCCATCATGTTGTGATGACACATTGTTGATTACCAAATTCACACTTTTTGTTATATTGTATGGAACCTTGACTCCGTCCAAGTGCCCACGTGTACCATTTTCATCAAGGAAGTGTATCATATCAAGCGTAATGCTTCCCTTGTATCTTGGCGTTCTCATTATTTCATTTTATTCAGCGGTGCACAGGATATGTAACTATTACGTCCTCTTTTAACTCGGATGTTATTGGGCGAGATTTTTGTAACGGTGAAATAGTTAAAAAACATATGATATGTGAATAAAAGTTTGTAGTAAGAGAGAAAAGGGATATAGATTCTCTAATATACTAGTAATTTTTTAGTCTACATTAAGCTTTCTATTTCTAACATCAAGATTAATTGCATCTCGTTTTGCACATAAAAATTATGCAAGTATCTTTCTCAACCGCTGAGTAGTTACACATTTTTGTTCTTTATCCACATATAAGCTCTTGAAAATTTGAGTAATTTTAGTTGGGCACTGGTGGTTAAAACCAGTTGTGGGCAATGTCTTTTACCAACATGAAGTGTGGTAGGAAAAAGGGACAATAAAATGATTGAAAAATCATGGGAGGAAAGTTTTATATCGAACCTATATACAGAGCGGTTAGGAAAGAACTTGGTGCTGCAAGTAAGTCCAGGACCATTTTATGTTATTCAAGTTATGTGTCTTTTGCACCATGGCATTTCTATTATTTCAGAATTTTTCAGTGGTACATGCAAGGTGTGAGTAGCGTCTGCTTTCAGATTTTATATCATAGAAAAATATTTTCGTACACCTGAAGACAAAGCACATAATGTGAAATTTTTGTCCCTGACTTATTTTGTTTTATCCTCGATAACAGTTTTTATGTCGTTGAAAAGAAAATGACTAATATTCTCGTTTTAGTTGTTGAATGTGGGTTCGACTGAGTCGCAAAATGGCCCGGATACTAGTCAAATTGTGTAAATGTGTTAGACTATGTAGATAAGATTGTTTGTAGAGAGTAATCTTGTTTAAAGAATAACTAAGATGTTTAGCGCACAGAGATGAATAACGTTGTATGATTACGACACTAGAACAGTCAGAGAGAAGATATTATGGAATTTTGGCAAGTCAAAGTGGTAGCGTCTGGCGTGAGACCTGTAAATGAGATTTCAGGCGCGGATCCAAGGGGGGCTTTCCCGGGCTCAGCCCCCTTTCCGCTACATCAACAATAACAAATACGCGAAAATTAGCATTAATCGAGGAGAATATTCAAGGGGGCTCTCAGCCCCCTCCCCCTTTTCGAAATATCTGGTTCCGCGCCTGGGTTTCGTTGTGCTCGTGCACTCCTCGAATATAAAACGCTTTTGATTTAACGTAGCTAACATTTATTTCTGTAAATACAAGCACAGCTGCAAAAAATATTTACATAAATATTAACGTAAAAAACAAGTTAAGCAGCAGTGGTACAAACCAGTGAACCATCACTAGCTAAGATAAACAATTAAAAACAATAGTTTATCAATAAGGAACTTTATTTAAACTGTACCAATAAGACGTACCCTTTTTACCAACTTTTAGATTAGGTACTTCTTGGGTAATTTTCTGGTTAGCCTTATACGTCAAACTTTTTACCCAACCATTTGGTAAAACTATTACTCTACGGCTATTGGGGACAATTCACCCAATACAGTTTTGAGCATGTACGTGCCAAGTATCCGTTAAAACTCGTTACAAGCTTACTTTTGTTATTACATTGAATTCACAGAAATAGCTAATAAACGCACTTCTGTTATTACCCATACACACATGCCTACCCACACACACAGTCACGTTTTGACCCCTCCCTCGGTCATGGACTTCCGGTCACCCCGGGGAACCACACCTTGGGTTAGACGTTGAAATTAGTAACGCGGGAAAAATAACCGTTACAATTGCAATGCTTACTATTTCAACTGGCATTGCTTTATGTAGCTCAACTGGCAAAGAGACTACAATTAACTCATCCTCCTCACGGAGCAAAGAGATAAAAAGTAACTATAGTGGAACCAGTTAATTATCTTATTATTACTAATAAATTCAAGTGTGAGTACAAAACCTACAATGAAAATACAGTAAATGAATTGATAAAAGGAAATGCAAAATGATACCATGAATGTTTAGCTGAATATTTGAAACATTCATCCTCTTCCCCTACAATTGATTAATCGAGTATTTTACCTGAAGTGGGGTAAAAGCTATCACCAAATAATAACATACATTTGAAAGAAAAATATATTCGAAAAAGAAAGATGGTAGTCAATTATCAGCTAAAAGATGGAGAACAGCACGGAGTAGAAAGTTATTGGTCTTTTAATCAACATTTTTCAGCCTTAAAATGAAGCAAGCTCATGGCCCCTTTTATAGGAACAACAGTTAAAAAGGTATTAAAGGTTAAAGTTTCATCAATTAAATATAACAATTTAACAAACATGAGAAATAAATAAAATTAGGCGTTCAAAGGAATAAAAGGTAGACTTAGAGAGCGATTACTTTATTATGGTTTGCGCGATAGACTAAACGAGGGCACGGAAATAAGATAAGTGGCTAGGTCTGTTCAGTAAGCTGATTTTTTTCTTTCAATGGGCCCGGAAGGGTGGATCCTTCATAGTAAGACCATCCAAAAGGCTTTTCTTTTGTTTAACACATAATCAGCCTCTTGGGTGCTACAAAGTTTTCTATCGCAATACAACGAATTTCCTATCCGGTCTAGAAATACGGATGTATGATCATCATCATCGTCATCTTCATCGTCATCGCCATTATCATGACAACAACAACATCAACAATAATAGCAATACCACTAACTCTAACACTAACACATGAACAAACACTAACAATAACAATCACCACCGAATGATGATGATGATGATGGTGATGGTGATGGTGATGGTGATGATGATGGTGATGATGATGGTGATGGTGATGGTGATGGTGATGGTGATGATGATGATGATGGTGGTGGTGGTGGTGGTGGTGGTGATGATGATGATGATGATAATGATGATGATGATGATGATGATGATGATGATGATGATGATGATGATGATGATGATGTGATGATGACGATGACGATGACGATGCCGATGACGATGACGATGACGACGACGAAGACGATGATGGTGCTCTTGTTTCGTCTACTGTTCATTCCATCCATGTTAATCAGGCTAGGGCTGCGCTAGAAGCTTTTAACGATCAAAAACTTAAAGGTATCATTATGCGCTCTAGGGTTAGATGGACTGAGCTGGGTGAAAATAATACCAAGTATTTTCGTAGTCTGGAGAAAAGAGATAGAATTTTATCTTCGATTACCGAACTTTTCTAAGAAAACAGCATGGTTACTCATGAGTTTCTGGTTAAAATGAAAGAAACTAGGAGATTTTATTAGAATCTGTATACCAAGGATCAAAATGTATTCTCTAATGGTTTCTTTCATAAAGATAATATATATATATATATGTATATATACATATATATATATATATATATTTCTCTAATTCGGCACTTAGGGGGAAAGTTGTTGTTGAAAAGTCGACCTTAAGGGGAAAAAAAATTCGGGTGAAATATAAGTTTCGCCTTAACGTTTCCACACACTTTTTCTATAGGAATACGTAAACTTACAAGAGCGCCCTCTTAGATTTACAAACTAGATGCCATTACTTCAAAGTTGTCAAATTTACGGACACCTAGCTGTTAACACGAACGGATGGCTGCCCATTGAAATAACGTTAATTATATTTTTAGACGTTAAGGCGAATTTATTTCTTTTGTATTTTATTATCTTTTTTTCGCCCTATGTACAAGCAGATATAACAATTTCCCCTTAAGGTGGGAATTAGCGTTATATATATATATATATATATATATATATATTATATATATATATATATATATATATATTATATATATATATATATATATATATATAACTTACTACTGGTGGGACCGGAAGCAAACACTGCTGCTGCATCGTTTGGATGAAGATTATTCTTATAAGTTCCATTACTTTCCATCATCTCTGTTTCATTTGAATATTCGTTTTCTGTAGTTTCACATTGGAGCTGTTCTGTGTCCCTTACACTAAAAGATTTACTTTTTGAAACTACCGATGGGCTTCGAAATAAATTAGTCTCTTTGTAGAGTGGTGTTTTCATCATTGCTGTGTCTTTGGGGCATGTAAAGAAAGATTCGTTTTGTGCTTTTGAAATGTCAAAAATATCATTGCTACCAATTTCCTTTACTGTGAATGAAAAAAATGAAGAAGACACAAGAAAAAATACATGATATGAAAGCAAATACGAGCAGTTATGCTAAAGTGAAAATTGGAAATCGGTCTAACTGATTCTATTTCCACTACAGGATGAAGGTATCAGATATGCGAAAGGATGATCATAGAATGATTGATTTTGGCAAGTAGAATTTATCATAATTGCCACGTTGACGAAAGAAGATTGTTATGTTAATTCCTCGTAAAGCTATATTACTAGGGCATATCCATTTCCTTTCAGATCATAACCAATAGTGCATTTGTTCGCAACTCTGCACGGTTCACTCTATTGAAACAGTAATAATCTGTCAATGAATGTCTTTACTTCTGTAATCGGTGATGCCAATTACACATTCAAGGGCACTGAAACAATTCGTTGAAATTCTAAGCGTAGCACATGTCCGTGGGACAACGTGGAGGATACATACGTTAAATGTAAGGATGTTTAGAATATTTTTAGTGTATTATATAACCTGAGAACATAAGGCAATGTGGTCATTTTCCAATTTCCGAAAAGGACTTCAGTTATATCCCTATAACTTACCACAGAAGGAAATGATGATCAGAATTTGTGAAATAATGATACAAGTTTTCCCTGGCAGGATTGAACGCTTCATCTTAACAAAATTATCTGTGTGAAAATATGCGATAGCACAGGATAAGGGACTCTTTTATAAACGAAAGACGATAAGAAAAGAATTAACACGTAAAGGGAAAAATTGTTAAGAATAGTATAGAGTAACAAAAGGGTACCTCAGATTGCTTATTTTTCTAAAGCACGACAACCAACTAAAAACCCTACGACACTTCTGCAACTTAAGTTAAATACACATTACTAAAAGTTGATTTTCCTTTTCCCTTAACTTATGACCTTACATAATAAAGACTTGTTGGACTTACGATATGTACAGAGGAAATCCTACTTTCTTACTCTATTCATCCAGATCGTGATATAAATATTTACCACAATGCCAAAAGTAATTTAACCTCCCTTTTGCTGTGTCTTTCAACTACTATGATAGTAGATCAAATGGAACCCCTGCAACGGTAACAAGAGTTTTCACTTACTTCTCGTTCAGAGTACAATGATGATAGTCCGTTTGCTAGTCTCTTCACATGAACATTTTGAAAAGCTATTGAGGGTTCACCCTTAAATAGCATCAATTACAGCGCCACTGTAAGGCAGTAATTCGCAATGGTCTCCCATCTGAAGAAAGGTTGCAAGAATCGGCTTAGCCTAAAACGTATGAACAATACACAAAGCTTTCACTAATATATTTATTCCATAGAAGTGTGTACCATCAATCTTGATCGCACAAACAACTAGCAAGTAACAAAAGGTTTGTATTGGATTTGGAATGTCAGCTTCTGGACAATTTCAAATATGCTTACAAAGGAATAGTCTGAAACAAGAATTGCGGTTAATAAACCACACAATGTATGACACAAGCTGTACAATAAAAGGTTTCCCGAATCACCCCAGCATGTGATAATGATTATGTTTGAACCCTTGGTTAATCATCACCAATTGAAAGATCAAAGTTCCTTAGCTGAAATTGTTTTATCAATATTAAACACTTGACTGGTCTTGCATTGCTGATGAAGAATGTGTCAAATATAATTTGTACTCTTATTTAACAACCTTGTAAGTAATCAGGGAGTTGTTAGGAAGGGGATCCAACGTTCTATAGACTCTTTGAAGCAATGTTCGTTTCCGACAGTTATCTTGCCTTTCTTCTCAAAATTTTGTCTCAATAGCTGGATCAACTAAAATCAGTGATGCATTGTCAAAATGACAATGAGAAGACACAAGTCTTACGTTGAGCTCGTTAACTTTTCATTGCCAGCCGTCATGCAAAAATTTGTTATTCGTCACACTAAATATTATTTCATTTAGTCAGCTAAGAATTTCTTTACAAATTACTTTTCGAATATATTCCTAATGATGGGAAAATTTGCTAAAACTAAGACAAATGTATAGCCTTGAACAATGTTTCCAGCAGGTGACGTATAAAATCGTGGAGGCACAATTGAAGTACATCATTTAAATGTTTGTTGCAGTCGTTTTACTGAAAATCTTGATTGAATTTTGTTCATTGGCGGAAACAAACCTTACTTCAAAGCATTTATAGACAATGTCCTTTGTCTCAGGATTACTTGGAAAAGAAAGGGAAGATCATCATTATTTAAATAATGATCAACAGAGACTTAACAATAGGAACAAAGAGACCTGTCAATCAAATAACAGTGCCTGAAAAGAATTAAATCATTTTGAAGTACATATATTGTCTGACAGAATTGGCCGTTGTATCTCCTTTCTAAAACCCCCCGGAGTTAAAAGGGCGGAGTTGAGTGTCGTCAGCATTGCGAGAGGGGTTTTGTAAGGTGTTTCTGTACAATGTAAAATGTGAAACTTTATAGCAACGAGCAAAGAAAATGCATAGTTCGAGAACTCAACTTAGCTAAAGCAAATAATTGTGGCTCAAACATACCGCTTCGTAACCAGGTAGATTTTGTGGAAACGCCTTAGTCACATTTCACACAATCAATCAATCAAACTCGACAATATTTTGGGTAATGATGACCACCTGCTTGGTGCACATCTTGATAGGGCAGTGATACCCGGAAATGGTAGGATGAGGCTGCCGTGGGCTAATGCAAATAGAAACCCCTCCTTATTTATCCCATAATGTATGAAACTCCACAATTTGAATTTTAAACGTTCTTGATTCTGCCACTCCGGGACCTTTGTTGACCCTTTTAACCCATTTGTCTTATATCAACCTTCTGTCACGTTTTAGTGTTTTGTTGTCTAATATCTGTGTATATATTTCTACTTCCTTTCTTTGTAAATTGTTCTTGTACAGTGTTGTCTGTTTTATGTTTTGCGAGCATTCAATTACCCCTGTGGGGTTTAATAAAGTGGATCTTATCTTCTCTGTTGAGTTTGATAATGACCAAATGACCCAGGTAAACCACCCGTTTTACATAATCCACTTCCTCTCCATCTACTGTGATGTTTGGAGCAATTTCCCCTCAATGCCTTGTCAGTCTGTGTTAGGCCTTTTCTCATTCATTTTCATGCCAAAGGCTCTACCTTTTCTATTCTCATCGTAGAAAAACCCGTTAAGGTCTTCTGGATAATCCGCTAGTACTATGGTGTCTTTTACATATTTTAAAATTTTCTGATGATGGAATCCCCCATTCTCAGGTCCTTTCAACATTTGTAAACATAGGCACACTTGTCCGGGGTTTGGGGACGCAGTCTCCCCTCCCTCACTCCCCTGTCTCCTGGATTCTGGCTAAACTAATTCCTCGGGCAGATTTTGAAAGAACAATCGAACAATTTTCTCGACTAATAAAGTATTTGATCTACCAAAAACGGCTCAGCCCCCTGAAAAGTGTCCACTATATGGCTATGTTTCGAACGCAAAATACAAACCACTTATTTAATGCTTCCCTGAAGGATCTCAATCAGAACACATAAAGTAGCTTAAAATCCTGTTATTTTCCTGCAAAAGAAATTGAAAGAATAAAATTTTATCATGGAGTAATTTTCAAAACATAAAATACCAAAATTCTGAATGTTTTCATGCAACGTAAGAACCCTAGAAAGTGCCATTTCCGGCAATGTGATAGGTATTTTTGTGAAAAGTTTCACTGGTGGAGCGTTCCGCTGAGATAGAGTCTGGACATATTCAGCCCCCCCCCCCCCATAACTCTAGGTCTCGATATGCCGTTGCACTTCAAAGCAACTAAATATACTTTTACAGTTTCAAGGCATTCGTTGTATTTTTAAAAGTTTCAAAAAATTGTGCAATTGATGTTTTTGCGGTGTCACTTTGTATTCTTAGGGCCCTGTCTTCCAAGACATTTAAGGAATAAAGTCAATGGTACCCATGTTTCTATAATCCGATATGGGCTGAGAGACCCGAGGCCCAGTCGAGGGTCTCTGCCTATATGCGTGACGTCATCGAATCTGATAAAGAGACATGGACACCATGACTTTATTCCCATTAATAAATACTTTCATTTTGGAGAAGCTAAAAACCGAAAAAGGTTTCTTTTTTAACAATTTTTCATTGATCATAAAGTTATTTTCTCATGCTGCCCAAAATTAGCGCTGAGTATGAGCTGCCTGCTAGTTACGTGCAGTGTAGAACCTATATACATAACCGCGGGCCTCGTGCGCTTCGATCAAAACTGAGATCAAAATTTGGAGAGCAAATCACTCATTTCCAACCGCATTGATTTGTGTCTCAGAGAAATGTCTTCTAGAGTTAAGAAGTGTTGTATAATTTCTTCTTATTAACAATGTACCAAAATAAGCAGACGGGGATTTCTCTGGAAAAGCCAGGAATAGCACCTGTAGGAGCTGATTATTTGATTAAACGTGCATGCATCATTAGGCTACTGCCAATCTAAACATATTTAGTTTCATTGTGAACAGTAACTGGAACATCATTGTTCCTCAGTGGTTTATTGTGAACATTAATCTATAAATAGACCAGTGGGTTACTATACCATGCTATCATGGCTGTGTTTATAGTCCGAACATGTTGTTCACACAGTTGCTCTCCATACACCCTATGTCTCTATACTGGATTCAAACATGGGTAACTGACCAATCAGAGGCCAGCATTTTCAAGAAGTAGTTATGAATTGTATTTAAATTTTAATTGCATTGAATCACACACGAACAATACTTAATAAAGCATAAACAGATAAAGCGCTAAATTTCTTAAAAGATGTCCAAAGCGCTTAAAACAAATGACAGAAAATCTCCCCCAAATCTGATCATGTGTTTATTTTCACTTTAAAGCCATCTAGGGATAAAATGTATGCAGTGATGGAAGAGAGTTCCATAGCGATGGATCTTCGGAGTCAGAAACTTTCTCACCCAAGATGTCATGTTGCAAACGTTAAAATCGTAATAATGTACCCTACCACAGGCCAAAGCCGAGCAAAAATACACTGAAAACCTCACATACAAATCACCAGTTGAAGACTTATTCATGGAAAGTAATTTTTACTTTGATGTGAAGAAATTGTTTCAATGGACTGCCTGTCAGTACTTGGATACTCTTCTTGATAGTATCACAAAGTGGCACTCATCTCAACATGAGCTGTTCGAATGACGTTCATTGAAGAGGAAAAATCAGCATTTTTTTCAATACTTCTTGTAATGACAAGTCATAAATTTTATTGTAGTTGATGATGATATTGATAATAGAAGGGTGTAATAATAAAATTTTGATTTGTTTTAGAATTTTTATTCTCAGCAATCGGTTAAACTGTAATCAATTTTAATTGTGTTTTTCTGGGTATAAGCAGATGTACGTATCACATTTTCAAACAAAAGTTAACTTGAAGCAAGCATTCGTGACATCATAACCTTCCATTGAAATTGACAACTATCTTTCTTCCTCATAATTCCATGCTTCTGAAACGAGTTGCACGGGGAGCATACAACTTTGCAAGCTTTACATTTCCCGTGAGCATTTCAAGGTCAAAACCATAAATTGAAAAGAAAGAAAACAAGCCACTGCTAATCATGTGACGGGATGACAAAACTTCTACCTTCTTCAAGGTTACCTAAAGTTAAAATTGTAATATCATTTGCCAAACTTGAGAACTGAACGGCAATTTCACCATCACAAGCAAATTCAGTCCTCTTCATTCAACTAAATTAGTACTTAATGCGCGTGCATTAACCTTTTACAATAGAATAATATGTATAAATGTTGTATGAACAAATTTATATCAAATTTTGAATCGAATTTTTCAGAGTATGAGGAACTAAAATCAAGAATTTGATTTACACTGATTGCTACACGATTACCTACAAATTAGAGAAATCACTTCATAACACAGTGTGATTTCTAATATAGCAAAGGGTTTAAATAAAATGTTTTCTTTACTATTTTTCTAAAAGCGACATCTACTACCCCACCTTTTTACATTGCTACACTGCGTCTATTAAACGCAGTCCTGGATCGCTCATGGCAGTTTCTTTGGGGAAGTCAAAATGACTGTTACCGATAATAACTTATTTGTTGCAAGCTAGGAGTCTGATGACCCATCTCATGTGTCATGTCATAGGTGACAATTGGAAGAAATATGTGTATTTAAGATGACAGGGTCAGTGTCTTAAGTGATGATAATTTGAACGTCATCTATTCCTAAGGCAGCTCAATTGCCTTTTGTTTGAAACAGGGTCATCTGGAATAATTGTCCCTTCTCAATTCTTGGAGTCATTATGTACCTTTACCAGAGGCTGTGACAACACGTGTTACAAAATGTTTCCTTCCAACTTTTTCATTCTCTTGCCTTGCATGGAATAGGGGTACATTTACATGTTAAATACTGGCAATTTGTTTACTCCTGCAGAACGAGTACCACTTGAATGTGCACAATGTTTCTCTTAAGCCACCTACACTGAAAATTTGAACATAAAAGTGAACAAATTTGTAGCAGAAACGTTTGTGACTCCTTGACAAAGACAGGTAAGGAGTCTATGCGATGGTGATGTCGTGTATGTGTGTGCGGGTATGTATGCACTCGCCAACGTGGCCTTAGCGGGTATCGGCACAGCGGGCTCGAGCTCCGCTCTCGCACGTCTTTCCTAGCCCAAGTGGAGCTCGAAACTAGGGTAGCTGCCCGAAAATTCGGGCACTGCCAAGAGACGTCACGCGCGTCATTGTACTCGGCTCCTTCGCGGGCAGCCTCTCTGCTGGGAAATTCCCTTGCACTTCCTGCGGGGTCCTGAGCCAGTACCCCGTAAGGTATCGAGTGTGCGTATGGGTGACCCCGTGGCGTGCTATGTGATGGGTGTACGTATGTGTGTGTATGTGACGCTTACCTTGTAAACACGATATATTAAGTTAGCAATGACCGACACTTCTCATATTAGATATATAAATTTGTCATGTTAATTAAAAGAACCCTATTGTTTTTGGTGGAGGTCAAAGGTCATTTGAGGTCACCAGAGGTCAAAAACCGAAAACCTTGTAAACACGATATCTCAAGATAGCAATGACCGACACTTTTCATATTTAGTATACAGATTTGTCATTCAAGAAAAAGAAACCTATTGTTTTTGGTAGAGGTCACATTTCATCTGAGGTCACCAGAGGTTAAACTGCGAAAACCTCGTAAACGGCTTGCAAACACGATATCTCAAGATAGCAATGACCGACACTTTTTATATTTGGAATAAAGATTTTTTAAGTTGAGAAAAAGAACTCTATTGGTTTTGGTAAAGGTCAAAGGTAATTTGAGGCCACCGGAAGTGAAAGACTGAAAACCTTGTAATCACGATTTATCAAGATAGGAGTGAAGGGCACTTTTCATATTTTGTATACAAATGTTTCACGTGAAGAGAAAAAACCCTATTGTTTTTGGTAGATGTCAAAAGTCATCTGAGGTCACCGGAGGTTAAACTGCGAAAACCTTATAAACGGCTTGTGAACACGATATTCTCAAGATGGCAATGACCGACACTTTTCATATTTGGTATATAGATTTTTCATGTTGAGAAAAAGAACCCTATTGTTTGTGGTAGAGGTCAAAGGTCATCTAAGATCACCAGATGTAAACTGTGAAAACCTTGTAAATCGCTTGTAATCATGATATCTCAAGATAGCAATGATAGACACTTTTCATATTTGGTATGTTAATTTGGCATCAGGAGGGAAAGAACCCTATTGTTCTTGTTGAAGGTCAAAGGTCATTTGAGGTGTCTGGAGGTCAAAGACTGAAAACCTTGTAATCACGATATCTCAAGGTAGGAATGAAGGACACTTTTCATAGATTACATTGATTTGTCATGTTGAGAGAAATACCCCCATTGTTTTTGGTGAGGTCAAAGGTCGTCTGAGGTCAACGAATGTCAAAAACAAAAATTTCCCAAGAATTCCCAATATCGTCATCTGGGGTCATCAGAGGTCAAAAAGCAAAATTTCCCAAGAATTCGTAACATCGTCATATGGGGTCACCAGAGGTCAAAAAGCACAATTTCCCAACAATTCCTAAGATCGTTCTCAGGGGTCACCAGAGGTCAAAAAGCAAAATTTCCCAAGACAAGATTGTCATGAGGTCACCAGACGCAAAAAAGCAAGAATTCCCAAGAGTGTCATCTGGCGTCACTAAAGGTCAGAAAGCAAAATTTCCCAAGAATTCCCAAGATCGTCATTTGGGGTCACCAGAGGTCAAAAAGCAAATTCATTGAAAAACACGATATTTCAACACAGGGGTGTTGGATACTTGTAAAACTTGTAAATTTGAGGGATAACCCTCAGTGCAATAAAGCATTCCCATTTCGCAAGGAATCACTAAGCCTTTGGGCTTTCTGGTTCATGGACGGGAGTCAGCAACTCTTATCCTAAATTGATCTCTAAATATACGGTTTTTACTGTTTTACTTTGAAATAAGGTAAAGCGTATAATCAATTACTAAAGGTTTTGCCAAAGACATCACTACTTGCAACATACGCCATCTTTTCTGCTGAAATATGCCTTCAAGAGTCGAGTTACATTTCTTTCCTTGAGAAGTTAACTCCTGTTAGAAAATGGAAAAATAACCTTCAAAGGTATTTAGAAAGAGTTTCCGAAGAAGTAGAATTGTTAATGACTCACTCATCACTTTGCAATATTAGAATGGTTTTAGTGGAACACACTCCATGATACTGGCAAATCATATTCGAAAGTTCCCTGCCCGTGTTTTGGCTTGTGAATACTCTTTTATTGAGCATATGTGTTCTTTACATTTCCTCCCCTGCTGATTTTTAGAGTCTTTTTGTTGCCTGAAGGTAAGCATCCCTCGGTAACATCGCCCACCCGACGGAAACTACTGTCCGAGTCGCCACTTTCGATAACAGATACCAGAAATGAAACAGGAAGCACACGCCATCTAATATATCTATGATATGTCCGGTATTACTCTCTTCAAATTATGGACTAAAGCTGTTAACTTTGCCATGTGTAAGGGAACCCAATAGAAGTTGACCTTAGTATTGTGAAATTTGTGAAATTTTAAGTACACTTCAACAGTTTCAACCACTTCTAATAATACAATCTGAAAACTCAACATGCATGGAACAGCAAACAAATGTATGACATCAGAGCGACACCTGTTTGACATAACATACTATGTCACATTAAAAGAAAAAGGTGGTAAGGTTTGTCTCAACACTGAAAGGGAATATGTGAAAAGAAGTTTGTGATGAATGAGATTCATTTTGAAGTCTGTAATGCAGCTGAAAAGTCATTTTCCTTGTATTTTAGTTGTACTTTTTAAAAGTGTCTTTTTTGAATTTGCCTCCTTTGATGTGTTCACAAATTCAGCACAAGTGGGTATTCTAGTAAGACAACGTTCTCTTGTGTGAAAAATGGTTGCAATTTTCCATTCCATGAACCTTCTAGCCATGTTACGTGCACATTGTCTCCTTCGACTGAGGTAACTCTTGCAATTTCTGGACTTTCCTCTGTCTGTTCCTGATGCATTGCAACAGGCATTCCATTTTCTCTGTATATCATCAGCCTTTCGACCACTGTCTGCATAGTTGTTTGCCGATCTACGTCAATCTAAAAATAGAAACATTCATGTTAGTTAATTGCAAAGTCAAGAAATATACTTGTGGTAATTATCTGACGGATATGGGTAGTAAGAGCTTAAAAAGAAAGGGCATGTCATCTTTGCAGAGCAAGAGACACACATAGCAAAACTCAACCCTGATAGTTAGGATACCACCTAGTAGTATAAGTGTTTTCTTTACATTATTTCTATATCACCAAAATCCAAATTTCTTGTGCAAAAAACAGTTACAAGCACAGTTTATAAGCTGGAAAGCAAAATAAATGTTAAAAGCAAAATATCCGGCTTCTATCGCAACAAATTTCCCCTCCCCCAAGACTGCGGTCAAGAATGGGACGATGAGTCGACTCTCCCCCCTCACACCAAAAACCTGGCTACGCCCCTTCCAGGGGCTAAGCTCAGCTACGTGAGTGCGGGAGTAACTCGAAGCCCCAACAAGAGCAAAGGGTTTCGACAGGATGTCGAAAGCAAATGTTTGGCTCCTATTGAAGAAAAATTTAAAATTTCCTTACTACCAAACAATAAAGTATTTTGGTTTTCAGTGAGAAAAATTCGAGTTTTAATTGAAGTATTTGCCCTAATTTAAAGCAAAATATAGCAATTAAGAAGTAATCGTCGGGAACCTTACATTTAATCGCGTCCGTTGCGGCTCCCGTACGAACCTAGGAAAGTTCTTTAAGCGGGGATCTATGGGCCTCCTACTCTCAAGTCCGTGGATTTGCCTTTTCAGTTCCATGCAATCTTTTATGTCCGTTTCGATAGAAGTGTGATACGTTTTCCCATTTCTCTCAGTAATCACACTAATATTGGTCCCAAATTGCTTTTACATGGATGCATGGGCATGCGCAAACCTCAATGAGGAATTCTGATGTTTTAAACTTGCCAACACACTTTTGTATACAGAGGGGAAAGGGTAACTTTTACATGGACGTTTCTAGAGCATTTCAAGTGTGAGAATTAATGTAGGGTTTCTACATGGATCCTATTAAGAGCTGATGTGGCTTTAACTTAGGCAAAGAAGTGGATTACAAAGTGGGTTCTCTATATAGTATAGGACCATGGGCGTCAATCCTGGGAGAACGGGGGACACGGGGGACACACACACACATTTCGTAAAAAATATTTTCGTGGCTCTTTTTGATTAGAGCCTACGTTTCTGAGCATTCTGCATTCACATCATCGTACATGAGAAGTTCAGTTCCAGGAAAAGTGCCCGAGGTTTCTCACATCGGTAGAACTGCAACTTTGTAGCCATGGAATATTTCGACACCTTTACTACTTAGCCACCACTCCCACGGGACCTTAATCTAAGTCTGACAATTCCATACGCCTGTGTGAAGTCCTAAAATGTAATTAAAGTGGTGGGTCTTGTTATCCTTGTTTTAAATGTCAGTTTAGATAACGAAAATAGAAATGTCGCCTTTTCGCACACTGTGAAAATTTTTCTCGTAATTAACAGACATCGATTTGAATAAAATCCCCATCGTTTCCTGTCATTTTTACAGACGAACTAAAAGTAATTAAGTGGAAAATGATGTTTTTATATATTTTTACAGTTAAAGTTTTACAAGTTTATCCGGTTAAATAGTTTAACAGAAACCCTTCTGTTTTCCGTAACGGTATTTGGTGTGAATTTACAACCGTCCATGTTTATTTACCGTCAATTTCTTGCTTTATTAACAGCTTATGAGTGCCATGTTACTGATTAAACGTTTTTCCTATTATTTATGAAGATTATTTAAACTCTTCGTATATATTGTTACAATAAATCCAAATTTAGTTGCTGCAGTCATATGCGTCAAGGGAAGCGAAATATAGACGTTTCGACGGCATTGATTCCGTAGGAATTACTTGCATATACTCAGTACTTCTCTCATATTGATAGAATCGAAGTCACAGGAAAATATTGGGCGTCAACCTACAATTTTGAAATAATGTAATGATTGTTTTCAAAATAAGCACTGCAAAGAATGCCAATATATCATTTGTAAACATTTTCAGGCAACTATAAACAAGTAATTAATCCATTCTTTGCGACCACAAATGCGCACAAACAATACATAAAGAAGTACCAATCGTTGTAAACAAACATATCGACAAAAATTAGCCACCTACACTTTATGATAATGTGTTACTTGTAAAATAACATTTCACTTCAGTAAAATAACTCTTGCAAAAAATAGATATTTTATGTAAATTACTAAAACAAAAATTTGCAATTCCTTGATATAACTTAACAACTTTCGAACAGGTATGTAATTTGACAGAGATGTCTGTTGAAAGACAAAACAATTTAAAGTGTAGTTTGTTTTAAAAACTGGAAATGTTCGGGTTTTTTTGGCATAACCGAACCATCATGTAAAACACCAGATTTTTACGTTGAAAAAATAAACATTGGTCAAATAACAGAATATTTATATTTAACGAGAAACACAGAAAATGAATGTGAAATATAACTGTAAATTTCCAGATATTTTAACAGTGCAGACATATCAAAATATTTACAATGATACAGTTACAGTGGAAATGCATTTTTCTGAAATTTACATCAATAATTGAAAGTTCTACTCTGGGTAAAGTTGTGCTTTATCCTAGCTGCACTCAACCATGCTTACAAACGATTCGAGGCTATCCAAGGGACCAAGAGACAAACAGCGGCAACGCTACATTTTTATCAATTTATGACTTAACTTACCAGAACCATTGTCAAAAAGCTCTGTCTAGTTACTTAGTTAGATGAGGTTTAACGTCCCAGTTTCCAACCAATTGGTTCAAGTCGAGACGACCACGGCCTTTTTTCCAGTTGTGGCTCACTGGCTTATTTTCCCTACTCCATTGCTTATGCTGAGCACCAAGCAAAAAGGCAGTAGGTTCCATTTTTAAAGTCTTTGGTATGACCCGGCCAGCTCTGTCGAGAAGCCGTGACTGAGCATATATTTCTTTTGCACTAGTGGAAAAGGGGCGGTAGCTTGAGCCCGCCCGGAGATGCCCCTTGGCTTTCCTGGGCTTCTTAGCATTTAGGAATGTATCGCACCTATCATGCTGGTGACTCACGTCCTTAAAAATGGAATGCGCGTCAATGACCCTTATTTTACTGTTGGTGTCCATGATCTCTGACAGTGATCCATGCTGTGGAGCGTGTTTTCAGCTATTTTGGGACATGATGAAAATACCATCTTGAAGTAATTCCGTGGGCTCCTTGCATTTCAACTGGCAGATCATCTATGATGGTCATGTTAACTTTGGAATCCTAATTCTTATTAAAATGGGACGACGTAATTCATTATAAGAGGGGAACAGGGAAGAGCCTACAGGAAGACACCCCTCTTCAAAACCAAAGGGCGAGGTTTGTGCTAAGTCATGTATGTCCCCTTCCCCCTCATTTCAATACCGATTGACCCCCCTGGATAGGACCAATCCATTCTTAATATGAGTTACATGTGGACACATTTACAAGAAAATTGCAGAGATTTACATGGTATACGTTCAATTTGCGAACTGCATGGGATCAAATGGGCAAAATGACAAGAAAATTTATTTGGATTGGAAAGCTTGGAATTCCAAAACCCAATGGCCTAGATTGCAGAAAATCGGATTCTTAAACATAAATTTGTGGCTAAGGTCCTGTGTACACCAAGGACGTCAAAGGCTGTTCAAAAGTGGAGGGGTATGGTTGGATCAGAACTGATGTGAGCTAAGCGGCTAAAGTCTGAGTGCGCTTTTGAATTCTAGATGCTCTGTGGTGTATTCTGAAGTATTTTCTTTAAATCCTTTTCGTAATTTTATTCCATTAGGGTTTTAAACAAAATGGGGTACAAGCAATGACGATTTCCCCCTCTTTCAAAAAGTGAGGAAGCATGTCCCCATTTCCTGTCTGTAAACGCCTTTGCATCTACTCCAGTCTGGCAGCAATTTTTCTCCAAAATTTTTCAGATTGCAGGACATAGTACACCAAATACGACATTATCTCTGCAGATCTATGTTTAATACGCGAATATCCATCGTATATGGAGTGTGAAAAAAAGAACTGCGCGCAAAGGGCTCCAAAATTGTCCAGTTTAGAAATGTTCTATGGCAAAAATTGCCTTCAGGCAGTTAGGATGCTTTCTTCTCATGCAATACCTACCGTCGCTACTCTTTGTAGCTATACTATTGACAAGCGATTGGCAAAATCGGAAAAAGGCATAGTAGTCCTCATGAGGGTACGTGCCCGTGTAGTCCTTGCTACAGGTCTTGCATCTGCCCATCTCCTTAGAACGTCCTTATGGCGAAGATGTGACATCTCAAACCCCATGCAGAAAATTCCGCTCTACGATTCAAATTTGTTGTTACAATTTAATAAAGCAGTACGTGTCCAAAGCCCCTCTACGCGTTTACTATTATTCCTTTAAGGCTAAAGAAATGTCATTACTGCCAAGCCATTTTGGCACTTTTTTCAGCTTTTTTTTTCTTTTCTTTTTTAAATTTGCAGCCGTTCTTATCGCCTTCAAACTGTCTGAAGGATTTCAGTAAAGATGGTTTTTACAGGAAGTTACACCCAAGCCCGACAGAAATAATATTTTGAACACGTTTTAAGAAGATTTTGGAATATGACCTTTTGTCTCAATTTTTTTTATCTTCTTTCTTTTGTTTTTCAGTTTCTTTCACAGCAAGTGGTAGGGCGGTCCCCCTAGCCCCCGGGCATCCGCACATGGGTCCGAGCACGGCTGAAAAGAAATAGCCACTGTATGGTATGGTTGAGGTGATTCGTACTCAGGAAGAAGCAGGGCTTTAACGTGACTAGCATGATGTGAGATGACCCAAGTAAAGTAAACGTGGCATTATCAGTACTTAGTATTGAAAACTTCATTTTTCGTGAGTTCTAATTAATGTGAGCTTCCTGCCAATGTAAACTTATTTAGAGAAATTGTGTACTTAATTCTAGAAAATGAAAACATGATAAAATATATTCACGTAAGTTAGAAATCTTAAAGCGCTTTAGTTAATGATAAAGAAATGGAAGATTATCTGTAATTAGGTAAGCTCAGCCTTGTGTTGACGGTTGACTATGTTGAATAGTGAAAGACATTTCTAAAATTACTGGGATTAACTTCAATGGAATATCTGCTTTGATTTTTTTTTTCATACATTATAACCCGTTAACGGTTACCTGAAACGATCTTTATTTCCTCGAAATATCTATCAACTACTATTAGTCACTTGCAAAGCCCGACGATGCGGGAGAGGGATTCATTTTTCAAAATGCTTGAACAAATTTTGTTGTCCTACGGTGTAGATAAATGTAGTTTGAAAATTGACGAAGTTCTTTTAAACCTTCCTGTTGCTATTCTTTGAGATTTCTGCATTCTGCCGACGATAGAATAATTGGCCACAAAATGACGTTTCCCTTTCACTTATGGATTTTTGGTCACAAAGTACAAAAATAAGAAAATCATTGACAACATGCCACAGGAAACTAAAAGTCTCTTCCTCACAGCAACAAAGTGTTGTGGAGTAATAATATTGTAAAGCGCGTATAACGCACGTAGTGCATTCAAGTTATTGTCTTCCCTCCAGCGTTATATTGCGAGATGTTTCTCTTGATTGGTTAAGAGACACATCCCCCTACGGAGTCCACAGTTATGGCCACACTTCAGTCATTTGTTCACAGGCGTCGGAAGAAAAGGGATATAGCTCCCACTCCCAAGGATGGGTGGCGAACATCCCATTTTGCCTCGCCCTCAC
This sequence comes from Holothuria leucospilota, assembly GCA_029531755.1. Lineage (NCBI taxonomy): Eukaryota > Metazoa > Echinodermata > Holothuroidea > Aspidochirotida > Holothuriidae > Holothuria > Holothuria leucospilota. Next base: position 12,036,044 of record CM055979.1, read on the forward strand.
AAGTATTGGTACCGTAAATTATATTACCTGACACACGCTCTAACGTGATGTTCTCTTATGTATTCCCCCTGTATTCCCCCTGTTCTATACGTATAAAGAGTATTAATTTATTGAAATCTTAAACTTTTTACGCGTGCTTCGATGGCGGTAATTCGATCAACGTTCCTTCCATATATCGCAGAAGGTCACCAGACTGAGTGAAAATTGTTATGTTTTACAACCATCGTCACCACTCTAATATGCATCATTTGTCTGTTGAAACCTGCGATGAAAGAGTTTAGGGATATATAATTTTATTTTTTTAAATTATTTTATTTATTTATTTATTTATTTATTTATTCATTTATTCATTCATTCATTCATTCATTCATTCATTCATTCACTCATTTATTTACTTATTTATTTACTTACTCACTCACTCACTCACTCACCCACCCACTCACTCAGTCACTCACTTATTTATTGGTTGGTATCTCGAAATTTCAACATCTTATCCCATGTAACTATATTACAGTTACTAAGTTCATCAGGAATGTATGGAAAACGCCTGGTCTGCAGGCCGTGTGTGTCCTGCGTTTCATAGAGTCCACTGATTCGACGGGCGATACTATTCATTTTTGTAATTTTATCAAATAATTACATCATAAAAGTGTTTTTACAATCATTTAATCAAGGATGGCACAAAAGGAGCACAGGCAACCTTGGTGGCCCCGAAAGAGTATTTTCCAATAGACCTTATGCATTGACGTCACGCGACGCCATTTTGGAGGGTAAATAATGAAACACGTGGCACGCACGACGTACAATTTCCACGCGCGCGTAATAGACTTACACACGTATCCGACCGGCACACCAATCAGCTGTCTGCATTTGTTGGTGTAAGTTGCAAGGATACGCGCTTGACTAGATCTGTTTTGTGACGTCATATGCATAAGGTGTATTCCTACAAGAGCCATAGTCAAGACAGTGCGATAAGGTGTAATCTCGACGGCGATCTGCAGCCCTCGAGATTTACCTTTTGTTGATCTTAAATGCGCAGATCGTTCAAAAACGAGTACAAAATTTTATGAACCTTTCGTTTTTCTTTTATAGTTTGCTTACAATTACTGAAGTAGCAAATGTCCTTCCACCTTACATAGTAACCTAGAGGTACTAAGTTATGCTACTAAGCTTTTTTAATTAGAAATTTTATCCTCAGGTGTATGTTAATCGGATCTTTTGTGGCATAATACAGTGCAAAATAATTATCCCCTATCGGGAAGGGATCCGTTTTGCTCAGCCTACAGATTGTTCAACATTTATTTCAAATTTCGGCCACCCTTTGAAATTCTTCAGACCATCTGTGTAAAATTACGGAATCATCACTACACTGCTAGAGAAAGGCAGTTGTCAATGGGAAAAAGCACTGGCCTGCTTTTGACGAAATGGTGTTGGTGTTTTCATTATTCCAAGATTAATATGTTTGCCGTGATAAACAACATTGTGGCACTAAGAAATGGTAACAGCAAAGTAAAATAAAAGCACCTTTTTGTATGTTAGCACCTTTTTGCATGTTAACACCTTTTTGCATGTTAGCACTTTTTAGGAATAACAATTTTCAAAGAGAAGGGTCACAAGCGTCTCCTCAAATCACTCGAATGTTGCTAGTGATGTCCGCGTAGTTATGCATAAGAAAGGTTGTCCCACCCCGGATTATGCTTGTAACAAAATGTTAATTTACCTTCTTTTGGAAGTTCAAAAGACTTGTAAAGCGTGAGATCTCAAAGTAAAAATCCATGTGCACTTTCAGGACCTGAGATTAAATGCCGGCCCTGCAATCTGAGAACCGTTTTGGGTTAAACGTTCCTTATCACCCTACGTACTGACTCGTAGACTGTACCACAAACGCTTTACTAGGCCACTGACCAGTTTCATTTCGCCCCCCCCCCCCCACTCCAACATACTCCCCTACACTTGTAATTTCTGTGTATCAATCCAGCGTCGGTAGTGTAACGGGATGATGGAAGAATGCTTATATCAAAGGGTGACGAAGGATTAAAGGATGATTAAAGGATTGAGCTCTACTTTTCTGTATAAAGCTGGGCAAGGTGTCTGTCGATTGCATGTAGCCTGTTTTAATTGTTTTCTGTCGTATATCGTTGTCAAAAGCATTGAATCCCGGGCGCTCCAGGCAATTCCACTTTCTTGCAATTTTTCTGAAATTCAGTATTGTTACGGGGCACGAACGGGGTCCCAAGAACCCCCGGTTCGAATACTTTGTTCAACACGAACGGAGGCTTCAGATGTCTTTAACCTAGTTAGAAGGTTCGCAGAACATTCCAGTTTCTTCCGGAACTATACTGTGCTTGTACCTCGAGAACTTTCGATTCCCTTGTAGAAAGAACTGGTTACCTCGAAATTCTAACTTTAGCGATGATCGCCTCTAGATTCTTCTTTTCGAGGAAGTCCTCTTGAATGAATGCGTTGTTTGAGAGAACATGCTGGAATTTACTACGGGGGGAAATCTTTGGAATTTACTAGGGGAGAAATCTCTGGAATTTATTAAGGGAGAAATCTCTGGAGCAATTGATTAAGGAATAAATCGCATTTGTCGGCCAAGGCCTAAGCTTACAACGACGAAGCATACTATGAGTACTACAGCCAGCCAAGAGCAGAGATAAATATAGGGATTAAGTATTGTAAAATTAAGCCCAAGCGAAATTTTTGTGTATTTTGGAGAAATACATACTGAAACAACGATACTCCTTAGGATGATAATTCGAGGCTCTTGTAGAAGAATCTGCCCTTTCTTTAAAGAAAAACTAGTTTGGTACTTTCCTCATCTCTTGTGGGGAATTAAGTGACATTCGTTTTGATGTCGATTCTGCCACCAAACTTGAGGGGCATTTTGTGTTAGGTTCCCGGCTCAAAAAGTTGAAAGGACATGTTCCATGTCCCCAAGGATGGACGTCTGTGTATAGACTCAAATACGGAACAAACCTACATTGCGAAGATACGGTGGGTAATTCTTTCAGGACAACATACAAGGAATGATCATGCAGGGGCATAAATACGGGAAGGTGTGACACCCCCGTGAAAATGAAAAGTCGGTCTCTGAGTGCCAAAAAGTCGGTCTCAAATCCAGTTCAGTGTGCCTTTGTAACAGTAGACCAGACATGAACAACATTTGAAGTGCAAAAAAACAAAAAAGGGTCCTCGAAAATTCGGAACAACATTTGAAGTGCAAAATAAGCAAAAAAAAGGGGGGGTCTTTGCAAATTCGGGTCGTACAACTGTGTCAGCGGGAGAGGGTCTCCAAGAAATGTGGTCTGTCCAAAATAGTCCCCCCCCCCGCGAGTTCATGTATATACGCCCTTGGCATCCTGGCATCATGTAGCGATTAAATTTCATTCGTATGTGCATATTTGTAAGAAAGTGATTGTTGCACAAACGTGTATTTTGATCACCGCGCTTTTCAGGCATCCATCAACGATACATGGCTTCTGTTTAATTGGAGCATTTACTGGGAATGATTTGCTCCTAGTCCTTTCCCCGAAGTACTTTGTATTTTCCAAGAGTTTTAGGGCTTAGCTACAAGCTCAAGAGAGTTCCCTATTCTTCCTCCTACATCTTCAAGCATCCCCCAAACCCCAGCGAGATAATATCCCTGATATATATCAGGTAGTCTATGGGGGTCAGGGGTTGCAAGGCCTGGGCTCCATGATTTCCGAGGATTGTTTTATGCTCAAACGGCTCTTGACTGTTTGTACTTCCGTTATTATGTAGCCTTTCATAGCTTTTCGTTACATACTAACCATGAAGCCCCTCCGTACTGCCCTTCACGGCCACCTGCACAACTCACTCCCTCTGGATGTCCTTTTAAACATGTAAACATGGGTGGCGATCCCATGGGGGACGGGGGATATATTCTCCCGCAATATTTGAGAATCCCCATTGACTTTTATTTTTCACACAGTA